>CM062614.1:21248076-21828076 GCA_025617555.3 Puccinia polysora
ACCCAGACTCTCCTAACCACCATCCACCCCCAGAACCAGTGGAGATTGATGGCCAGAAAGAGTGGGAAGTGTCTCAGATCCTGGACTCCAAGATTAGACGTGGAAAACTCCTCTATTTAGTCAAATGGAAAGGTTTTTTAGAAGACTCTGAAAGAACCTCATGGGAACCAGTAGCCAATCTCACCAACTGTTCAGACCTCCTCCACGACTTCCACACACTCTATCCTTCCAAACCCAAACCCTCATAATTGCCATTCTGGTTCCCCAATCAACTCCATCCTTTTCCTTGTGCTCCCTCCATAATTCAAAAAAATTTTCACTCCCACTCTCCCAAAACAATAAACCAAATCAAACCTATCTCCATTTCATCCATCTACATCCAAAAAAATTAAAAGAAAACAAACAAATTTTCCATCTACCATTCCCTTTCAATCTTATCAATCAAATCAGTAATTTTAGCTACCCAAACAATAGCCAATTTTATTTTCCTTCCCTCATATTCCTCCTTGTCTTTAGCAGTAGCTCCCAACTCATATGTTACACCAGAAAAAGATAAAAAATCCTCTAGCTCTGCCAACACTTCCTTTTTTGCCTCCTTCTTCTCCTTCTTCTTCTTCACTTCTTCCCCATTATTCAAACTCCACCCAAAAATGGCATTGCTCCTGGAATCCTTTGAAAACCTCCCAAGACGTCTTTCAATCTCCTTCAAGTCCCCCACTGGATCATCTTCAATAGCATCCATGGGTCCAACTACTTTTCCTCCAGAGCAAGCATAAAAACCAATATCCCCCTGGGTCACTTTCCTATATCCACCTATCACTCCATCCTCAGCCAGTAACCTCCCGACCAACTCTCCAACAGACTGAGGGCCAGGGGAATCATCCTCCAATTCTATAACTTCCTTACCCTTTCCCTTACCCTGCTCCACTCCACCTCCTTCCCTTTCCATGTTTCCTGTTTCCTCTTCTTCTTTTTCCTCCTCTTCTTCCTCTTCTTCTTCCTCTTCCTCTTCTTCATCATCGTCAGGCTCTCCAGGAGCATCTTCATCCTTGTCCTCCTCTTGTCCCGCTTTGACGCCCTCCTTGACTTTGACTTCGAGGGGGTCGACTTCAACTTCAATAGGGGCGGCGGCGGCGTTCCCTGCAGTCGGCTCCCCGGCGGTTTGAACCACTTTTGAATTTCAAATTTCGGCGCCTCTTCAATCCCCTCTCTGCTACCTCGCCCATGCTTCAACCGGATCACCACCGCTTCGACCGCCCTTCTACGCGGCTCATTCACCTTGACCACCTTGCGTTGAACTTTGACGGGTTTGACCCCGGGCCTTTGAACCTTGGCTGTTTCAACCTTCAACCGTTGAACTTTGACGGCACCAACCTTTGATCGTCAAACTTTGACGGGTTCAACCTTTGATTGTCAAACTTCAATGGATTCAATTCAACCTTTTTGAACTTCGATTGGTTTGACCACCTTTTGGCTTGCTTCGACCGCTTCAACGGTGGTTCAACCGTCTTTGACTGGGACGGCCTGGCTTCAACAAAGGTTTGATTGACCCCCTACGCACTCGGAATCCGCAACTGAACTAATTGAAGATGAATAAGGGGTCCCCCAACGCACTTCCATCGCGTTCGAACTGGTCGCTCCCTTCTTTGATGTACCATCCAACGCCAGCTGTCCTTTCCTCCTCAATTCCGTTTGGCGCCTCTCCAGTCTTTTCATCTTCTCCTTCAGCGCCTCCACTACAATAGTAAAATCATGGCTGGAGTCAGCCTATCTAAACGACAAAAAAAAAAAAGAGAGAGAAAAATTCACCATCTGAAGCCCCTACCCTAATCTCCATGCCTAGCAACACGCTCGAATTTTCCGGCGCCTCCTTCACTTCAAAGTTGGGACACAACTCGTCCTTCATCCAAACAACAGGTCCTAGTACTTTTCTTCCGGCGTCTTGAGTTCCAGAACAGGGTCTTTTGTATTGTCAACAATACTCGCACTTCCCAGACTTGGGAGTGATGCTGGTGATGCACATCTTGTCATTCTCTGCACACCGGGAACAAGGAGGGAAATACTGGTTGACAGGGTGATAACCGTTGGTGATTTCCATACTGAATGAGGGGGTGGAAGATCTACTGTAAGGGGAAAGGGATGGACAGGTATCAGGTGGCGATGTTGATGGATATGGTGGGGGAAAAGATAGTTCAGTCATCTTGAAGATCCCAAAATACTCTCACCTCTTCCTTTGTGTATCAGGAGCTACCCCTTCCTCTTCTGGGGGGGTACTGTCATAACCAAATTGACTCAGTCTCCTCCGGCTTACTCAGCCCTCAGCCAACCTCAGCCCAGCTCAATCACACTCCACTACTGAACATCCTGAAGTATCTCCATGCATATCCTGCAGCCTTTAGGTAATCTCCCAGGCACACCCTCTACCTCTCTATGGCTTGGTGCATCCTCATCTCTCCTTCAAACCCTATCTAGCATGAGAAGTACATACAGTAAAACCATAGTACATATTCCTGGCTGAAAAACCCATACTCCAGCTCAGTACATGACCTTCCTGGACAGGCCCATTACTCAATCTGTCAATCTGCAACCTTCAACCCAATAGGTCCACATGTAATGCCATGGACCTCCCAACCCAGCACCAGTCACCCAATCCTCAAAGCTTCCTCTCAGCCCTCACATATACTGGGAACTCCTCTCCCCTTGGACTAATTCCCCCAAGGAATTAGTATACTACTTCTTATTGGTTAGCCCCTCATCCAATAGGTGTCATCTCAGCACAAGAAAGCCAATCAGCCTACCCTACTCACCTCACCTATCCCTCTGGTGTTACTCTTACAGGATTCCCTCATCAGATCCTTCAGAGCCTTACTCCTGGACTCATCTCCTCATCCTTGTCCTTACTCTACATCTCCTTCTGATTTGCAATCAACCTCTTATCTCTATCCTGAGTTCTGTGAGAAGTAGTGCCTGTGCATTCAGCCCCTTGCACGCCAGGGGCAGTTGTGGCATCCTACTTCTATATTACTCCTACTCCTACCCTACTCCTACTTCTACATTACTCTGCTCCTACCCTCCTTCTACTCTTACCCTACTCCTACTCCTACTCCTACTCCTACTCCTAACCTACTCCTACTCCTACCCTACTCCAACTCCTACCCTACTCCAACTCCTACCCTACTCCTACTTCTACATTACTCCTACTCCTACCCTACTCCTACTCCTACCCTACTCCTACTTCTACATTACTCCTACTCCTACCCTACTCCTACTTCTACATTACTCCTGCTCCTACCCTACTTCTACTCTTACCCTACTCCTACTCCTACTCCTACTCCTACTCCTAGCCTACTCCTACTCCTACCCTACTCCAACTCCCACCCTACTCCTACTCCTACCCTACTCCTACTCCTACCCTACTTCTACCCTACTCCTACACCTACTCCTACCCTACACCTACTCCTACCCTACTCCTACTCCTACCCTACTCCTACTCCTACCCTACTCCAACTCCCACCCTACTCCTACTCCTACCCTACTCCTACTCCTACCCTACTTCTACCCTACTCCTACACCTACTCCTACCCTACTCCTACTCCTACCCTACTCCTACCCCACTCCTACCCCTACCCTACTCCTACTCCTACCCTACTCCTGCTCCTACCCTACTCCTACTTCTACATTACTCCTACTCCTACCCTACTCCTACTCCTACCCTACTCCTACTTCTACATTACTCCTACTCCTAGCCTACTCCTACTCCTACCTTACTCCTCCTCCTACCCTACTCCTACTTCTACATTACTCCTTCTCATACCCTAATCCTACTCCTACCCTACTCCTACTCCTACCCTACTCCTACTTCTACATTACTCCTGCTCCTACGCCTACTCCTAGCCTACTCCTACTCCTACCCTACTCCTACTCCTACCCCACTCCTACCCCTACCCTACTCCTACTCCTAACCTACTCCTACTCCTACCCTACTCCTACTTCTACATTACTGCTACTCCTACCCTACTCCTACTCCTACCCTACTCCTACTCCTACCCTACTCCAACTCCTACCCTACTCCTACTCCTACCCCACTCCTACTCCTACCCTACTTCTACCCTACTTCTACCCCTACCCTACTCCTACTCCTACCCTACTCCTACTCCTACCCTACTCCTACTTCTACATTACTCCTACTCCTAGCCTACTCCTACTCCTACCTTACTCCTCCTCCTACCCTACTCCTACTTCTACATTACTCCTTCTCATACCCTAATCCTACTCCTACCCTACTCCTACTCCTACCCTACTCCTACTTCTACATTACTGCTACTCCTACCCTACTCCTACTCCTACCCTACTCCTACTCCTACCCTACTCCAACTCCTACCCTACTCCTACTCCTACCCCACTCCTACTCCTACCCTACTTCTACCCTACTTCTACCCCTACCCTACTCCTACTCCTACCCTACTCCTACTCCTACCCTACTCCTACTTCTACATTACTCCTACTCCTAGCCTACTTCTACTCCTACCTTACTCCTCCTCCTACCCTACTCCTACTTCTACATTACTCCTGCTCCTACCCTACTCCTACTTTTACCCTACTCCTACTCCTACTCCTACGCCTACTCCTACCCCACTCCTACCCCTACCCTACTCCTACTCCTAACCTACTCCTACTCCTACCCTACTCCTACTTCTACATTACTGCTACTCCTACCCTACTCCTACTCCTACCCTACTCCTACTCCTACCCTACTCCTACTCCTACCCCACTCCTACTCCTACCCTACTTCTACCCTACTCCTACTTCTACATTACTCCTACTCCTACCCTACTCCTACTCCTACCCTACTCCTACTCCTACCCTACTTCTACATTACTCCTACTCCTACCCTACTTTTCCTCCTACCCTACTCCTACTCCTACCCTACTTCTACATTACTCCTACTTCTACCCTACTCCTACCCCTACCCTACTCCTACTCCTACCCTACTTCCCCTACCCTACTCCTACTCCTACTCCTACCCTACTTCCCCTACCCTACTCCTACTCCTACCCTACTCCTACTCCTACCCTACTCCTACTCCTACCCTACTCCAACTCCCACCCTACTCCTACTCCTACCCTACTCCTACTCCTACCCTACTTTTCCTCCTACCCTACTCCTACTCCTACCCTACTTCTACATTACTCCTACTCCTACCCTACTTCTCCTACCCTACTCCTACTCCTACTCCTACCCTACTTCTCCTACCCTACTCCTACTCCTACCCTACTTCTCCTACCCTACTCCTACTCCTACTCCTACCCTACTTCCCCTACCCTACTCCTACTCCTACCCTACTCCTACTCCTACCCTACTCCTACTCCTACCCTACTTCTACATTACTCCTACTCCTACCCTACTTTTCCTCCCACCCTACTCCTACTCCTACCCTACTTCTACATTACTCCTACTTCTACCCTACTCCTACCCCTACCCTACTCCTACTCCTACCCTACTTCTCCTACCCTACTCCTACTCCTACTCCTACCCTACTTCCCCTGCCCTACTCCTACTCCTACCCTACTTTTCCTCCTACCCTACTCCTACTCCTACCCTACTTCTACATTACTCCTACTTCTACCCTACTCCTACTCCTACCCTACTCCTACTTCTACATTACTCCTACTCCTACCCTACTCCTACTTCTACATTACTCCTGCTCCTACCCTACTTCTACTCTTACCCTACTCCTACTCCTACTCCTACTCCTACTCCTAGCCTACTCCTACTCCTACCCTACTCCAACTCCCACCCTACTCCTACTCCTACCCTACTCCTACTCCTACCCTACTTTTCCTCCTACCCTACTCCTACTCCTACCCTACTTCTACATTACTCCTACTCCTACCCTACTTCTCCTACCCTACTCCTACTCCTACTCCTACCCTACTTCTCCTACCCTACTCCTACTCCTACCCTACTTCTCCTACCCTACTCCTACTCCTACTCCTACCCTACTTCCCCTACCCTACTCCTACTCCTACCCTACTCCTACTCCTACCCTACTCCTACTCCTACCCTACTCCTACTCCTACCCTACTTCTACATTACTCCTACTCCTACCCTACTTTTCCTCCTACCCTACTCCTACTCCTACCCTACTTCTACATTACTCCTACTTCTACCCTACTCCTACTCCTACCCTACTTCCCCTACCCTACTTCTCCTACCCTACTCCTACTCCTACCCTACTTCTCCTACCCTACTCCTACTCCTACTCCTACCCTACTTCCCCTACCCTACTCCTACTCCTACCCTACTCCTACTCCTACCCTACTCCTACTCCTACCCTACTTCTACATTACTCCTACTCCTACCCTACTTTTCCTCCTACCCTACTCCTACTCCTACCCTACTTCTACATTACTCCTACTTCTACCCTACTCCTACCCCTACCCTACTCCTACTCCTACCCTACTTCTCCTACCCTACTCCTACTCCTACTCCTACCCTACTTCCCCTGCCCTACTCCTACTCCTACCCTACTCCTACTCCTACCCTACTCCTACTCCTACCCTACTTCTACATTACTGCTACTCCTACCCTACTCCTACCCTACTCCTACTCCTACTCCTACCCTACTTCCCCTGCCCTACTCCTGCTCCTACCCTACTTCTCCTACCTACTCCTACTCCTACTCCTACCCTACTTCTCCTACTCCTGCTCCCAACCTACTCCTAGCCCACTCCTAGTCCACTCCTAGCCTGCTCCTAGCCTGCTCCCAGCCTACTCCTAGCTTGGGTCTAGCTAATCCCCTCAACTTGAATCCTTTAAACCATCAACTCAACTCACTTTCAACTCAAAATTCCAGCAGCTTAACTACTTCAAGCATCCTTCGATCGCTCCTTTGATCCGATGATCTCCCACTCCACCCACTCCCTCTTCCTATCCTCCAATCTCTTCCTCAGACTCTCCCTCACTCGTCCATCAGCTTGTTTCTTCTCATCCTTCACTCCCCCTCCAACCTCACCAGCTCCACTCTCGAACCCACTCGCTATCCTCCGAGCCACTTCTTCCTCTCACTCCTTCCATCGATCCCTCGGACCATCCCATGCTCCTCTCACTCCTCTCCGGCTCTCCGAATCTCCCCTTCGATCGATCCTCAGCCTACGGTTCACATCCTCCACCACTCCCGCCTCACCATCATCTCCCGAATCTTCTCGTGCCATCCTCCTACCCTCTCCCGTCATCTCCCAGCATCTCGCCCTCGTAGCCGCCCTCGTCTTTGCCATCGTCGTCGTCGGTGGTTATACCCGTCTGAGCGAATCGGGGCTCTCGATCACCGAGTGGAACCTGGTCACCGGCATCCTACCCCCTTCGAATCCTACCGAGTGGGAGATCGAGTTCGAAAAGTATCGATCGAGTCCCGAGTTCAAGCTCTTGAACCATTCGATCGGTCTAGAGGAGTTCAAGAAGATCTTCTTCTGGGAATGGTACCATAGACTCCTCGGTCGCTTGATCGGTCTCAGCTTCCTACTCCCGATCCCTCTCTTCCTCCGATTCCGGCTCATCCGATCCTCTCGACTCCGTTGGTCCTTATTCGGAATCGGCTCCCTCATCGGCCTACAGGGTGCACTGGGTTGGTACATGGTCAAGAGTGGCCTCGATCAAGCCGAACTCGATCGTAGGGATGGTATCCCTCGGGTCTCCCAGTATCGATTGGCCGCTCATCTCCTCATGGCCTTCACCGTTTACTCAGCCTGTATCAGCCTAGCCGGTGGAATCTGGAGGGATTGGAAACTCGGCGTAGAGTCGAGACCTCTGTTCGATTGGCTCTACGACCGAAAGCTCATCGATCCCATCGATTCGATCAAGGTCTTAAACTCAAGAATCCCCGCCCGCGCTCGAATCTTCATCAACTCCTTAACCGCCCTGATCTTTCTGACCGCTGGATCTGGTCAGTCTTCTCCTTAAAACCTCCATGATCCTTGGCCTTTCCTGTCGAGATCTCCCAAACCTGGCTTTCATATTCGAAATGATTAAAACTTGCCCTCTTGTTTTTTTACCTTTTTCCTATTCTTACCCACCACAAAAAAAAAAAAAAAACGGATCGAATCGTTTCACAGGTGCTTTCGTCGCTGGTCTCGATGCTGGACTAGTCTACAATACGTTTCCAAAGATGGGCGATCGATGGATTCCATCCAAGCAAGAATTGATCTCAGACATCTATAACCATCGAGGAAGATTAGGATCGGCGGTGGAAGGCACGATTGACTCACGATCGTCGTTCGATTTGGGATGGATTCGAAACATCTTTGAGAATCCGACGACCGTTCAGTTCGACCATAGGGTCTTGGGATCCCTGACCTTCTTCTCAACCATCGCTTGGGGTCTCTTCACCGAATCCCACAAGCGATCGATTCCGAGATCGACGTTGATCCTCAGTCGATGGATGATCTTGATCGCCACCAACCAAGTCGGACTTGGCATTTCTACCTTGCTCTACCTCGTTCCCACCAATCTCGCTTTACTCCATCAGGCCAACTCTTTAGTCCTCCTCTCCTTCGGTCTTCTCACTCGTCTCTCACTTCGTAAACCTACGGCTCTCGCTCTTAAATCTTTCTATCAAAACTCGCCATCGATCCTCAACCGATCGCTCCATAAGGCTCCTTAACCGTCCTCCTTTGCCCTCCTCCATCTTGATCATCCCTTCCTTATCGACCCAATTCGTGATCCCCCTTCCTTCCCCTCTTTTTTTTTGTCGTCCACCATCCATCATCCTTTCCGTTGACGATCCACACGGACTCCCCTGGGTTCGATTCCGTCCTACAATACCTATCCTTCTGACTTGCATGCTTTCATCCCCTCACTTGCATTCCCTCAAATTCCCCCAGATATATATATGTATCGTAAGGGAAGGTCGAAACCTTTGCGAGTCTCATCCTCCATTCTCCTGGGACTCATTCTGTATCGACTCGTGCCATCTTAGGCCCTTCTGCCCTCCCAGCTCATCTACCATACTCTCTATCCAATCCCATAGCTCAATGTTTCCCTTTCTTCTGGTTCCTCTCTCTCTTTGAAAACAAAAAAAAAGAGGCCCAGCATGGCCCTTATGATCTACGGGAGTAGAAAAACAAGAAACCCCCCGTTCAAGGCTCGACAATCTGTCTGAGATCTCGTCTCGATCGGTCGGATGGCCATTGATTGTCATGGGCTCACATCCTCCTTGGATCTTCACACGTCACGTATGGATGGATGTAAGTACCCACAACCCCCCAAAAAAAGACGCAGTCGATGGAGGAAGGGGCTGGGGGATTAAAAGAGTCAGGTGGGCAAGAGAGTAGGTGTGAATTGACTGGTTGTTGGTGTTTGAGATCTCATGCCTCCTGCCTGTAAGAGCAAAGGCCAGACTGGGAGTGGGCACACATGCACACCACAGGTCCATTTTGGACGGTTGAGCACCAAAGAGCCAACAACAAAGGTCAAATCAAAGGCCTGAGCATTGACTGCCTGCATTTTGACGGCCAGATTGGCCAATGGTTGATGGACCAACCCATGCGTTGGTTTGTCAGTTGGATGGTTGGTGACTGGCGGTCAGGGTCATGGCAACGTCAGTTCAACCATGTGGTTGATGCACCAGTGGGGGCACCTGTTGGTGACTTGCCATCAGGGTTGTTGCAATGTCACCTTTCCCCCGCAGTTGATTCACCACCGGGACGCTCCTGCTTGAGTGGTGCAGCTCAGGTTCTGCAGCACTGTCCTGTGGCTCTATGTTGAGGGTGGTGGCAAGACCTCTTAGAGCATTTCTCATGCTTCAAGGTAAAATCTTAAGCTCTTTTGAAATTTCAAAATGGATTTTTTTTTAAAACAAACACTCCTTTGTTGAGAAAGTATAATGTGTGTTGAAAGCAATCTTTTTTTTTTTTTTTTTTAAAAAAAAAAATAGAAATCACGTTTTATTTAATTTTTCAACTTGAGTGATTTTTAAGATTGCTTTGTCAATTTTTTTTTGCTAGTGATTCTGCTTTTCAGAGATGATATATTTAAATTAAAAAATGTTGAAAGCATGACTTGTGAAGTGCTGGTCTCAAGAGTCAAGTGAAGTCCTTGTCTTGGCTCTCCCCACCTGGCTATGGCTGAGGTCATACACTCAACCCATTGGCCAGGTTCAAAGGGTGGAGTGATCAACTGGGCTGCTGACCAGTGCTCCTCAGCTGCATGCAATGAACCTGAGTTGAGGATAAAATGATGATAGGTTGAATGGATAACTTGCATTGTTCTTTGAGAGGGATCTTGAGCCTCAACCCAGGAAATGTGAGTCTTTTGAAGCTGGAAACCCCCATCATGGCAATTGTGCTACATATTCAAGCTCAGGTTTGGATGGCCTGTATTCCATTCAAATCAATTTTTGTTAATAAAATATATTTGGAATCTGAAACATGAGAAAAAAAAAACATTAAGAATTTGCTAAGCTGACAATTTACTGTCCATTCATAGTTTGTTTCAACAAATTTCCTCATGTTGTAAAATGGATTGATTCCCATAATTGCAAGTTTGTTGACTTAGATGAAATATTTGGTGGTTCTAATTCCAGTAGTCTGCCATGATGAAGTGATCTTTCCAATAAATTCAACTGAGTTGGGAGATTCAATCCATTTCCCCCCCCAAAAAAAAGGTTAATGTTTTTAATTAATTTATTTATTTCAAGTAAAGCCATAAACTTGCCAAGATGTGTTAATTCTTGTGGATGATATCATGCTTGTTTAATTGAATTTGGGTAATTTGTTCAAAATTTGAAGTTAATTAATTTTTTTTCTGATTATCTGAGGAACTCACACTCTTTCCTCATTGGGAACAGATTTTCTTTTAGAAAAGGGATATTGGTTGAGGAGATGATAAATCTGGCTATTATAAGCCATGGATGGAATGTTGAATAACTGGATTATCTTCAAAGATGCTGCTAATTGTTGAACTTCTTCAAAAAGTTTTTTGAGTCTCTTGATTGTATGCCACACCAGCAGAGAGAAGAAAACGTAGAGACTGATAATTACTGAAGCCAATGGCCAAATTGCATCCTGGGCTGATCTTGTTTGAATGAATTGAAGCTTGGGGTAAAATTCCATTGTAACCTTCAAATTTTTCAGTTGAAAACATACTGGCTAGAACAAAACACAAGATTGAGTCTGGGAGGTGAAGAAGCATGTGAATCTTGGGTTTGTTGATCTATTGGCCATAAATCTTGATCAAATGGTATGAAAACTGTTTTATTTGTGCCTTAAGTTGATTTTGATATTCATTCATGTCCTTGATGTGAGTTTGAAATATGAAGGTGCAAAGTTGACAAAGAGAGGCCCATGGAATTCTTTGTTCAGCTTTCATAAAGTGAAAAAAGTGAATGCTTGAAGTAATATTTTGAAATCTTTTCCAAACAGGCTGAGGGAATGTTTGATTAAATAGTTTGGCTGAAGGGAGGGGATGTTGAGGGAATTTGTGTTGGAAGACTGGATGTATCCACCTAGTAATAGTCATTCAGATTTCTTCAAAGATTGAATAAAATCTTGGGCCAAGTATTTGACAATTGCAAGAAGAACCAAATGGAGAATTTCAACTGGATTCAAGGCAGCCATCAAATCCTGTTAAATTTGGAAAGAGAAAAAAATATGAATGTTTGATGGTCATGAAAATTTTTTTAATTTAATGAGAAGAACACCTTCAAGCTTCAAAAATGGGTTGAATAGTTTTGAGTAGTCTGTTTTTTCTAGTTATTGGATTTTATGAATCATTGATGGTTCTCTCTTTTTTTCAATAAATTTCTTGTTGATTGAATCCACAAGACCATAGGATGAAGATGTTATTTGAAAGGATTTTTTAATTTATTTTGGAAAGTTCATAGAGTTGATGGGTGTTTTCAATGGTTTCACTCCAAAATCTGGTGGGATCAGTATAATAAAAATTTCTTATCAATCATGATTGATTTTTTTTTTCAAAGAATTAAAGGATTCAACTCAAAGCCATTCCTATCAATTTGAAGAAAATTTTGGAGATAGGCAGTTGTTTACTTATTTTTCCTCTTGGGGACAGATAATTTGAAAACTTGACATGCGTTGAGGGATATTCCAGGAAATGAAGTGTTTGTGACTTCTGCATGCATTGGTGAATCTGCCAAAAAACATAAGACTGTGGTGATAACTAAAACTGGTTCAGAAATGGTGATATCAAAAGCTGAAAATACTTGGGTGACCAGTTGAATTTTTTGCAATTGAAAAAATCAATATAATTTCAATGGATGATTCATTTTGGGACTTAATTGATCTTGTCAACTATATGATCTGTCATTTCAAGGACTCCAGCTCTGTTGGATATTGACAAAAAGTGGCAATTATATTCTTGGTTGGATAGGTGAGGAGGAAGACCAGATAGTGTCAAGTAGAATGATTGGTGTTTGTTGAATTGCTTTGAAATATTCCCTGAAGTATCATCTGAATATAGTGTTATTGGAAAATTTCTAATAATTTTTTCCCTGTGCATTAAAACACCATGGATTAGGAAGAATGATAAGATTTTCACTTTCTTCCTTGATTTCTATGTAATAAAATGGCAAAATTGAATGAAAAAAATTTCAGAAATTAATCCTCAAGACCATTTGATTTTCATAAATTAACTCACCATACAATTTGTTCTCACAGATATCTGACAAGAATATCCCATCTTTTTTGATCTTGGAGTACTCCCTCAGAAATTGATATCACTGCAAATGTACATTAAATTTGCATCCATGAAATTTGCTTGAGCAGGAATGGTAATATTCACTGTGGTTGGATCAATCAAACATCAAAAATTCCAGTGGGGCACATTTGGTGTATATTTTTGATTCAAAAGAGTCAATAAAAACAGGAACAACAGATTCTTTGGAAATCAATATTTCAGGTTGAAATATATAAAAATTTTGGGAGTGTTGCAGGAAAATTTGATTTCTTAGGTTGGGTGATAGAATTTCCTGCCATTTCTTGGATTGAGACAGCATGAAATGATCAAATCCATGGGTTTCTTCTGGATAAAAGTCCAAAAAAGTGGCCACATATGGATTGGAAAGCTCCTGAAATTTTGGGAAAAAATGAAAAAAAAAAAACAAAAAAAATGTGAAAAAAATATAGAATATTAGTAACAATCAAATGTCAAATTATTTTAAAAATTGAAACGGCTTAAAAAAAACCTAAATGGGATAGGATAACCCTTAATTTGAGGGAGAAGCATGGGATTCCCCATACAGACAATCAAAATTCTGTTGGGAACTCCAAAAATTGGCAAATTGGCATGCAAGTCTGTTGGACCAGATTCCACAAGGGCAATTTCACCACACATAGGTGCAAAATCCCCCAGATCTGCCCATAGAGGGTTTGGGAGACAATTTGATGAGTATAGCCAACAAGCATTGAACCAAATAACTCCTAGGAACAATCAATCAAAGAAACATTAAGTTTCTCTTCCTTCTTTCATTGTATCATTTATTTTGACCTGAATCATTTCCCTTACCTCCTTATTCCTAAAAGGAAGCCACCAATCATCTTCCCCCTCCCATGTTATCTCATCCTTGTCCAATTCAACTTCCTGACCTCCCAATGCCAAATGATTGGTAATTATTTGATTCAGCTTGGAATTAATAAAGTATTTCCATCCCTTCTGATCTTTGATGGAATCAATATCTTTAACCATATTTGATCTTCCCATTGGACTCAATTTGAACCAATCATTTATTACATCCATATTCACATCATCCAGAAAATCAATTTCATCTTGATTGAAATCAACCCACAAGTCCTCATTCAAATCCAGAGTTTCCAAGTTCTCATGTGAATCCATCAACATAGAGCCTTGCTGAGTTTGTTCATGGAAAGATCAAAGTTTCTGTGGATGACTGGGCATCCTAACAAGTCTACGTTGGTTTTCCTTAGTCATAGGCTGACCTTTAAATATTTGGCAGTAAAGACTCAACAAATTTGGTGTAGGTAGTGACTCAAAACTTTTGTTTTTTATTAAAAGAAAACAATTGGATTTAACATGCCATTCCTCCAACAGAAGAACTGAAATGGAAACTAAACTTCTTCCATGTTTTGACAATTTTTGTTTGATCAATCAGAGTTTCTTCAGAGGTGGGCGTGGAGTAGACAACAAGAGGACAGAAGGAAGAAATTGATTGGATGGTGGGCAGAAAGAGCCAACCAGTGGCCAGACCATAGCATAAAAACTAATGACTTCACCACACTCATCAACATTGAGTGCCAAACTTCCCCTTTGCTTCCTGGTCTTTCCTTCCCGTCTCAGACTTGATTGACATTATTTGTAAACTCTCACCAAAAAAAAAATAGGGTGCCACCTGTATGCAGGTGGCAAGTTGTATCTCACCTGTTTCCAAGCTATATCTCAAGAAGTATCTCTGTTGTATCTTCATTTGATCTCACCTCCCACCCTCTGTCATTTACGGAGGTTGTCACATCACCCTCAAATCTATATCCACCTATCTTTACCATACTAAACCTTCAATCCCCTCTGATCCTGGACAGCATCCATGATTTTAATTCAACACACATTGCTCCACCAAGTTCCAGGGGTGAGTGGACAACCCATTCAACCACCAAATCATCAGACCTGCTACCTCCAATTACATAACTATGTGATTGGTGGATTGGGAAAATGAACTAAGGAGTGAACCACCAACTCCAACACAATTTTGGAGTGAAGAATTCACTTTTTCAACCGCCAGGTTGAAGTGATAATTTTACTGCCTGTTGAACCAGGGGGATAAAAATTCTCTTGCAGGAACATAGTTTTAAATAACACCATAGAGATCAGTAACCACATTTTAGTTCATAATACAACCAAATAGATATAAGTATTATTTGTGCCTCTGAGAATCGAGCTCACAAGTTGAATTGGATTACAGAAGTTGGATATTTATTTCAACTTTATTTTCAATTATTTTTTATTTTTTATATTTTTTATCATGATTTTTTATCTTTTTCTGCTTGAGGTACTCATTGGATGATGTTGGGGAAAAGTACATGAGTGGTATCTGCTGGGAAACCAATCCTGGTTTGGTGTGCTCCAAAATATATACTATCAGTTGCCAGAAAACTGGCTGCATTTTTGGTTGTGAATGTCCAGCTGGAAAAGTGGCTGAAAAATGCTGACAGCACTGGGAATAAACTGGACATGCATGGTTAAAATCCGCTTCAGAGGATTTTGTATGACAGGTCACCTGATTCAGGCTTCCTGTCCAGGGTTTTCTCAAAACGGATAGGAGGCCGGGCTACTGCTTTGACTCCATCAACCAACCCCCAATGCCTTGACTGCATCAACCATTTGGTTCCAGTCACTTCAAAAATTTTGTCTGCTAAAATTAAAATGTGGACAAGTCATGGTTAAAAAGAGGATAGAAAAAAGAAAAATCTGGACAGCTCATTCTGAATGACTGACCAGTTTCAATTAGATTGAGGAAAAAAAAAGGGAGGAAAAACACAAGGAAAAAGAGGACACAAAAAAATAGGACAAAAATTCCAACCAAAAGGACAAAATTGATGAAAAATGTGGACAGTTTTCTGGCAACTGATAGTATATTTTTTTGGTTATTGTTTTTTTTCTAATGGTTTTCTATCTTCTCCTGATTGAGGGAAAAATTGGATGATGTGGGGGAAAAGTACATGAATGGTATGTGCTGGGCAACTCACCCAGCTAAGGAGTGCTCCAGATTGGATTTGTATGTTAGGTAGCAAGCATAGCACACCCAATTGCATTAGGGGGTATCAAAGTTAAATTTTTTTAAAATTCAACTAGCTTATTTCAGGAAAAATATCAATTTTTCAAAAAAAATAGTTTTTTATCAAAATAAAAAATGAACCAAATGGTTTAGCTCACAAAAATAAAATTTTTTAAAAAATAGAATATAAAAGCCTGAAATCAGCCATTTCATTTTTTGAAAGTTTTAACTTTGATATGCCATATTATGCCCATGCCCTTTTGAACTGCTCCAAAATAAAGTTTCACTCTAGGGAGCCAGCATGCAACAACCAAGTTCATTATTCCCACACCCTAGTGGAGTGCTTCAAACCAGAGTTGTACAGTAAAGCACCCTTGTGGTGTAAAAAAAATGGGGTTGTATGCTGAGAAGCAGAGGTACAACACATTGAGTACATCTATTCAACACCCATGTGGAGTGCACTAAAATCAATTTGTACACTCATGGGCCAACATATGGTTTATCAAGCCCATCTGGGTGCCTGTCCAAGTTTGAATTTGCATGCGCCTAGTGGGACATGGATTGGTGCCCAGTGAGAGCTTGATTAGGTCAGGCTTGCGGGGGTTAAAACTTGGAACCCAATCAAGCTCCCCTTGTTGCCGATAAAGCTCTTTTTGCACCAAATCAACCAGCCTCCTTACCCCCTGACTTCCAATGGGGGGTTTTTTTCCCCCAAATATCATTATGTGTTATGCGGAAAAATGTAACCAGCTTTGATCCATGCCAAAATGAACTTTCCCAGGAACCAATTCAACCTTGGACTGGTGTCAAGAGCACTTTGATTGGTTCCAAGATCACTTGGATCAGGGCCATGTGCACTTTTAAAAATGGGTAATAACTTTAGGAGCCACCCAGATGCACTTGATACACCATAAAATCCTGTTTTCAAGCCCTTTCTAAGGGTGTTGGCATAAATCACCTACAACTTGTTTCTTGATCACCCAGCATGCAACACTTTAGGCTCTGTTCAGCAGCCAGGATGTGACTTTTGCTGCCATGCCAAAAAGAAGTTACACCCTGTATTCTGCATATGCAACATACAGGGTGGTTCAACAAAGTGCATGTGTGCATGTGCATCACTATGCATTCTGTGTCTTGTGGCCCTTAATTCTGGTGGGGCCAGACATTCAGGGTCAACCCTGTACATTTCCCCCTGACGTCCAGGGTTGCATATAAATTTGCAAATGGGGGTGTATATTGCAACCCAAAGGTGTGTATTTTTGAGGACAAATGTTGTTTTGGGCCTCTCTCATGGCCATATACACATATGGTCTATCAAGTGAGTTTGGGGGCCTTGTAAAGTTAAGTTTGACATGCGCCAATTGGGGATTGTGTAGATTCCCAGAGCGCTTGATTGAGTAGATTGTGTGGGGGCGAATTTTTTTGGCCTGCTCAACCTTGTTTTGACCCATATCAAAGCTTGGCGCACCCTCATTGCGGCCACTCACCGCAAGCTTTGTTCAAGGTAGGTCATCTCCTTCTTTTCTATCATTTCAACTTCAACTTCATTTTTTTTGTATCATAACCCTCCTATTGCTTTCAGTTTATGTCTAACATGTCTTTTTCTGATTGTTTTGTTTTTCTGCTGTGTTTTTTTCTCCCTTTTCTCACATTCCATTCACTTGATGTGCAAAGCTTTGATCAGCGCCCAAACCAGGTTGAGCAGGGGCCAATTGGACTTGACCATGAGCCCAGCACAGGTTGATAGGGCGCCCAAAGCAGTTGGCCTAGCTCCAATAATGGCTTATTTGGTGTCAATTGTGCTTTGCAAAAAAATTGGTTAATTTTACAAGGCGCCCAAATGTTGTGGTAGTACAAACCTGTCCTATAGCCATCAGAATCACTTTTATAGTATATCAACAGCTAAAACCCTCAAATTGACCCCAGAAATGGATTCTACACCAAGAATAACACATAGTCACTCAGCCAAAGTACACCTTTATCTCTCATGGATTAGAAGATACAGCCCAACAAACCTCCAACTGTGGAAAATTCATACCCAACCATGTGTCACAGCTCTGTGGAAGGCATCAAGACAAACCTTGTAAAACCCTCAAGTACATACCAGTAACAGCTTACCCTCAACACCAGGACCATACACCAACCCTTTCACCTTATCATCATACAAAGATACAGGTACAGGAGGCAGTGCAATCTGTCAGACCCTGTCACCTCAGCCAGAATACATCAATACAGAGATAGGAGGAATTGAAACCAGTCCAGATCCAGTCACATATAAAGATACAGGTACAGAAGGAAGTGCAATCAGTCCAGATCCAGTCAACTCATCAGCATACAGCAATACAGATCCAGGAGGAAAGGCAACCAATCCAGATCCAGTCACCTTATCAACATACAAAGATACAGGCACAGGAGGAAGTTCAATCTGTCAGACCCTGTAACCTCAGACAGAATACATCAATAAAGACATAGGAGGCTGTGAAACCAGTCCAGATGCAGTCACCTCATCAGCATACAGAAATATACATACAAGAGGCTTTGCAGAAGTATACAGGAGCAATATATGCAGGAGGAAACCAAACCAGTCTCAAGAAGAACCAAACAAAAATGCAAATACACATACAGGAGGCTGTGCAGAAGTATACAGGAGAAATATAGGCAGGAGGAAGCCAAACCAGTCTTAAGAAGAACCAAACAAAAAATGCAAATACACACGCAGGAGGCTTTGCAGAAGTACACAGGAGCAATATAGGCAGGGGGAAGTCATACCAGTCTCAAAAAAAACCACCAGTATTGCCCAGAAATACATGTAGGTAGAATGAAATAGCACTAAAAAAACCACCAATACAGCAAAGCAATTCAAACTATCTAAACTTCACAGCAATTTATGCAATGCTGCGCA
Organism: Puccinia polysora; assembly: GCA_025617555.3. Classification (NCBI taxonomy): domain Eukaryota; kingdom Fungi; phylum Basidiomycota; class Pucciniomycetes; order Pucciniales; family Pucciniaceae; genus Puccinia; species Puccinia polysora. The sequence goes on from CM062614.1 coordinate 21,266,718, forward strand.
TGCATGAAAACCCTGTACAAGCTTTTCCCAACCAGCAGAAATGCCTCATGTAGCTGTACCAGCTTTTTCCAACCAGCAGAAATGCCTCATGTAGCTTTACAAGCTTTTCCCAACCAGCAGAAATGCCTCATGTAACTGTACCAGCTTTTCCCAACCAGCAGAAATGTCTCATGTAACTGTACAAGCTTTACCCAACCAGAAGAAATGCATCATGTACCTGTATCCCACTTTAACAGGGGAAGCCCCAGGGCACCCACAGGGGAAGCCCCAGGGCACCCACAGGGGAAGCCCTGAGCATCCCCTGAGGAACAGATTTTCTATTTAAGGAGGGCCTCTCTGCCCTATCCAAGTTGTATCATTATCCCACCCAGCTCAATCCATCCTAACCATCTATGGTACCTACCCAGATAGATATTATTAGTCAACCAATTATAAGGAAAACAAGAAATCAGAAACCAATTTGTAACACACCTTTAATCAATTAAAAACACCCAGAAGGTGCTTGAATAAGGGTTCTTCTGTGACCTAAATATTCAGCCCCAGATTAAAGAAAAACCACCTCTTAATCAAAAAATAACCCTTACAAAGAAAGAGGGCAAAACAAAAAGGAACTACCAACCTATCCTCTACCCAGCCCCTTGTGGGTAAACCCACCCTTGGGTCCTCTCCTGAACCATCCCTTTGAAAAACCCTTGAACCCTTTGATATTGGGATATTGGTTAAGATCACCTATATCTGATCAATAATCAACCATTAATCCAATAAATATGTTCTATTCTTCAACAAAACCTACCAATAACAATTAATAACTAATCTAGGTCTTATCTGAGACCTATTTTAAGTCTCAAAGAAACCAGCCATTCATTAAAATAAATTATTGTGCAGACTTACTATAGTACTAGAAGGGCAGGCAATTCAAAACCACCCTGTAGGAGTCATACTAAATTCCCCTTCAAGGACTGCCAGCAAGCTTTTTACTACTTTACCTATATAATTCCTCAGGAGTCTCTACAACGTGCTTGATGTACCATTTACATAAATGTGTGTGGTCTCCAAATACAGAATTATATTTCACAAGTATGTAACACATCAAATCATTGCATGAAGGATCTTTTATGTAAATGTTATTGGTACATTTATGTTGATAATAATAACACAATGTAGAATGTATTATGATGCAGGGGAAAGTAATTAAAACACTTTGAACACGTTCAAGCTTTAATGATATTTATGTCATTTTACAACACCAGTCCATCTGATGCCAAACAAATTCTAAGTAGGGTATCCTTGCAAGAGTATATGGATTAAAATAGTGAGAGTTTAACATTCTATTCATTTTATTATCAAAAGAATCAATCTTGTAACATGACTTTAGATCTACAAGTAATTTAAGGTATGAGTTTAGAAATTATGGGGGCAAATTCTATTAAAGGATGCATATCCAAAAGATTTTTGCCCTCTGGAGAAAGGGAAGAATCAAATCTGGATGATGACAGTTGCTGTGGAGTCTTGTTGGCACCTTTGTGAGTTTTTCTTGGAGGTTTGTAGGTTTCCTCATCATCTAAATTGACTGAACACATTTTTATTGTCTACCAAGTTTCTCAGCTTTCACTTTTTCAAAGATTTTATCCATTTGGTGACCAAGGGCAGAGAAACCTTGAGATTGCCATTGGAACTGGACCTTCTGGAAGAACTTTTCATTGGAGACCTCAGTGTCAGAGAAACATTGTGTTTCACTGAATATATTGGACTGATTTTCTGGTAATCCAAGTGATTCCAAGATCTTTTTTTGTTGATTTGGGAGTTGTAGGCAGAGAGGAAAAACCATGCAAAAAAATTGGGGCAAAAAATACCATGGGATGATAGCAAGTAATTGCCTACTTGTTTGCACCACCTGGATTTTCTTGTCTGATTTTGTGTTTCTGAATGGGCTTCTGAAAGATATTTTCCAGATTTAATATTGAATCTCCTGCCCATGAGCCACCTCTTGAGGGCATTGGCAAGGTTAAATTTGGCATTATGTACTGAGTTGAATGGGTAGTATCAAAATGCACCATGTTCATGGGCATGGGTCAAATTTTTAATGATGAGTCTCATGAACAACTGGTTCCAATGTGATTTCCAAGGCTCAAACCAATTGGAAACACAGCAAGGGAAGTTGATTTGTGCAAGTTCTCCAAGAAAAAACTCTCTCTTCAGGGTTGATATGCCATGTAGTAGATATGAAGACTTGGATGGGACTAGACAGGTAGTTGAGTGGATCTGTTGATGAATGCAAGATGATGGCAGTGATTGAACCTGGGATTTTTTAGGGAATTGTGGATTTGTTGCCAATGAGTATCTGTTGACTTGGTTATATTCATCAAAACTCTACAGTAGCACAAGAGACATCAAGAGAAGTTGGAGTTGGAGCCAGGGACACTGCTGGAAACAGCTTGATTGAAGAGTCTGGGGTTTTTTGATGGGGCTCCATTCCAGTGTTTTTATACCATGATGGGTTGTTTTTTGTTGAAACTGCATGATTATCAAAAGTAGGAGAGAAGTTTCAGTATTGAAGAATTGCAAAGCACAGGGGGATGATGACTTTGATGTTAAAAATTGTGGAATTTTGCTAATGGACAGCCACCATTGCAACAAGCTCATGGTCAGCAACCAATGGGGCAAGCTAATTGTTGGCAACCATTGGGGAAAGCTAATGGTTGGAAAAAATTGGGGAAAGCTAATGGTTGGCAACCATTGGGGAAAGGTAATGGTTGGCAAACATTGGGGCAAGCTAATGGTTGGAAAGCATTGGGGGAGGCTAATGGTTGGCAAACATTGGGGCAAGCTAATGGTTGGCAACCATTGGGGCAAGCTAATGGTTGGCAACCATTGGGGCAAGCTAATGGTTGGCGACCGTTGGGGCAAGCTAATGGTTAGCACCCATTGGGGCAAGCTAATGGTTGGCAACCATTGGGGCAAGCTAATGGTTGGCAACCATTGGGGAAAGCTAATGGTTGGCAACCATTGGGGAAAGCTAATGGTTGGCACCCATTGGGGCAAGCTAATGGTTGGCAACCATTGGGTCAGGCCAACGGTTGCAAACCATTGGGGAAGGCTAATTGTTGGGGACCATTGGGGCAAGCTAATTGTTGGCAACCATAGTGGTGAGCTAATGGAGAATGAACATCAGGCCAAGCTCAGCCAAAGCTAATGGAAAACAACCATGAGGCTAAGGTAATGGATGGCAACCATTGAGAGTGAGTCACTCCTCAATGCATAAATGCATACCAGGTAGTGTATGAGATGTAGGTGGGTAGTGCACCCAATTTTTGAATGAATCCCTCCATCATTTGATCAATCCATCCAACCAACCAACCAACCAACCATCCAACCAACCAACCAACCAACCATCCATCCATCCATCAATCAATATGAAGACAGCCAAATGGAAGATATGCCAATATCTGGAATTCAAATGTTTCAAGGGAACATATGAAGTTGAAGATGGGAACAAAGAGATGGGAATGGATTTTTATTCCTCTGCCTTCAAGAAACATCAGCTTCTATAACCAGACTCAATGAGGCCCTGAAAGCCAAAACAGATACAACTGTTAGTAAAAAATTCCAGTGAACCAGTAAGCCATGTCCACTTGTCAAGTGAGGAAGGACACATAACAAACAATCAAGACCCCTCTTCAAGTAATTCAAGGTCACTCATCAACAGTATAAGGCCTCTCAACAAGGGATTGAAGGCCCCTTGACAATTGCTCAAGTCCACCCAACAAGGGTAGGAAGTCCACAGGACAAGTCAAGTAGCCACTGGGTTTTTTGACCCCCCCCCCCCAAAAGAAAAAACAAGTTTGTGGGTTCAACTTTTTGTAGTAGTTAAAAAAAAATTGGATTCAATAAAACAATCAAAAAAAAGTGAATTTCTTGGAAAACCTGGTAAATAAAATTGAGAATCAGTAAAAAAAACCAGGAAGCCCAGAAATTCAAAGAATCATTCATGATGTTTTAATATTGGACCAGTAATTGGTTGCATCTCTGAAAAAACTATGTAAAATGCTTGAAAATGATGAAACCATTTTAAGCTATTTTCTTCAGTAATTGATTCATAAATAGCATGTTTGATGAGATTGACTAGTTGAGAATGTTGAAGTAGGGGTTTTCCTTTGAAAAATGCTTTAAGTGTGTTAGAACTGAGCTCAATGGGGTTTAGAAATGGTGAATAGGGTGAAAGAAATTAAAAATTAATATCATTGGTGGCCTTCAACATATTTTCAACATTTTCAACCTCTTCTGTTTTTTTAATTGGTGCATTATCAAGGATTAAAAGAGCTGATTTTTGGCATTTGGGTTGTAATCTGACCAGGAATCCAAAAAATTCACTTGAATTCACACCTTGTTGCATTTTTCCATCACTTTTGAAGAGTTCATAGTAGATGTATCCTCTTTTGGAACGTGCAGCAACCTAGGTGATCTGAATGAGCCTGGGGAATAGTGTCAGCTTGCTAATATTGCAGAGCAAGCTTCAAAGTGACAGAATAAAATAAATAAATAAAAATCTTATTGAAAGAATAAATAATATTAGAAATATTATTTCAAATTGTGAATCTACATACAAGTTAAGTTAGGGTCACTCACTGACACCTACCTCAAATTCCTACTTCTTATATTTTGAAATAATTTATGAAGATCTGGAAAGAGTCACGGCCTTGGAATTTCGGCCCTTTTAATATTTCACATAAAATCCTACATACAGGTTTTAAAGTGAATTTTGTGACAGAATTCAATAATTCTGTGATTTGGAGGAGTTATGGGCGGAAATGTGATTTGTCACAATTCCCGCACGCAGCTGCAGAAACAAATACCCCTGCGCGCAGCTGGGCAGAAGCACTGCCATCCTGAGAGCGAACCCTGACAAGCTGTGTACCCAGCCCCAGGCATCTGAAAAGTAGGCAGTCAGGGGACTACGGGCTGACAAAGTGACAGGCGGCTCAAGAAGCCCAGGTACCACATTAAGGTGCTACAACCTAGACAGGGAAAAGCTACATATGTAATAAATGTCCCCATGGATAGTAGGTAACTGAATGAATACAGAAAATTATATAAAAAGACTTAAATAACCTTTCTATGTATTTCTAAAAAATATAATTAAAAATATGAAATATGTCCAAAATAAGAAAAGTACTATTTGTAAAATATCTTAAAATACTATAAATATACAATTGTGAGAATTTCAAGAAATTGCTATTTCCGTGACATACTCACGGAGCTGATGATGTAAAAATATTACATGAATTCTCATAGCTTATATTTTTGATCAATTATTTGAAGTAAATCAACAGATTTTCCAAAATAAGGAGTAAAATCAATATCATGATTTTACTCCAATCAGCTGAAAAATAATGAGAACCCACTTGACATCATACCCTGAGGAACTTTCAATAAAAGACTTATTAACATCCTGGGAATATTTATTAAAGATAATTAATTAAATAATAAATCATGTGGATAGATTAGTACTATTCACGCGTCTAAACATCAATCAAAAGGTAGAATAATTCCAATACCCTGTGGAATTAGATTTTACCCGTGCTAAAGCAGCAAAGACGCGTGAGAGGCTACCACTGGTTGCCCTGCTGGCTTGAGCAACTGTCCCTTTGAGCCCCTGTCTCCCTCAGAAGGACAGAATTGGGACTCAAAAAGCTATAAATATAAAGCTCTTTTGAGGATATTGATACCCAGAGACCCAGTTATATTTACATCCAGACACCATGCCAAGGTAGTTAAATAATTATAAGAGATAGGGAAGTGATTCATAGCTTTATTCTGATTAATAATATCCGTCCCCAACCCTTTTTATCAATTTAAACCGCTGAATAACCCTTTAAACCCCAGTAATAGGTTTAACCCATCAGTACATGTCCCAAACAGATACCCAAAGAATTTTATAATACACCAGTGAGTCTTATCATCCTTTTTCTGTCGTGGAAGCTTGGCTACAAGGCCCTTTCACACCACCATATATTTTATATATATATTATCTTTGGGAAATATCTCCTTTAAGAATATAAATTAAAGGTTCCAAAGTACCCAGGTATACATGTTTTCAAAGTGAATTACCTGAAGAGAGGTGTTCAAGATCCCCAATATTATTTTGGCCCCTCTATTAATTTATTTAATAATAAATTTATTAATTTGATTTATAATATTAAACCATAACCAAACCAATAAACCTTGTAATAGGTTTATCCAAATATTTTACAGATTTTTGCTGCAATTATTGAATAATATATTTATTATTCATTTTATCACCTCTGGTAGCTCGAGGATAGCAAGGACCTTGGCATCCAGGAGGCTTATGATTTGGGGTCTGGACAGACCTTGGAACAGAAATTTCACATAAAAATTAATCAAAGATGATTTATCTGAATTTTTAACCATGATTTATCATTAATTTCTTTTGAAGTGGATTTAAAAATCAATGTAGAATTGATAGTTTATTATTGAAATCTTTTAAAAATGAGAAAAGAAGAATACATTAAAAATTTTAAACCAACTGGTTGGGAAGCTTTAACTCAAGCTGAAAAACTCAATATCTCTTCTGTCCATAAACAATTAGATAAACACCTTAAACAAGAAGATAGTGAGAGGCGTATCAACTTTCATGCCCTATTAAGAAAAAATAAAGCTTGGAAAAAACACCATATAAATTGATTTTTTAAATATAAAAGTAAGCAAAAACTTTATATCACCAAATTACCAATAAAATATCCTTCTCATACTATCAGTGAACCCTCCTATTCCAGAAACCATGGCCACTGAAAGTGATCTATTGGATCAAGAAGTACCAGATATTTCTGGACCTCCTGGAAACATTTAATGGAATGGAGAAGACCTCATTGGAACACACCAAGACCCCGTGGGATTACCTATTAAGGACCAGTACAATCCTAATAAAGTCTTAGTACCTTTAAACATCAACTTAAGTAAGTTTTAATAAACTTATTATTACAGATTTTTCTTTAAAAAAATACTTATAAATATTTTATTCAACATGAATAGACGTAACAAAAGGGCCTCAGGAAGGATTCCCTCCTATGGATCTTTGCCAGGAGCCCCCAGTAACCTCAAGGCAAAAAATAATGAAAACCATGAGGGGGCTGGAATCCCTGAATAAAATGTTGGAAGAAAAGGAAAACTGTTGCCTTCCCCAAACCTAGAGCTGGAGAAGGTAGTAGAATCAACCCCCCTCCATCACAAGGAGGATACCTGCAGCCACCCTAGCAGAATCTGGCCAAGGAAGCCAGGATCAAAGAATTAGTAAAAGAGCACATGAAATATTGGGAAGAATTCAAATAATCCCAAGCCAAGGAGGATGTAGTATCTATGAAAAAGCTAATATCCCAGGCAAAGGATACCCAGATAGCTATTCAGAAAATGATTCCAAGGAAAGAGGTAGAGTCCTACATAGAAAAGTGGAATCCATGTAATCAATTATCCCAACTGAAAGGCAGAGGATCAGGAAAGAAGAGATCTTCTTCCAATCCAAAGCCAAAGGGAAAGAAGGATTTGGATCAGATAATATCCTTAGCTCAAAAGTGGAAAAAGGTGTACCAAAATTACCTTCCAATTCTGAACCCAGTTTCTTTTCTAAACCAACCTCTGATGTAATTACTTACTTTTCTAATGATATTCATCATAATTTGAAAATTCCTTGTGGAAATTTGGACAGTTTTTATACCCAATTGGATAAGTTGAACTCAGTAGTGGCCAAATTAATTAGTAAACAATCAAAACCTTTAGGGATAGAAGTAATTAAGGAACATACAGAAAAATTATTGGAGACAATAAACCAAGGTAAGACTAGTCAGACTCAGACCATTGAGAATATGTTATCAGGTATCTAAGAAGATTTCATTATGTTGCTTCAGCCTATTAGAAAAGAATTAATGAATACTACTAACAACTCCATTCTTCCCCTTAGTGAGAAATTAGATCTGCTCAATAATAAAGTGGACCTGCAACTTAATCTGATCAATAATGATCTTACAAACTTAAAAGTACATCTGACCAACCCCTTTGGGAGTATCACAGAGGAACCAAAACCTCCCAGACAAATTTCAGCTCTCTGATACCAGGTACCTTGCAGTCATTTAGCTACAGAGAGTGATAGAAGATACTTGTCAGCTCCCTGATACCAGGAACCTTGCAGTCCTTTAGCTACAGAGAGTGATAATAATACTGGAATAATAATAATAATAACTATTCCAAAAATAAACAATTAGAGGCTCAAATAAATAATATAATAAGAGCAGTTGCAAGGTTTGATTGGTTTGGTAATAAAATGTTTTCAATATGTATATAAAAGACGGGCCACAGTATTATACTACGGGGGGCTTTACAGAAAAAGCAACCTCTCCTCAAGGGACCTCCTTAGGCAGTTAAAGAACCTTGGAATGAAGATGGGTGCCTTAGAAAGGGCTTATTCCACTAATGGCTGGTAATAACAGCACAATGGCCTATACAGGAAGGGAAACACTCACTCTGAGCACTTTACCACGAAAATCCTGCAATAATAGGAAGGGTTTCAGAGCAGATGGCGTGGATTACCTGACTAAAATTCAAGGGTTGATTGGTTTTGAGAAATAAATAATAATAATACAGACTTGGTCATAAATAACTTGCTTAGACTCTTCATAAGCACTTGAATAACAATGAAACTTTGTCTCATTGATAATAATAATTCCTGTTAAACTGATGATGGAATAATGGATCCAAAGAGGTCTGTATAAATACCTTTTTGGGGTAATTTTGAGCTTCTCAGGGCGCGTAGAGAGAGTTATGCTCATGGGCTGAGGCTTTCAGGCCATTCAGAGAAAGATTAGCACTTCCACTTGGTGCTGTTAATCAGCTGACCTTAGATCTGCTGGATTTCTGTACTATTTTAGCCACAGGATCTGTTAATCTATTATGGCGTAAATTTTATCATTCTGCACTCATCCTTCATTTATAATATTATTATTGCTTAAAAGTGAATATATGAGAACGTTTTATGATTTCCCATTATCTGCTGATCACTTATATAATTTTTAATAATTTTTATGAACACTCCTTGTAGTGTTTTGTGGTTTTCAAAGATCAGAGTCAATGATTTACATGGTAATCCTTGATCTTTAATTTATTATTAAAAAATGTCCTAAACTTAATTTTTATTAATTTTAATTAAGTTTTGATCTTTTTAGATTATTACTAATGCATATGTCAACTTTTTACATATTCCAGGAAACCCTAATTAGGTTGTAGCTCTTTTGAGCGGTACCTGGTTGTCAGATTAGTCACAACGGATCCAGACGCGGGGATCAGTCATTTCAGATGCAGGCGGGGTGGGATCCGCTGCGTGCGTGGCAGAATTAGCTGCGTGAGGGTCTCTAGTACGCGGGAAACTGCTACTATGAGTACCCAGGGGTATGTAATGATGCAGGGCTGCACGCAGGAATTGTGACATAACACATTTCCGCGTGTAACTCCTAAAATATACACAACACCTCAATTCTGAGTGAAATTTAGGTGTAAACCCTAAACGTGACAACACGTGTGAAATTTTAAAATGGCAAAAAGGTGCCATACTGGTGTTGTAATTTTTAGTACTTTTCTTTTTAATTATTTTAAAAATGTAAGGACTTGGATTTCAAGGGTGGGGTCAGTGAGTGACCCTACCTAATTTTGGGTGAGGAATCCATTTTTTAATAATATTTATGGATTTCTCACCCCTTCTTTTTTTTTAATTTAGATATTCTTATTTTTTATAGTTTTGTGTTGCTATGACAGGTTACTCTGTACATAGTAGCAAGCTGAAAATACTGGAATAATAATAATAATAATATTCCAATGATAAACACTTAAAAAGCTCAAATAATAAATATTTTAACAGCGGGTGAAAGGTTCAATTGGTTTGGTTAAAAGGATTTTAAATTTTTTATACAAACAGGCACCACAGTATTATACTACTGGGGATCTTTATAGACAGACAAACTCTCTTCAAGGGGCCTCCTTAGGCAGTTTAAGAACCTTGGGATAAATAATGGGTGCCTTATAAGGAACTATCCAATGATATGGCCAAGAAAAAAAGCACAATGGCCAAGACAGGAAGGGAAACACTTACTCAGAGTACTCCACCAGAAAAATCTTGCAAAGATGGGAAGGGTTTCAGAGCAGATGGGGCGGATTCTCTTGACTAACTTCAATGGGTTGATAGGTTTTTGAGAACTAAATAATGCTACTACAGACTAGGTGATAAAACACTTGCTTACCTCTTTATAAGAACTTGACTAGAAATGACAAGGTGTATGATTGATAGTAATAATTCCTGGTAAACTGATGGGGAATAATAGATACAAAGAGGACCGGATAAATACCTTTTGGGGTGATTATGAGCTTCTCAGGGCACGTAGAGAGGTTTCTGTTAAGATTGTGTTCTGACTTCTCCTCTCCCCCTTCTCAGTAGTTATGTGAGCTGAAACAAGTTCATGTGACATGTCTGTAACACCCAGGGACTTCTCACTCTATGATCTGACCCGGGTGGACCTCTTGCAATCTCTCCTTTGATTCTCTGTTCTCTTCTCTTTCCTTTCTTTTATCAATCTATCTTCCTTCCATCTCTCTTTCTTTACATCTCATCTAGAACTCCTGACTCTTGAACCGTGTATGACTTGATCTAATCTTCCCAATTTGCCATTCTCTCCAACTCAACACTCCTATCAACATGAATTAACTTCTTCAACCATTCTTGTCTAATCAAGTATCATTTTCCATGGATATTTTTCTGGTAAGAGACTAATCCTCAAGATCACTCTAACTCAACGTCTCTGACAGACTAGTTTCATTGCTTGTAGTCATCTATCTATGCCGTCTTGACTCTGTCAACTTTGATTCTGCCTACATCCTGTGCCGTCTGATCTCTTTCTTACCCATCAAATAATTCTGAGCTTTTGGTCTTCTTATTCTTTCTCCCTCTCTTGTGTCCATGTCTGCTTTTCATGTTTCCTAACCTTTGTCCATAGTCTGCTGGTTTTCAGTTATAAGAAATTACATCAAAATCTTAACAGGTTCTGCTCATGGGCTGAAGCAAACAAGTCTTTCAGGGCAGGTTTAGCACTTCCACTTGGTGCTTTCAATCAGCTTTCCTCAGATCTGCTGGTTTTATGCACTATTTTAGCCACAGGATCTGTCAATCTTTTAATGGAATAATTTCATCATCCTGCACTTATCCTCTATTTGTATTGATGATATTGGTTTAAAGTAGACAGATGTGGATGTTTATTGACTGTCCACCATCTTTTGATCACTTAGGTAACTTTTAAGAATCTTTACAGCCACTCCCTGTTGTGTTTTGTGGTCTTCAAAGATCAGGATCAGGGGTTTACGTGGTAATCCTCAATATTTCATTTATTATTAAAAATAATTTAAAATTAGTTTTTTTATTAATTTTATTTAAGTTTTAAAGTTTTCAGACTATAAGTAATGCATATGTTACTTTATTACATAGTTCAGATAATCCTGAATAGGTTGTAGCTCCTCTGAGCGGTCCCTGTTTGCCAGATTAGTCAAAACTGATCCTGACACAGGGATCAGTCCATTCAGATGCATGCGGGGTAGGATTGGCTGCGGGAGTGGCAAAATTGCCTGCGCGCAGGACTTCTGTATGCGGGAAATAAGGTTCTGAGCTGTTTATGCAGGCTTCTTTACTACTGAGGGCAAGTGTTCCAGAATTACAGAAGTATGCATATGGTTGTGCTGGTATCCAAGCGTTTTTGAGCAGGACTTTGCGCGCTTATGTGAAGGAATTTGCGCGCAGGATTTGCGGGAATTTTAGGGATGTTTCTGCAGAAATTTGCACGCGGTTTCGCGCTTCTGAGCAGGAATTTGCGCGGAGTTCTGGCGGCACTTTGCACTTGGTTTGCACTTCTGAGCGGGAATTTGCACGCATTGATTTGTGCAAATTTGTGAGCTCCTGTGCAAGAATTTGCGCGCGGTTTTTGTGGGAATTTGCGCGCAGTTTTGCGGGAATTAGCGCGCTTATTGGCGGAAATTTGCGCGGGGTTTGTGCAGAAGAATAATATTTGTAGTTTCCTACTCATTCTGAGTTATATTAATACTTTGTTATTTTGTCTACTTTGACAGGTTTATCTGCGTAAATAGCAACCTGACATTCCCCCAATCCAAGATATGTCTAGATCTGAAAAAAATTTTGAGTCTAATGTCTTCTGCTGGCTCTGTAATTCCTCAGGTGTATGGGTCCATCCAAGATATTGTGTTCAGGCAACCATTAATCATTATCAGCTGGATCTCCTTTGTACCTGACCAGGTAGAGTCTAACATCTTTTCCATTGATCCTTTCTTTCTTGTCCTTAAGGATATTCCTAACCTTTCCTCTGTCCTTCTCAGGATTGTCTTTATGAGCCAAGAAATATGATTTATTATCAAGCCAGCAGGCTGAGATAGAAAACAAAAATCTGAGAATCACAAAAATCAAAAGAATAGAAGAATATCATAAGAAAAATACCAACACAGTAATGGAAAGACCCAGAAAGGCTATGGCTAAGAGACTGTTGGAAATGAAAACATGATGAAGTGGAGCTGAACGCAACAACATGATTCAGATTGAAACATAGGTAAGATTAAATGAAATAGATTGATCTCACCAGCTAGAGACAGATCAGTTAGGTGAGTTCAAAGGCAGCATTCAAGGTTGAGAGTGAGAGGACAATTGAGTGTTGTTTGAACGGATGATCCTTGAGGCTCTTGGTTGAAAAAGCAGATGTTGGTGAATTGAGGATGAAAGAAAGAATCAAAGAAGAAAAAGAGGCATGAAAGAAAAAAGAGATGAGGTAAAAAAGAAGAAAGAAATTAAGATAAGAAATTGAGATGGATAACAGAAAACAGTCACAACAAAAAACAGACAAGACCATCAGAAACAGACTGAGAGAAACCCCTAGGGAGATTAACCATGTTGCAAGATTAGGTGTGAGTGTGACACCTGTGGGCCCATTAGACCACTTCTCCAGAGGGTTTTCACTCATCTGACTCATATGGTGTCACTCATCTAACTCATCTGACTCTACACTCCCCTTAAATGGAGGTCAAGCCTATTCTTCCCCAAAAAAAACATTGGTAGCCTTCCTTAGTTTATTTTTGCTGACAGCCTTGGTTATAGGGTCCGCCAGCATCATTGATGTATCTATTAATTGTATTGTTAGGGATCCTTCCTTGAGTTATTCTTGTAGTCCCTTTTTTTTGAGATCCATCTGTCTAGTTTTAGCATTGGAGGAAAATTTTTTTAGTTTATCTTCAAGACCCTTGTTGTCAATAAGATTTTAGACAAAGGGAGATCTGTTTGGAATATTTCTTCCAAAAAATGGCAAAGCCATTTGCCTTATAGAAAAGAGTCCAGCAGGGGGTTGAGCTGAGCTTCAGTGGAAGAGTACGTTATGTTATGGTGCTTGTAGCTGTTCCATGAGAGGGGCAAACCAAATGAAAGAAAGAGATACCCAGATTGAGATTTGCAGCTGGTGGGATCCTCATCCCAGGAGGCATTGCTGTAGCATTCTATTGGGCCTTTTGATTTGTTGTAAGTGAGAGTTAGTTTCCGGTCTTTGGTGTGGTTGAGATATTGCCAGGTTCATTTGAGTTCCTTCCAGTGCCTCAGTCCCGATTTGTTCTGAAATTGGGCCAAGATTGAGACGGAATAGCTTAGGTCTGGCCAAGTTTGAATTGCAATGTAATTGAGTAGTCCTATTGCAGATTTGTAGTTTATGTTGAGTTTCTTGAGCTCCTCAAAGTCTTTTTTTGATGCTTCACATAATTGGAAATGCAGGGTCAGTGGGGTAGAGCATGGTCTGGATTTGAGCAGCCCTAATTCTTCTAGGCCATTTACAATGTGCTTAGATTGACTCAGTAGGATACTGGTTGACATTTGCTCAAATCTCATCCCAAGTATGGTGTCCGGTTAATGAGTTTGTGAATATTTGAACCTAGAGTTAAACTTTTTGTTGAAGTTGTTCCCGTCACCTACAAGGATTAGGTTGTCTATGTGAAAGAACAAAAATGACTTATTTAAATCAGAATTTTACAGACAGGGATCACTGTCTGACTCCTTGAATCCAACCAACTTGATCCAGTCTGTGAGTGTGCCATACCAGTTTTTTGGGGACTGTTCAAGTCCTGTCAGCTTGCTACTATGTACAGAGAAAAACTGTCAAATAGTAACACAAACTATGAAAAATAAGAATACCTCAATTAACATAATAAGGACTAAGAAATCCATAAATATTATTACGGGAATGGATTCCTCACCCAAAATTAGGTAGGGTCACTCACTGACCCCACCCTTGAATTCCAAGTCCTTATATTTTTAAAATAATTAAAAAGAAAGCTACTAAAAATTACAACACCTGTATGGCACTTATGGTCATTCTAATATTTCACACGTATTGTCACGTATAGGGTTTACACCTAAAATTCACTCAGAATTGAGGTGTTGTGTATATCTTAGGAGTTACACACGGAAATGTGTTATGTCACAATTCCCGCGCGCAGCCCCGCATCATTACATAACCATAAATACTAGTAGCAGCAGGTTCCTGCGTACTAGAGAACCGCGCGCATCTTTACTAACTGATCCCTGCGCCTGGATCAGTTGTGACTAATCTGACAACCAGGTACCGCTCAGAAGAGCTACAACCTAGTTAGGGTTGCCTAGTATATGTAACAAATGGACATATGCATTACTAATGATCTAAAAAGATCAAAACCTAAAAAAATTAATGAGAATTAAGTTTTAAACATTTCTTAATAAATAATCAAAGATCAAGGACTACCACGTAAATCACTGATCCTGATCTTTAAAAACCATGAAGCACTACAAGAAGTGTTCATAAAAATTACTAAAAATTATCTACATAATCAGCAGATGATGGAAAATCAATAAACATCCACATCTGCACGCTTTGAAACAATATAAGTGGTACAAATGAAGGATGAGTACAGAATGATCAAATTTACGCCATAACAGATTAACAGATCCTGTGGCTGAAATAGTACAGAAATCCAGCAGATCTAAGGACAGCTGATTGACAGAACCAAGTAGACGTGCTAATCGTGCCCTGACCGGCTTGCCAGCCTCAGCAAACGAGCAGAACCCTCTCTACGTGCCCTGAGAAGACCAAACAAATCACCCCAAAAAGGTATTTATACAGACCTCTTTGGATCCATTATTCCATCATCAGTTACCAGGAATTATTTATTATAAATCAGACACCGTTTCATTGTTAATCAAGTGCTTATATGAAGATAAGAAAGTGATTTATGACTTAGTCTGCAGTATTATTATTTAACTATATTAACCAATCAACCATTGAAGTTTAGTCAAGCAATCTACCCCATCTGCTCTGAATCCCTTCCAATTATTCCAGGATTTTTGTGGTGAAGTGCTCAGAGTGAGTGTTAACCTTCCTGTCTAGGCCATTGATGCTGTTAAGCCCAGCCATTAGTGGAATAAGTACTTTCTAAGGTACCCATATTTATTCCAAGGTTCTTAAACTGCCTAAGGAGGCCCCTTGAAGAGAGGTTGCTAGTCTGTAAAGATCCCCAGGAGTATAATACTGTGGTCCCTCTTTTAAATTATATTGAAAACCATTCATTATCAAACCAATTAAACCTTGCAACTGCTCTTATTAAATCATTTATTTGAGCTTCTAAGTGTTTATTATTTGAATAATAATTATTATTATCATTCCAGCATTTTTATCACTCTCTGTAGCTAAAGGACTGCAAGGTTCCTGGTATCAGAGAGCTGACAAGTCCATACAGGCTTTTATTGAGTCTTAGGTATTCAAACTTGCGTTGAAATCCTGGGGTGTCTTTATGATCACTTCTTCCTTGATAGGCGCATGAAGAAAGGCCCCCTTTACATCATATTGTCAAATATTTAATTTGTTCTTCAGGGCAAACAGAAGAATTGCTCTCAGTGAGGCAATCTTACCAGTAGGCGCAAAAGTTTTGTCAAAGTCTAAGCCATGAACCTGATTGAATCCTTTTATGCAGATCTGAGCTTTGTGTATGAAGGCGTTGTCATGAGCATTTTATTTGATTTTAAATATCCAGGTTGTATCAAGGGGATTCAGGGGTGTTTCTCCTTTGTAGTTTTCCCAAACTTGAAGTATCTTGCATTGATCTATTTCTTTTTTAATTGCCCCCCTCCCCTTGAAGCTTTCCAAGCATTTAAGTGCCTGATTGAATGTCTTTGGCTCAGAGTAGTGATGAAGCCCATAACGCTGAGGGGGTCTGAAAGTTGATTGGTTGAAAAGGGTCCTCCTTGTAGGCTCTTAAATCAATTTGATAGCTCTTGGATTAACACTAGAGTTGACAGGTTCAGAAAAATCTGACACTGTGTCTCTCATGCTAGATTCTGCTTCAGATTTTTGCTTGCCTTCATCCAATGAGTCCACTTCCACAGGCCGATCCCTATAATTCAAGCAATTCATTGCATTCTTGTTCACCAAATTCTTGTTGACCTCTAGGGAAAATTCATCATTAGGTTTGACCAGGCAGAAATCAAGATTGGTGGTTGAGTTAATTCCCAGATCCTCCACCAACTGTTTTAGGAGTCTGACATGCTTAGATAGCACTATTTGTCCATTGGGAATAAGGATTTGGTATGAGAGCAATTCTGTATTGTACTCCATGAGTTTTCCTTCTCTTCCCTTGGGTTTGAACTTATCTCCTTTTGATCTTCTCTGGTTCAGGGCAATAGTGGTGACCCCAATGGGTTGGAGGTAGTTGGTAGGAAGCTTGTTCTGTTTGATGAGTTCCCATGGGGTGAGGAGGTGATCATGATCTCTTGGAATGTGATTCAGAATGATGCAGCAAGATTTGAGGACCTCCAAAAAGTACTTGTGAGGTAACTTTTCTGAGCTTAGAGGATATCTCACACTCTTGACAATGGTAAAATTGGCCCTTTCAGCCCTGCCGTTGTGTTTGGGATGATATGGTTCAGTAACAAGATGATTGATGAATCTTTCCTTGAAGTATGTTACTAACCTGTGGTTCAAAAACTCTGTTCCTCCATCTGAACAAACCATAGATGGATAGTAACCACATACATTTTTCTGTTTCTCAATGATGTCTATTAATACAGGAGCAGTATTGTCCTTTCAAGTTAGCGGAATGCCATAGATGTAACCCAAGAAGTTGTCCACAACCATCAAGATATATCTTTCATGTCTATGAGATTCTGGATTGATTGGACCCACAATATTGAGATTTATCCTCTCAAAGGTTTTTGTGGCTGAGGACAAGACAAACTTAAAGGGAGATTTACTAATTTTGCACAGAAGACAGTCTTTTCATTCCAAAATGTCTTTCTGAGCTGATGAGTATTTTATCCCCAGAATTTTTGATAATCAACCAATTGAGGGGTGTATGTATGACAGATGAAGATCTTTCAGAGTCCTTGTCTCATCCTTCTTTTTCCAGTATCATTCCTCATTGCCTACCTTGCGCTGTATGTCAAGAACAAGGAGATTATTTATAATTGAAACATGAAAAATGGTTTTTTTGTCTCTTTCCAGTTCTAGGCTTCTGGATCTTGCCTTGAGGGTACACCCTTGGTCAAGGAGCTTCCCTGGCCTGATCAAATTGACCACTATTTATGGGAAAAACAGACAGTTGGAGAGGACAATTTTTCAATTCTTCCACTCCAGTTTGACTGTTCCCAGACCTTGGATAGGTAGGTTGGCTCCAGCTTTACCCATGGTGATATTCTCTCCTATGTAAGGCTCTACTTTGGTGAAGAATTGCCTTTCATTGAATATGTGCAAGGTTGATCCACTGTTGATGAGTATGTTCCTGTCTGAACCAATCTTTGAGTCTATCCCCCCAGTTACAAAAGCATGGAAGTGAGCCAAATACCGGGTTTTCTTTTGTTTTCCTTTCCATCTACTCTGATTTTCTCTCCACCAACCTGGAGCCTTTTATGGATGAAGATGGTAAAAGTCTGATTCCAAATGCTTATTGTCCTGCTTTGGATTATTATATCATTTGATAAAGCGGCTATGTAGATGATTTTTTGTTTTGGTTCTCATAGTGGCCAGAGCAGTCTCCATCATGCCTTGTGAGACACTTTTCTCAGTGCTCTTGGCCTTAACTTTACTATGAAATTGAACTAGATGATTGCAGACAAATTCAACAGAGATTTGCTTGTCCGAGTGCATAAGTTGTTGCTTAAGATCCTGAAGATTTGGAGGGAATTTGAACATAGTTAAGTACACTAAGATGTCATCAGGTAGTCCTATACCTATGTCAATCAACTTCTTGATTGAAGTTTTGGTGTTGGTGAAAAATTTTAGGATATTGTCTTCTTTGAAGTTCAGGTGTAAGAAGTTGTTGAAGATTCTGGCTTGATTAGACGCTTGAGATGAGGAAAACCGTTCCTTGATGGAAAATTTGATATTTGCAGCATTAATGAGATTGTTGTGGGTGATGGATTCCACCTTTGATATGAGGAGTAATTGTATCTCATTGTTCTCTTGATGCAATAGGATTTCCAAGGGTGATTCTAGGGTCTCCAGCACTCCCCTGAGTTGTAGTAGCGCCTTCATCTTTCCCATCCATATGCCGTAGTTCTCTTCTGTCAGTAAACCTACGTCACTAGTGTTGTAGTTTTGAGGGTGGTTTTAAGAATAGCCTGTCAATAAAAGTCTGACAAAAATCCCAATCCTGATGCCATAGTCCTTTTCCTTGCTGGCCATGGCAGAGATCTTGGCTTTTAACCGTATGAAATATGAAATATGATTTATTATCAAGCCAGGACGCTGAGACAGAAAAAAAAATCTGAGAATCACAACCATCAAAAGAATAGAAGAATATCATATGAAAACTACCAAAACAGTAATGGAAAGACCCGGACAGGCTATGGCTAAGAGAATGATGGAAATGAGAACATGATGACGTGAAGCTGAACACAACAACATGATTCAAATTGAGACATAGGTAAGATTAAATGAAATAGATTTATCTCACCAGTTAGAGACAGATCAGTTAGGTGAGTTCAAGGAAAGCGTTCAAGGTTGAGAGTGAGAGTAAAATTGAGTGTTGGTTGAATGGATGATCCTTGAGGCTCTTGGTGAGGAGTTGCGTCTTGTTGAATTGAGGATGAAAGAAAGAATCAAAGAAGAAAAAGAGGCATGAAAGAAAAAAGAGATGAGGTACAAAAGAAGGAAGAAATTGAGATAAGAAATTGAGATGGATAACAGAGAACAGTGATGACAACAAATGGACAAGACCATCAGAAACAGCTTTAGAGAACCCCCTAGGGAGATCAAACATGTTGCAAGAGTAGGTGTGAGTGTGACACCTGCGGGCCCTTTAGACCACTTCTCCAGAGGGGTTTCACTCATCAGACTCATCTGGTGTCACTGATCTAACTCGTTGTACTCTACAGTCTTCAAAGGTATTTCTGGTGAAGTAGATTGTTCCCCCTTCCCCAGGATGGTAGTGTTTAAAGAGACTTACTGGAAAGACTGGGTGTTTCTTGGAAAGTTCATCACTAAGGATCACTTCTATGGAAATCTTACCATGAAGATTTTTAATAGAAAAAGGTCCAACAAAAGCAGTTCCAAGGTCTATTTTACCAGCTAAGTTAGAAAAGTTGGTGGTAGAAACTAAGACTTGATTTACAATTTCAAAATCAGGTTCTCTATGGGTTTTGTCCCATCTTTGTTGGTTATACTCAATAGCCTCCTGAACACACTTAATAGTATGTTTGTGAGCTAAATCTATCATGTTCTTGAAATAAAGTGATGCTGGATGAATATTTGTGAGCTGTTGATTGATCTTTTGGTAACTCAGGGATCCAACCTCTTTCTAGGATGTAGGGTTCTTCTTTAGCGGTGGAATGTTTGCTACTATTGTAAGTCATTTCCAGTGCTGGTGGAAGGCTCACGCAATCATGGCAGTAACCATCAGAATTCTTGTATTCTACACCAAAACAGCAGAACCTTCTTAGCATATCTTCTAAGGTCTGAATCATCCTTTCAGCTAACCCATTGGTCTGGTGATGATAAGCAGTTGAAAATGCTCATGTGTTGCCTAACATGTCAGGGAGGTTCCTCCAAAATTCAGAGGTTAACTTGGGGTCTCTATCACTGACAACTATTTGAGGAACTCTTACATCAGATATACGTTGTGGTGCCCCATCCGGGACACCCTGGCCACCTTAAGACCTCAACCCATAAACTGTTCCGCAGGCTCATCCAAACCGTCCTTCATCTGCGCGCGTCGCGCGCCGCGCTGCGCGCGCTGCGCTTCCTTTATCCGCGAGCGCTGCGCTTCCTTTATCCGCGAGCGCTGCGCTTCCTTTATCCGCAAGCGCTGCGCTTCCTTTATCCGCGAGCGCTGCGCTTCCTTTATCCGCAAGCGCTGCGCTTCCTTTATCCGCGAGCGCTGCGCTTCCTTTATCCGCCAGCGCTGCGCTTCCTTTATCCGCGCGCGCTGCGCTTCCTTTATCCGCGCGCGCTGCGCTTCCTTTATCCGCGCGCGTTGCGCGTCCTTTATCCGCGTTGCTCATCATCCTTGCCATTGCATGTTGCTCGTCATCTCCGCCGTCATCATAGCACATCCTCATCTTTGTTGTTGCGCGTCTTCATCTTTGTCATTGCGCTTCCCAATCTCCTCATTGCTACCGTCGCGCGGTGCTCATCCATGATTGACCAAATCCATCCCAACCGCACCCCCAAGCATTTGGCAAATCCTTGGATCCGTCAAATCTCCCATCTCACTTGATCTCTCAGTCGTGAATCTCAAGCCTGTCAAGATTTACTCAACCGTCTCAAGCCAATCTCCTATCCGCCCATCCGCGCTCTCACAGACTTCATCCGTCACCTTTCCCGGGGCTCTCCCACCCGCTTCCGCCTTCAGAAGGGGTGAAGAGTGCCAACTACCGCCCGCGGACATCCGCGGCGGTTTGGTTCATTTCTCTTTCCCACCCCGTCTGCCTTTGGACAAGGGGTGGGTGACTCTGGTATTGTTGCGCGTGACCATCCACAGACGGACGCAAGTGACCACATGGTTTTCTTTCTTTTTCCGCTCTAATTGTAGAATCTGTTGTACATAGTCTAACAGGGCCTCCTGCCCATATAAGGAGGGGCTCTCCCCTGCCTTTTTTTGAGAATCATCAGAGCATGAAATAATTGGAGCATGGAATGATCCAGCATGAAATCAGCACACCTTTGATCCTTGAGCCTCCATACTCAACCCTTGATCCCTGATCCTTATCACCAACCAATAGCCTTGCTGGTTGAAGAAAAATTCTGTCTGTTGGAATTTTTGAGTGTGTCATACCACTCCTTGATCCCTTTCTCTGACCATACTGGTCCTGATCCCTGATCACCTTTCTGGAGCCAATCACAATTGATTGAAGAGGTCTTATTAAGCTTAAGACCTGGAGTGTTATACCTCCCCTTAGCTTCTTTGGAGTTGCATTCTGCCAGCCTAATCTTGAGTCCCTTGAGAAGTGTTGAGGTTATCCTTGCTTCAAATCAGTTACTGTTTTTTTAGAGCTTCTTAAACATTGTGCTTTGTCTTGTACAGCCACCCTCAGTTATCTGGTACCCTTCAAGCGCTTGATTGCGGAGAGCTGGGCAGGTTCATTGAGAACCTGGAGGTTGCTTGGGTTTGAGGAGATCATCCCCAATCTTCTGCTGACGACCAGAGTTATTAGCTTGTGGGCGTTGTTTACATACAACAGCTTTTGTTCTTTGAACTCTAAGAAGACTTTAAATTCTTTTGTTCAAGTTTTTCCCTGCATAATCTGGTCTCAGATAGTGCTGTTCCGTCGCTACCAAACTATTATCATCCTTATCCTCTACTCCTTGATTCCTCATTTACCAGGTTCTGGACCTTGATCTTGGTTACATTTAAATATTTTTGTAACACTCAGGAGGGCAGCCTAAACAGCACCTTTCCCCTCCGCAGAACTGCCACGGCCTAGCACCTCTTGGAATCTTACAAATTCTATTCCAAAATAGCAATGCCACTTCCATAGCAGTATCCTCCTTATGGTTAGATATAAAATTTGCTTTCTTGGAAAACATATCTACTATGACTTGGACTGAGTTGTAGGAATAGGCTCCTCCTGGGGGTAATCTGGTCAAAAAATCCACATTAATTATTTCCCATCTTTTCCTTGGTTCAGTAATCTTCTGAAGTAGACCAAACATCTTTCCAGTGGTTCTACTTTACTTCTGGAAAGTCTTAAAACTAGAGACATACTGGGTTGTGGAGTATCTCAAATTGATCCAACAAGCAGTTTTTTTAACCTTATCTAGGGTTCTATAAGTATATAAATGACCAGATGAACAGTTGTGCTGACACTCAGCTAGGATGTGTTGGATATTATCCTTTTTTGTTAGGACTATGAAACTTGAATGTTGATGTCTGTAATATACTAGAACATCCCATATGGTGAACCTTCCTACTTTGTAAGGCTTCAGAAGAGGTTCAGGTAAACTATTAATTAGTTCAGATGGTGGTGAAGAGCTTTCCATAATGGTAATTAGAGTCTTCATGTCAGAGCTGTAAGCTTCTTTGATGGAGTTGAACAAAGATTAATCCAGTTCACAAATATGGATTCCTAGGATAGGTACTTCAATATCAAGGATTTTGATGTCTAGTATAAGAAAGATATCATTGTCCTCTGGATCATAAGCAGGATTACTTGGATCATTAGGTAGAGCATTCTTTCTCAAGCTATCAGCATTCTGGTGTTTGGCTCCAGCCTGGTGAACAATAGTCATTTTGCCTCTACACTGCTGTATGGCTAACAGCCACCTTAAAATGTGCCTGCTGGGAGTTTCAATATTCATCAGAGTTCTGAAAGCATTACAGCTAGTAATTAACGTAAAGTTAGTTCATTATAAGTAAAAGTGGAGTTTCTCCAAAACCCAAACTAGAGCAAGAAATTCCATTTGGCGGGCGCTGTACCTTTCATCAGTATCTTTAGCTTGTCTAGATGTAAACAGTATAGATTTTAACACTGTTTATTCATTTTATAATACCTCTTGGTGTAAAGCAGCTCCTAGTCCTTCCATACTAGCATCTATATAGAATTTGGAAGGTTTATTATAATCAGGTTGGATTAATACTGGAGTGGCGGTCATAGCTACTTTAAGTTCCCCATAATTTTTAAGCCTTTCATGAGTCATTTCAAACAAAGTTTTTTTGTTGCAAATTTCATACAGCCACTTGGTGAGAAGGGCAAATTTGGGTAGGCTCTTCTTATAGTAGCTTCAAAAGCTAACAAAAGATAAAATTTCGGTTTTATTCTGGGGCATGGGCCTATTCATTACAGCTTCTATCTTGCCTTGGTCAGTCCCCAAGATTAATCCAGAAAAAATTTTTCCTAAGGCTTTGAGTTCTGCAAAACCAAAGTTGCACTTCTTCATTGATACTTTTAATCCAACAGTTGAGATGATTTTGAGGACTAGCCTTACTTTATCCATGTGGGTTTCCCAGTAATCAGAGTAAATGATAACATTATTGTTCCTTGTCTAATGAATTATCCTAAGAACGCGTCCATCGTTCTTTGGAAGTGAGAAGGAGAGTTCTTGATACCAAAAGGTATCCTCAGATACTCATAGATTCCCAAATGACAGATAATCCTCATAAATTTTGGGCTATCAGGGCTGATAGGTATTTGGTGGAAACCTTTCAGCATGTCCATTGTAGTGATGAACTTAGCCTTTGAAAGGTTGTGTAAAGCATGGTCAAGCCTTGGGATAGGATAATAGTCAGATTGAGTGTATTTATTGAGCATTCTGAAGTCTCAAACCATTCTTGACTTATAATTATTCCAAGCTATAATCAAGGGAGTAGTAATATCCACTTGTTCATTGTGGCCTACTTTCCTTAAGACTTGTAAGTCAATTAACTCTTGGATATGGGTTTCCAGAGCAGCTATAGATTTTAGACTGGAAGGGTAAGCAGGTCTCCTGAGATAAGGTGGGTAAGAAGTTTGAATGGTCAAAGTTAGAATCATATCATGTCCTTTGATATTACCAATGGGCTGGTCTTTGGTACAGAAGGCATTCTGATTTTCAAAGCAAACTTGCAGGATTTCCTGTCTTTGTTTTTCATTGATCAGAGAATTCAACGCTGCTTGGAAGAAGTATTCTGGGTCAAATTCTTCAAGTTTTTCTTCTAGGTTGAATCAGAAGTTAGAGCATTGATATGGCATATTTGGAACTTCTTGTTCCAGTTTCCTCATATAGTAAAGTATCTACCCTTACTTTGGAAAACATCTATACCATACAAAAAGAGAGAAACATTTCCCAGGATGAAATAATCACATAATCCATTTTGAAGCACAACAAATTCAATTTTCAGTTTAAGTGATCATTTAGAGTGAGGAAGTATGATATCAGAAGACAATACTCCAATAGAATTGAGGGAAGAGTTACAACTACTAAACTTAGCCTGAGGTACTGGTAATAAATTCTTTCTCCAATTTGGATCTTGTTTTTCCAGATAAGTAGAACTCAAACAAGAGCAAAAAGCTCCACTTTCTAAGAGTAACTTCACAGGGGAATTTCTCATTAAACCAGTAGCATAGCAGGTTTTGCCAGAGGTGTAACTTTTACCAGCAGAAGGTTTAAGGGTCAGGTTTTTAGCTTCAAAGATGTGGTAAATATTCATATTGGGATTCCATTTTTGTGGCAAGTTGGAACCTTCATTGACAGAGTTAATGTCCAAGGAAGATGCTATAAGTGCTTCACTGAAATTAATAGGGTCAGGGATCATTAATTCATACTCAGAGAGAGATTCATCAGTTTCATCCAATTGAGGATCAGGAACATTATTGTATTATTCTCCTTCAATAGGATTAATCCTTTTCCTAGGTTGCGGACAATCAGGTCTTACCTGTCCTGTCTGGTTGCAGTTCCAGCATACCTTTTCCTTGGTTTCTGAAGTCTTGTTGACTTCAAAATTAGTGGGATTAGGGGCAGAGGAATCTTTAATCCTCACCGCATATTCCTCCTGTCAGCTTGCTACTATTGCAGAGCAAGCTGCAAAAAGTAAAAAAAAATAACAATAATATAATTAACATAAGAAGGAGTAGGAAAACCATAAATATTATTACAGAATTGGATTCTCCACCCAACATTTGGTAGGGTCCCTCACTGACACCACTCTTGAAATCCAACTCCTTATATTTTTAAATAATTAAGGAAAGAAAGACCAAAATACCATGGCTCCACTATTGAGCTTTTGGTCAATTAAATATTTCACACGTATTTTCACGTATAGGTTTCAGAACTAGAATTCAGTCAGAATTGAGGTGTTGTGTATATTTTAGGAGTTACGGATGGAAATGTGTTTTGTCACAATTCCCGCACGCAGCCGGGGCAGCCATTGCACCCGCGCGCGGCTGAGATACAGCCCTGTCACTCCGTCAAGGTTGTGTACGCAGCCCCGGGCCTCTGACAAGTACGCAGCCGCGGGACTACGGGTTGTCAGAGTGACAGGCGGACTGAGAGGCTTAGGTACGGCGTAAACACGCTACAACCCACATGGGAACATTCTACATATGTAATAAATGTTCCTGTGGAGAGTAGATAGTCTAAAAGTACATAATATTATATAAAAGTACTTGAATAAATCTTATACATATTTTTTATTAAATATAATTCAAAGTACCAAGAATGTCAAAAATAAGACAATGACAACTTCTAAAAATATATTAAAATACTTTAATATACTTTTATGAGAATTTCTAGACATCATTAACTTTTTGACATACTTAGAAAACTAATGATGTAACAATATTACATGAATTCCCATGAATTATATTTTTAAGTAATTATCTTAGTAAATCAATTGGAACTTGAAAAAAATGAGTAAAATCAATATCATGACTTTACTCCAGTTATTTAATACATAATGAGAACTCACCTGACATCAGGATCTCCGCAGAAATGTCTATTGAAATAATTATTAAATTACTGGGAACATTTACTAAGGATAATTAATTAAACAATACATAAATAGGACAGATGAGTGTTATTCACGCTTCCTAATATCTATTACAAAGTAGAATAATTCCCATACCCTGGGGAATTAGATGCTAACCGTGCTATAGCACCAAGTCCACGTGACAGGCTACCACTGGTTACCCTTCTAGCCTTAATGTCGGTCCCTTTGAGCCCCTGTACCTCCCAGAAGGATAGTATTGGGAATCCAAAAGCTAGAAATAAAGGGCTCTTTTGAGGATATTGATGGGCAGAGACCCAGTTATATTCATATCCAGACAATGTGCCAAGCTAATCAAGTACTTATAAGAGATAAGTAAGTGATTTATGGCTAAGTGTGATCAATAATATCCATCCTAAACCTCTTTTTTATCAATTAAAACTGCTGAACAACCTTATAACCCAGTATACAGGTTTAACCCATCAGTGCACGTCCCAAAAAGATACCCAAAGGATTTAATAATATAACAGTGAGTTTTATTATCCTTTCTCTATTGTGGCAGCTTGGTTACAAGGCCCTGCCACTCCACCCTGTATTTTATATACATATTATCTTTGGTTAAAATATCCTTTAAACTAAAGTGCCCAAAGTAACCAGGAATACGTGTTTTCATACTGAAATACCTGAAGAGAGGTGTTAAAGATCCCCAATATAACTGTGGCTCCTCTATAAAAATATTCAATAATCAATTTATTCATATTTATTTAAAAAAATAAACCATAACCAAACCACTTAACCTTGCAATAAGCTTAATCCAAATATTTGATGGATTTTTTCTGCATTTATTAAATAATATATTTATTATTTATTCTATCATCTCTGGTATCTAAAGGATAGCAAGGTTTTTGGCATCAATGGGGCTTACACCTCCTTACTCCTAGTATCCTGTTCCTTGATTTTATTAACTTTTCTGTCAAGACCATTCATATCAATGGTTACTTCTAATACTCATATCAAGGTAGGAAGGTCAGAGTTCATGGGAATTCTGCATCTTGAACTGTGTTTGAGTTGCCCAGGACATAGTTTGAGAAGCCTATCATTTAGTTCCTCTTTATAAGCATTGGGGTAAAAACAATCCAACCTCCTTTTCTGATCAAGACACCATTTGTGAGGTTTTTCCTTGGATGGATCTAACTGGGAGGTTTCAAAAGTCTTCATAATCTTTCTATTCCAAATTATGGTGCCAAATTATTCTTTGATTAATTCTTTCCATGTGCTCCAGGGCAAAGAACCAACTTCTTCCCTCTTGTTAATGAACCAATCAGGTGCTACACCCTCAATTAATCTGGATAATCTTACCACAATTATGGTATCAGGGAGTTAATAAGAAGCAAGAGTTTAATAAAAAAACTTAGTGAAACTGACATGGTTATATTCTCCTTCTCCTGGGAACTTAGGCCATTCACTAATGGGAGGAAGCAGTTTTAAATCTTGTTCTACTTTGGGTGTAGGACTAGTCCTGAAAGATTCATTCCTGGTTGTTCTGCACCAAGGAGGAATACTGGAAGTACCGGTGAATCTAGAAGGTTTAAATTCTTCCAAGTTTATAACTGGAGGATTAGTGTAATTGATTTTAAGATCTCTGAGATCATTCTTGAACATACATAGTTCTAAGTCAAGTCTGTTACTCAATGAGTCAATTTTGTTTATTGGAGGAGTTGAAGGAGCAGGAATTGTTTTCTTAATTTTGTCCTTGAGGTGATCCATTGACTCAAGAATCTCTTGTTGGAGAACAGATTGATTATTGTCAATATTTTTTATTAGATCCAGTTCACTTAGCTTTATAGTGTCTCTCATCTTTTTTAATTCCAACTCATTAATCCTAATTATTTTGGCTTGGTTTTCAGTCACTCTGTCAATTTTTAGAATTAATTTATCCAATTGCTTGTATACTTTGTCAAAACATTTGCTAATAATAGTAAAATTGTGGGACACAATTCTAGAAAAATGTTAACAGCTTCTAAATCTAATTATGGTACACCTTTTTCCATTTCTGGGCTCAGGAGATTATGCTGTACAAATCCTTTGGATTCATTAACTTCTGATGAGCTGAGGACCTCTTATTTTTGGGGTCCTTTCCCTTTAAGGAAGTTAACTGGTCCCAAGGATTCAAATTCTGCGCAAAATTTCTACTTCTTTCCTTGGGATCAACCTTTGAAGAGATATCTGGGATATTGTTGCCAGAAAAAGAGCTTTTCTCATACCTGGCTGATGCTCCTGGGTCTGAGCCAGTTTGAACTGTTCCCAATAACTCACGTGCTCTTTCACTAATATTTTGTGTCAGCTTGTGACTATTGCAGAGCAAGCTGCAAAAGTAACGAAAATAACATAAAAATAATAAATAC
Organism: Puccinia polysora; assembly: GCA_025617555.3. Taxonomy (NCBI): domain Eukaryota; kingdom Fungi; phylum Basidiomycota; class Pucciniomycetes; order Pucciniales; family Pucciniaceae; genus Puccinia; species Puccinia polysora. The sequence continues at coordinate 21,295,133 of CM062614.1, forward strand.
CAAAATTGACCTAGGAAGGATTAGGAAAACTATAAATATTATTGCAGAAATAGATTCTCCACCCAAAATTAGGTAGGATCACTCACTGAACCCACACTTTCAATACAACTCCTTAAATTTTTAAAAAAATTAAGAAAGAAAGACAAAAATATCACGGCACCAGTATGGTACCTTTTTTGGCCAATTAAATATTTCACATGTATTGTCATGTATAGGTGTCACACCAAAAATTCAGTCAGAATTGAGGTGTTGTGTATATTTTAGGAGTTATAGACAGAAATGTGTTCTGTCACAATTTCCCCATGCAGCCGTGGCAGCCAATACACCCTTGCGCCTCTTAGATAGAGCACTGTCACCCTGTCAAAGCTGTGTACGCAGCCCTGGGCCTCTGACAAGTATGCAGCCCTGGGACTATGAGTTGAAATAGTGACAGGAGGCCTGAGAAACCTAGGTACCGCGTAAACATGCTACAACCTACACGGGAACATTGTAAATATGTAATAAATGTTCCCTTGGATAGTAGATAGTCCAAAAATACATTAAAGTATATGAAAATAACTAAATGACCTTTACATGTATTTTTCATTAAATATAATTTGAAATACGAAGAATGTCAAAAATGAGGTAATGACTACTTCTAAAAGTATATTAGAATACTTTAATATCCAATCATGAGAGCTAAAAGACATCAGTATTTACGTGAAATATCAAGGAAACAAATGATGTAAAAATATTACATAAATAATCATTACTTATATTTTTAAATAATTATTTTAGTAAATCAACTAAAATTTGAAAATAAGGAGTAAAATCAATGTCATGACTTTACTAAAATTATTTAATACATAATGAGAACTCACCTGACATCAGAATATGCGTAGGAATGTCTATTAAAATAATGATTAACTTACTGGGAACATTTAATAAGGATAATTAATTAAATCATAAATAAAATGGAAAAATTAGTGTTATTCACACGTCAAAACATCAATTATAAAGTAGAATAATTCCCATACCCTGTGGAATTAGATTTTATCCGTGCTACAGAACCAAGAGCACGTGGCAGGCTGCCACCTTTTACCCTGCTAGCCTCAGTGTCTGTCCCTTTGAGCCCTTTTACCTCTCAGAAGGACAATATTGGGACTCAAAAAGCTATAAATAAAGAGCTCTTTTGAGGATATTGATACCAAGAGACCCAGTTATATTTATATCCAGAAACTGTGCCAAGGTAATAAGATACTTATCAGAGATGTCAGCCTCCTGGATTCCAAGACCCTTGCTATCCTTTAGCTACCAGAGATGATAGAATAAAAAATAAATATATTATTTAATAAATGCAGCATAAATCCGTAAAATATTTGGATAAAGCTAATTGCAAGGTTCATTGGTTTGGTTATGGTTTATTGTTATAAATCAATATAGATAAATTGATTATTAAATATTTTTATAGAGGGGCCACAATTATATTGGGGATCTTTAACACCTCTCTTCAGGGAATTCAGTATGAAAACATGTAGGCCTGGTTACTTTGGGCCCTTTAGTTTAAAGGATATTTTGCCCAAAGATAATATGTATATAAAATACATGGTGGAGTGGCAAGGATTTGTAACCAAGCTTCCAAGACAGAGAAAGGATAATAAGACTCAATGGTATATTATTAAATCCTTAGGGTATCTGTTTGGGATGTGCACTGATGGGTTAAACCTGTATACTGGGGTTATAAGGTTGTTCAGCAGTTTGAATTGATAAAAGAGGGTGAGGAAGGATATTATTCATCTGATTAAAGCCATAAAAGACTTAATTATCTCTTATGAGTATTTGATTACCTTGGGAAGGTGTCTGTGTATAAATATAATTGGGTCTCAAGGTATCAATATCCTCTAAAGAGCTCTTTATTTATATCTTTTGGAGTCCAAATATTGTCCTTCTGAAGGCCACAGGGGCTCAAAGGGACAGAAACTGAGGCTAGAAGGGTAACCAGTGGTAGCCTGTTTTGTGTTCATGTTGCTTTAACACAGATAGAATCTAATTCCACAGGGTATTGGAATGATCCTACTTTATAATTGATCTTTGGACGTGTGAATAACACTAATTTGTCCTTTTTATCTATTATTTAATTAATTATCCTTGGTAAATCTTCCCAGTAAATTAATAATTATTTTAATAGACATTCATACGGATATTCTGATTTCAGGTGAGTTCTCATTATGTATTAAATATTTGGAGTAAAGCCATGATAATGATTTTACTCCTTATTTTCCAAATTCAGTTGATTTACTAAAATAATTACTTCAAAATGTAAGTCATGGGTATTCATGTAACTTTTTTACATCATAAGTTTTCTTAGTATTTCACGAGAATTTTGATGTCTAGAAATGTTCATAATATTATATTAAAGTATTTTAAAATATTTTTAGAAGTAGTCATTATCTTATTTACAACATTTTTGGGTACTTTGAATTATATTTAATATAAAAGAGGTATAAAGGTTATTTGAGTATTTTTATATGATTTTATGCATTTTTAGACTATCTACTATCCACAGGAACATTTATTACATGTGTAGAATGTTCCCGTGTAGGTTGTAGCATGTTTAACAGTTACCTAGGTTTCTCAGCCTGCCTTTCACTTTGTCAACCCATAGTCCCATGGCTGCATACTTGTCAGAGGCCCAGGGCTGTGTAAACAACTTTTGCAGAGTGACAGAGCTGTAGATCAGCCTTGGGCGGGTGCATTGGCTGCTGCGGCTGCGTGCGGGAATTGTTACAGAACAAATTTCCGTCTGTAAATCCTAAAATCTACACAACACCTCAATTCTGACTGAATTTTAGGTGTGAAACCTATAAGTGACAATTCATGTGAAATAATTAATTGGGAGAAAAGTTCAATAGTGGTGCCGTGGTATTTTGGCCTTTGTTTTGCTGAATTATTTAAAAATATAAGGAGATGGATTTCAAGGGTGAATAGTAGCAAGCTGAGAAGAGATAAGTAAGTGATTTATGGCTTAAGTCTCATTAATAATTTCCATCCCCAACCCTTAAGATCAATTTTACCTGCTGAACAACATTATTGTAAAAGTTAAAGAGATCTGAGAAACCTAGACCAGGCTGACTTGCATGAAAGAGAAGATAAAAGTAAGAGTAGAGACAAACAACAAAGCTGATAGAGTAGTAGAAGAAGTAATCTAAGGAATCAATACCAACTCAGACAACAAGTCTGCAGGTGAGGTTATGGCCTATTGATAGATTTAGCAGGACAAATGTAAAATATTGAAAACAGAGAAGTTAAGAAAGAAGATACGCTGAAGAGCAAAGAGAAGAAGTGTGAGATTCAATATTCATGGGACTCTGGCTTGTGAGCTTTGGATGTTGATGATTGATCCGACTAGTACCAATGAGTGAACTGTAGAGATAAATCAAAATCTTGAGCAAGTCTTGATGTAGAGTTGAATCAATAGAGAAACCTACAGTTATTTGGATGATAGGTGATCAAGTTGATGAAGAGTCAAGAACTAAGAGAGCCAGGAAGAAAAAAAGCAAGATGAACACAAAGACAAGCAGTGAGATGATCCAGAAGTTCCGGTGATGGATAGATTGTAGGAGTTGTCTGGACCAGAGATTGAGAGTCCTGTAGGGTTGCCCAGATGGTTTGGGGTATGACACAGACAGAGCACAGAGACAATGGGGAATAATAAAAGGGAAAAAATGAAGGAAAGATAGAGTGACAAGAGAGAAAATGAAGAACAAGTAAGAAGAGAAGGTAGAGCAAGAGGGAAGAGAGTAAGTCAATAAGATAACTAACACGCCCACTCAACTCTACATCAAGGGAGTTTAGGATTTGAAATACTTGGCCAGATGCTTTACAGCAGCATTTCTTGCAGCTTTTGTCAGAGCATCAGCCAGAATTTCTTGCAATACAATAAGTTTCACCAGAATTTCACTGTTATTGAGATTGTTGGGTAAACTTTTCAACTTGATGTCTATGTGCTTTGCATGAGACTTTGTGCCAAATTTCTTAATCTTGTCCTTGAGTCCCTTGTTGTCAATGAAGTGTACTGGAGGACCCAGGGGTTCACACCATAGTTTGCTTAATAGGTGATGAAGCCCTTTCCCTTCCAGGTGCCCCCCCAACAAAGAGTTACACTCCAATTTGGTTGAAGAGTAAGCAATACTGCGTTGACGGCAGCTGGTCCAGTAGATATGAATCCCTTTGAACAAGCATAGAAGAAAAGACTGAGAAATTCTGGTTTCTGGGTTGTGTCCCCAGGTAGCATCACTGTATACTTCTAGGTGATTGGAGTTTGTTCTGCTTTTGATCACAAGCTTGAAGTCAATTGTGTGCAATAGATATTGCCATACGCGCACTACCTTGTACCAGTGTATGATTCCCAGACGTTCTAAGAATTGAGCCAGACTAGACACAGCAAAACCAATGTCTGGCCTGACTAGGTTTGCTATGTAGTTGAGTTGTCCAATGGGAGATTGGCAATTGAAGTTGAGTTCTTTAAACTTAAAGATCTCTTCTTTGGTGGCACATAATAGATGTAATCCCAGAGTGCAGGAATTATTCAGGGGTTTGGCTCCGGTAAGCTTCATCTCCTCTAGTACTTTCTTAATTTGATTGGGTAGAGAAATACTAATGGAGTTCTTAATTCTGTCAACTTTCATCCCCAGAAGAGTGTTAATTTCATGGGCCAAAGAGTCTTTGAATTTTTCCAGAAAGGCCAATTTAAACCTATTGATGATTCCTACAACAACCAGATCATCAAGATGGAAGAATAAGCTGGTAGTTGCATCTTCTTGAAGATATAGACAAGGTTCTGAATCATTTTTGTGGAAGCCGTTGCTTTTAATCCAGTTGATTAGAGTTTTATACCAGTTAAGCGGCGCCTTCTTCAACCCATACAGGGATTTCTTGAGTTTGAGGTATTTGCTTGTCCTTTTTGATCCAGTTTGAGTTCTGATATGAACTTTATTGTCTAAAGGAGCATGGAAGAAGGCTCTTTTGACTTCAAACTGAAGAATCAGCAGGTCTTTGTTGACTGCATAAGTGAGAAGCACTAGAAGTGAGGCAATTTTTTGGTTGGCGCAAAGGTGTCTAGGCAATATACCCCGTATTTCTGGTTGAAACCCTTGACGCAGACTCTAGAATTGAGAGTGACTTTGCCGGGGTGAAGATCTTGTTTAAGCTTGAAGTTCCAAATTTTATTGAGCGGGTTTGTTACTTCACTTTTGTTGGCTTCTTCCCACACCTCAAGGTCCTCCGCCGTTCCCAGTCCTTTTTTGATAGAGGGTATCCATTCTAGAAATTCCAGGGCTTGGTGTATTTTAATAGGAACCTCACTTGATTGATGGTACCCGTACCTTTCTGGAGCTTTGATTGAGTTGCAATCCCTTAATCCAGGTTGGAGGGAGTGTGGAATTGTTTGATTTGAATTGTCAGATTTAGAGGTGATAGAGTAAATTTTGGAAAAGATAGAACTGGTAGGATTGGAAATTGTTGGTTTTTCTGTGTCTTGTGAAGCATCTACATTTTGATTTGACAAATCATGATGAGATAGTAGAGGAATTTGGGATTGGTGTGATCACAGATTTGATAGGTACATCCAGCGTTGTGACTTGTGACTTTAGGAAATTGACATGCTTTGTTTCAATGACTTTACCACTACTAGAAAGTACTTTATAGGATAGAAAACGAGGATTGTAACCAATTAGAATTCCTTCAGCTCCTTTGTCAGAAAATTTTGACTGGATTTTTGTTTCTGAGAGAAGGTAGATAGCTCTCAAGCCTAGGGGTTTCAGATAGCCAGTTGGTATACAAATTCTATGCATTTGTTCCCACAGAGTTTCTTTGCCCTTCTGCTGAGGAATCTGGTTCAAAAAGAAACAGCAACTTTGGATGACAATGTGCCAAAATTTTTTTGGAATTGTTGAGTAACTAAAAGCTGATCAAAGTGATTCCATAATGGTCCTGTTAGCGCGTTTGGCCTAACCCTGTGTTGAGGATGATACGGTTCACTGATCAATTGATTGATGGATTTGGTCTTGAAGTAATTGGATAGAGAAGTGTTTACAAATTCACCACCGCCATCAGTTATGACTTCAATTGGGTAGTATCCTAGTTCCTTGGCCTTGTTGTTGATCAAGAACATAATAGTTGCAGCAGCAGCATCTTTGGAAGGTAAAGGAAAACTCAATAGGTATCTGGACTTGTTGTTGACAACAGTAAGTGAGTATTTCATACCACCTTTACTAGAAGGATTCAATGATCCCATCAGGTCCATGTGAAGACAATCAAAGACTCAGGTAGCAGGGTTTTGTTGATTATTGAAGGTTGAACTGGTGATTTGGGATTTCTTGCAGGCTAGGCATTCAAAGTTGTTTTTAACCTTGCTGTCTATTTCATATCCTATCTGTTTCTCAATTCTACCTAGACTGGCATGACCAAGTTTATTTTGAATTCCATGGAGTTTGGATAAGCTCATATAGCAACTTTGATCCTTTAGAGCTGGCATATGACCCAGGAAAAGAAGATTATTCTTGATTATACCTTCAAGAATGGTTTTACCTCAAAGTTGAATGGAAAAGGTAGGAGTGGCAAATTTGATATCTACGGCTAGGCTGCATACTTTCTTCAATAAAGCTCCAATTGATATGAGATTGACTGTAGCTTCAGGAACCCAGGCAGAGTTTTTGAGCAATATGGTCTTGTTTTGACTCGTGATGTTGGGGGTCCCTAATCCTTGAATAGCTAATCCTTGCCCTCCTTTCCAGTGTTGATTGTCTCTTCTCCAGATTGAACAGTGATTTTGGAGAAGAGAGATTTGTCCCTGAACATGTAAATAGAGCAACCGCTGTCAAGAATAAATTGGTTTGGATTGATTTGACTATTCAGTTTTAAAGAAAAGAAGAAGGAATAGAAATTTTCTTCCTCCTTCCTCTTCGCGTCTTGTCTTGCTTTTTTTGGGGGATGTTCTGGCCTGAGGTGAGGGAATTTGCTCCAACAGGAGGATGGTGCATGAGATTTGACTAGCGGGATGTGTTTGCCATTTTCAAACTGTGACGTACTAGAAATACTCATGTTTTGATGGTAAAGGGCAGAGGAAGTGTCTGAGGGATCCTGATTTTTTGGATTGAACTTTGTTTTTATGTTTTACTAGATTATTAAGGTCAAGAGTTACTGTCAAATTGACTCCCAATTGCATAATTTGAGAGCGGATTGATTTGAGAGAATCACATAGTTTGAAAAGTATGAGATAACTGAGGATATCAGATGGTAGGTTGATGCCAACTTCTTCAAGTTTACTCAGGTGTTGCTTGAAAGCAGTAACAAAGCCATCTATATTGTTTTGATCAAACCCAAGGTATAAAAAATTGAAGTAAATTTGTGCCCTGTTTGCGGCTTGACTGGAAGCAAAGTGATTTTTAGCAGCCAACAAGATCAGTTTAGATGAATCTTCATTTTCTTGTGTTATGATATTGGTGTGGGTGGAAGAATAAAGTTTGGAAAAAAGATAGCCAGCCATTTTTTTGTCATCAGGAATTTGCTCAAGAGGATTGCTGGAGTTGATGAAATTTAAAATTCCTTGCATTTTGAACAAGCGCTCCATCTTCTTCTTCCACACGGTGCAGTTAGTTTCTGTGAGAAGAGGAGTTGATTTCATTAGTGACTTGGGAGCCAGAGCCTTAAAGTTAATTTCTACGCCTGGTCCAGGGGAAACGGATGGTTGAGCCATATTGGTTGAGCAAATCAAGCCCTTTGGCTTTGAACCGTGTAAAAGTTATATAGATCTGAGAAACCTAGACCAGGCTGACTTGCATGAGAGAGAAGATAAATGTAAGAGTAGAGACAAACAACAAAGCTGATAGAGTAGTAGAAGAAGGAAGCTAAGGAAACAATACCAACTTGGAGAACAAGTCTGCAGCTAAAGTTATGGCCTATTGATAGACTTAGCAGGACAAATGCAGCAGCATCTAAATATTGAAAAAAGAGAAGGTAAGAAAGAAGATCTGATGAAGATCAAAGAGAATAATTGTGAGATTCAATATTCACAGGACTCTGGCTTGTGAACTCAGGAAGTTGATGACTGATCCGACCCCTACCAATGAGTGAAATGTGGAGATAAATGAAGATCTCAAGTTAGTCTTGATGTAGAGTTGAATCAATAGAGATACCTACAGTTCTTTGGATGATAGGTGATCAATTCAATGAAAACTTGAGAACCAAGAGAGCCAGGAAGACAAAAAGCAAGATGAACAGGAAGAAAAGCACTGAGATTGTCAGCTCTCTGATACCAGGAACCTTGCAGTCCTTTAGCTACAGAGAGTGATAAAAGAACTTGGAGCAATAATATTCCAAAGAATAAACACTTTAAAGCTCCAATAATGGTATGGTAAGAGCAAGTGCAAGGTTTATTTGGTTTGGTTATAAATATTTTAAATATAATATAAAAAGAGGGGCCACAGTATTATACTACTGGGGATCTTTACAGACTAGCAACCTCTCTTCAAGGGGCCTCCTTAGGCAGTTTAAGAACCTTGGAATAAATATGGGTGCCTTAGAAAGGACTTATTCCACTAATGGCCGGGCTTAACAGCACAAGTGGCCTAGACAGGAAGGGAAACACTCACTCTGAGCACTTTACCACGAAAATCCTGGAATAATTGGAAGGGTTTCAGAGCAGATGGGGTAGATTGCTCGACTAAACTTCAATGGTTGATTGGTTAATAAAGGTAAATAATACTACTACAGACTAAGTCATAAATCACTTGCTTATCTTCATATAAGCACTTGATTAACAATGACACCCTGTCTGATTGATAATAAATAATTCCTGATAACTGATTAACTCATTGGAAACAGAAGGGCAAAAAGAGCCTGTTTAAATATTCTTTTTGGGTGCTTGAGGGCCTCTAGAAGGAGTACTAGCCATGGGCTGAGGCTAGGGGGGCAATCAGGGCAAGATTGGCACGTCCTCAAGGTGCTGTTAGCCTGCTGGCCTTAGATCTGTCAAGGAACAGCTCCTTTTTAGCTGCAGGATCTGTTAATCAATAGATTAGTCATTTTGCTGATCCTGCACTGATCCTCAATTTGTACAGTAAGTACTGGTCCAAAGTGAGCAGACGTGGATGTTTATTGATTCTCCATCTTCTGCTGATCCTTTATGTAATTTTTAATAATTTTTACGACCACTCCTTATGTAGTTTCGTGGTCTTTGAAGGTTCTGATCAACTTATTTCGTGGTGAGTCTGGATCTTTATTTAATTAATAAAAAATACTAGAAATTAGTTAATGACTAATTTTAATTGATTTTTAAGGTTTTTGAACCATAATCTATGCTCGTGTAGTAGCTTTACATATGTAGTGTAAATCCTACTATATTGTAGCTTCTCTGAGCGGTACCTGGATGTCATAGGAGGCGCGGGGATGCGTGCGGGAGTTGGCGTACGCGGGAGTCCAACGCGGGGCTGCGTGCGGGAGTTTGCGTACGCAGGAGACCAGCGCTAGGGACGCGGGGCTGCGTGCGGGAGTTGGCGTACGCGGGAGTCCAACGCGGGGCTGCGTGCGGGAGTTTGCATACGCAGGAGACCAGCGCTAGGGACGCGGGGCTGCGTGCGGGAATTGTGACAAAACACAATTTCCCGTGTAACTCCTAAACTACACACAACACCTGGATTTCGACTGAAATTTAGGTGTGAAACCTATACATGACATATCATGTGAAATATTAAAATAGCTAAAAGGTGCCATACTGGTGCCGTGGTCATTTACTATTTTGTATTAAATTAATTAAAAAATATAAGGAGTAAGAATTCAAGGGTGGGGTCAGTGAGTGACCCTAGCTTATTTTGGGTGGGGAATCCATTTCTGCAATAATATTTATGGATTTCTTACTCCTTTATTTTATAATAATTTTATTTATTCATTTATCATTGTTCCTTTTAATTTTTTTAATATTATTATTGTTGTTGCTTTGTCAGGTTGCTCTGTGCTAAGTAGCAGGCTGACAGAGATGATCCAGAAATTCCAGTGATGGATAGATTGTAGGAGTTCTCTGTACCAGAGATTGATTTTCCTGTAGGGTTCCCTGGATGCTTTGGATTATGACACAGACAGAGCATGGAGACAATGGGGAATCATAACAGAGAAAATAATGAAGGAAAGAAAGAGTGACAAGAGAGAAAATGAAGAAATAGAGAAAATGAAGAAAGAGAGACAATGAAGAACAAGTAAGAAGAGAAGGTAGAGCAAGAGGGAAGAGATTAAGTCAATGAGATAACTAACACTTATAACCCCAGTAAACAGTTCCAACCCATGATTGCACATCCCAAAAAGGTACCCAAAGGATTTAATAATATACCCGTGAGTATTATTATCTTTTCTCTGTTTTCAATGCTTCATTAAAAATCCCTGCCACTCCACTGTCTATTTTATATAAATATTATCTTTGGGAAATATATCCTTTAAGAATATAAATTAAAGGTTCCAAAGTAACCAGGCCTAAGTGTTTTCATACTGAATTCCCTGAAGAGAGGTGTTAAAGATCTCAAATATAATTGTGGCCCCTATATTAAAATATTTAATAATCAATTTATTATATTTATTTATAAAAATAAACCATATCCAAACCAATCCACCTTGCCACAAGCTTTATCCAAATATTTTATGTATTTTTGATGCATTAATTGAATAATGAATTTTTATTTATTCTATCACCTCTGGTAGCTAAAGAATAGCATGGATCTTGGCATCCAGGAGGCTGAAAATTGAGGGTCTGGCCGGGAAATATTATATTTTATTATATTTAATACCTTGGAACAGACATTTCCCGTAAAATTAAATCAAAGATAAATTTATCTGAATTTTTAACTGTGATTTATCATTAAATTCTTTTGCAGTGGATTTAAAAACCAATGCCAAATTAATAGTCCATTATTTAAATCTTTTAAAGATAAGAAAATAAGAATATATTAAAAATTATAAACCAACTGGTTGGGAACCTTTAACTCAAGCTGAGCAACTTAATATTTCTTCTGCACGTAAACACTTAGATAAACTCTTTGAACAAGAAGATCTTGAGAGGCATATCAACTTCCAGGCCCTATTAAGGAAACATCAAGCTTGGAAGAAATACTGTATAAATTAATTTTTGAAATATAAAATTAAGTATAACACTTGTATTAACATATTTTTTTTATTAAAATAATATTGATATATTTTATTGACCAATAAAATATCCTTTCAACAAAATTTGACCTTCCTATTCCAGAAACCACAATCAGTGAATTTGATTTATTGGATCAAGAAGTCCCAGATATCTCTGGACTCCCTGAAAATATTAATTGGACAGGTGAAGAACTCATTGGGTCACACCAAGACCCTGTAGGATTACCTATTAAGGACCAATTTAATCCCAACAAAGTCCTGGTACCTTTGAAGATCAATGAGAGTAAGTTTTAAATAAACTTTTTTTTATGGATTTTTCTTTAGAAAAATAATGATAAATATTTTATTCAATATGAACAGAGCTAATTTCAGCTTGCTACTATGTACAGCGCAAACTGTCAATAGAAACACAAAGCTATGAAAAATAAGAATATCTCAATTAAAAAAATAAGGAGTGAGAAACCCAAAAATATTATTAAAGAAATGGATTCCTCACCCAAAATTAGTTAGGGTCACTTGCTGACCCCACCCTTGAATTCAAAGTCCTTACATTTTGAAAATAATTATAAAGAAAAGTACTAAAAAGTACGGCACCAGTATGGCACTTTTTGGCCATCCTAATATTTCACACGTGTTTTCAAGTATAGGTTTTAAACCTAAAATTCACTCAGAATTGAGGTGTTGTGTATATTTTAGGAGTTAAACGCGGAAATGTGTTATGTCACAATTCCCACGCGCAGCCCCGCATCATTACATATCCCTACGTACTTTTAGTAGCAGATTCCTGCGTAATAGAGAACCGCGCGAAGCTGATTCTGCCAAGCACGCAGCGGATCCTACCCCGCGCGCATCTGTACTGACTGATCCGCGCGTCTGGATCCGTCGTGACTAATCTGACAACCAGGTACCTCTCAGAAGAGCTACAGCCTAGTTAGAGTTGCCTAGGATATGTAACAAGTTGACATATGCATTAGTAATAGTCTAAAAAAATCAGAACTCAATTAAAATTAATAAAAATTAAGTTTAGAACATTTTTTGATAATAAATCAAAGATCAAGGATTACCACGTAAATCACTACTCTGATCTTTGAAGACCACAAAACACTACAAGGAGCGTTCATAAAAATTATTACAAATTATCTACGTGATCAGCAGATGATGGACAATCAGTAAACATTCACATCTGCCCGCTTTGAAGCAATACCAATAGTATAAATAAAGGATGAGTACAGAATGATCAAATTTAAGCCATAACAGATTAACAGATCCTGTGGCTAAAATAGTACAGAAATCCAGAATATATAAGGACAGCTGATTGAAAGCACCAAGTGGACGTGCCAATCCTTCTGTGAATGGCTTGTCAGCCTCAGCCCACAAGCAGAACCCTCTCTACGTGCCCTGAGAAGCTCAAAATCACCCCAAAAAGGTATTTATACAGACCTCTTTGGATCCATTGTTCCATGATAAGTTGATCAGTTTACCAGGAATTATTATTATCAATCACAAACCGTGTCATTTTTAATCAAGTGCTTATATGAAGATAAGCAAGTGATTTCTGAATTAGTCTTTTGTAGTATTATTTATCCTTATTAACCAATCAACCCTTGAAGTATATTCAAGCAATCCACCCCATCTGCTTTGAAACCCTTCCAATTATTTCAGGATTCTTGTGGCAAAGTGCTCAGAGTGAGTGTTTATCTTCCTGTCTTGGCCATTGGTGCTGTTACGCCCAGCCATTAGTGGAATAAGTCCTTCTAAGGCACCCATCTTCATTCCAAGGTTCTTAAACTGCCTAAGGAGGCCCCTTGAAGAGAGGTTGCTAGTCTGTAAAGATCCCCAGTAGTATAATACTGTGGCCCCTCTTTTCTATTATATTGAAAAACATTTATTACCAAACCAATTAAACCTTGAAACTGCTCTTATTATATCATTTGTTTGAGCTTCTAAGTGTTTATTTGTGGAATAATAATAATTTTTATTATTCCAGTATTTTTATCACTCTCTGTAGCTAAAGGACTGCAAGGTTCCTGGTATCAGAGATCTGACAACTGGGGGTCTGGCAGGGATATATTCTTAAATAATTAATTTTTAATTATTTATTCCTTGGACCAGTCTATTCATTTTTTTTTAAAAAAATCAGTTAACATACTTATAACATATATTTTTGATCATTTGTTTCTCTAGTGGATCTTAAGACCAACGCTGAATTGATCAATTATTATTTGAACCTTCTTAACAAGAAATAAGAAGAAAAACTCCGTAACTTTGTCCCTGTGTTTTTAACTCCTGAGCTACAACAGGAGAAATTGCTTTATTATAAACAGCAAGTTATAAAAGACAAACAACTTGAGCTTGAAATAATTATAAATTTTAGTAAGGCAACATAAAGAGTGGAAAATTTATCAAAGGAACCTTTATATTTATAAACTAAATAATTGTGAAGATGAAGAAAAATACAAAATTAATAAAAGTGTTTATTTCTAAAAATATCATCTTAAAACGTAAAAATACAAGAAATATTAAAACTTACATTTTTTGGTTTTTATCCATCTCAGTGGATTTTGTTTTTGGTGATCTCATTGACGGCCAGGACCTCCTAGAGGATGTCCCAGACAGTGTACCCTTGGACTTACCCATGGATTTATCCCAGGATCTGATTGGAACTCACTCAGACCCCATTGGAATACCCCCCAAGGACAGTTGTGATCCCACCAAGTGTTGGTAACCTTGAATTTAACTTTAAGTGAGTTAAAATATATATAAAAATTATTAAAAATATAAAACACACAAAAAATATCATTTTTATATTTTTAAAGACTTTTCTCAAAAGTTTTGACAAAAGACTTACTCATTTGTTTTGGTGATAAGTATCAAAATAGGCGCAACACCCGCGCAATGGGCAGAGCCCCATTGTATGGATCTCTGCCTGGAGGAACCTGTACGCGCAAGGACTCCAGTTTAGAGGGCAATGAGGGTGCTCAAACCCGTGACCATAGCATCACGCAGGACAACAATGGCAACAACCGCGGCTGCCAACTCAACCAAAAGACCGTTGGAGAACCACCCGTTGCCCAATAGGTTATCCCAGGAGGGTACAGGTCCTCCTACGCCACCCCAGCTGGACTCAACCAAGGAGGAAAGAGACAAGGTATTAGTGAAAGAACACGTGAGCTTTTGGGAACAATTCAAATTGGCTCAGACCCAGGAGGAACAACCAGCTTTGAGAAAATCTATTTCTCAGGCAAAGAAATCTCAGATTTCTCTGCAAAGGTTGATCCCAAAGAAAGAAGTAGAAGGATATGTGCAGAACTGGAATCCTTGGGATCAGTTAGCTTCCTTAAAGGGAAAGGACCCCAAAAATAAGAGGTCCTCAGCCCATCAGAAGTTAAGGAACCTAAAGGATTTGGACAGCATAATATCCCTAGCACAGAAGTGGAAGAAGGTTTACCACAATTAGATGTAGAAGCTCTTGATAGCTTTTGTGTAAATTTGTCTCACAATTTTACTATTATTAGCCAGAGCTTTGACAAAATTTATCAACAATTGGACAAATTGAGCCTGAGTATTTCCAGAGTGATTGATACTCAGTCTCAGATTATGAGAATTGATGAGTTAGAAATACAACAAATCAAGGATAGTATTAAATCTAGTAAGTTGGACCTGATGAAACATATGATGATAACCAATCAATTCTTCAGGAAGATATTCTTGCAACCATGGACCAGCTTAAGGAAGAATTTAAGAAAACTAGTTCTACTCCTTCAGCTCATCTGATTAACAAAATTGACGTATTAAGCAATAAACTTGATTTGGAGTAAGGTATGATTAAGAATGATCTCAGAGATCTTAAGATCAATTATACTAACTCTCCGGTCATTGACTTAGAAGAAACTACACCTTCTGGGTTCACCAGTATTCCTAGTGTTCCTCCCAGAACCAGGATAACTAGGAATGAGTCTTTCAGACCCAGTCCTACTACTGAAAGGGATCAGGATTTGAAGTTACTTCCTCCCATTACTGAAAGGCCTAAATTCTTTGGAGAAGGAGAATACAACCATGTCAGTTTCATTAAATTAATTGAATATACTCTTTCTTCTATGAGATCCCTGATGCAATAGCTGTGGTAAGGTTTCCCAGACTATTTGAAGGAGTAGCTCTTGATTGGTTTATCAATACAAGAGAAGAATTTGGAACTTTATCCTGGATTTCTTGGAAATAATTGATCAAAGTACAATTTGGTACTAGGATTTGGAAAAGAAAGATGATGAAAACTTTTGAAACCTCCCAGTTTGATCCATCCAAAGACAAACCTCAGAAGTGGTGCTTAGACCAAAAAAAGAGGTTAGACTATTTCTACCCTGCTGCTGACAAAGAAGAAGTCAATGAAAGACTCCTCAACTTATGTCCCGGACAAATCAACCACAGTTTAAGGTGTAGGATGCCTGTGAATTCAGATCTTTCTACCTTAATAGGTGTGTTAGAAGAGACTATTGATATGAAGGGTCTTGATAAAAGAGTCAACAGACTCCCCAGGGAACAAAATACTAGGAACAGGGAAGAATATACTACCAAAACTAAGGAATGCCCTGCTACTCATCCAACTAGCTTGGAAGTCAAGAAGAATCCAGAATCAAAGGAAAAGTTATGTTGGAACTTTAACAAAACAGGACACATAAAACATGATTGTCCTCTACCTAGCAAAAGGATTAATCTTTTTAAAGGAGAAGAGTATGACAATCCTGACCCTCACCTTGATGATACTGATGAATCACTCTCTGATTGTGATTTAATGATCACTAACCTCATCAATGTTATTGAAGGAAGTATTGAGTCTTCTCTGGACAAAAATTCCGTCAATGAGGATTCTAACTTACCTCAAAAATGGAATCCCAAAATGAAGATTCACCACATCTCTGAGGCTAAGGCCTTGACTCTAAAACCTTCTTCCGGTAAAAGTTACACTTCAGGCAAAACATGTTATGCTACTGGTTTAATCCAAGGTTCCCCTGTTAAGTTACTTCTAGACAGTGGGGCCTTTTGCTCTTGTGTTTGTTCAACTTATCTGGAAAAACAAGACCCAAACTGGAAACTGAACTCACTACCAGTACCTCAGGCTAAGTTCAGAATTTGTAATTCTGCTCTCAATGCTGTTGGAGTATGTTCTTCTGATATCATATTCCCTCACTTTAAAGGATCACTCAAACTAAAAATTGAATTTGAAGTGCTCCAAAAAGGAGTATGTGATCACTTTATCCTTGGAAATGATTCTCTTTGCTTATATTGTATAGATGTATTCCAAAGCAAGGGTAGATAATTCACTATAGGTGGAGACTCAAATAAGAAGTTCCAAATATGACATGTAAATGCTCAAACATCTGATTCAACTTATGAAAAACACTTAGAGAGTTTCAATCAGGAATACTTCTCTCAAGCTGCTTTGAATTCCCTTCTCAATGAAGAACAAAAACGGGATATCCTACAAGTATGCTATGAAAATAAGAATGCTCTCTGTACCAAGGATCACCCCATTGGTAACATCAAAGGACATGATATGATCCTAACTCTGACCATCAAGCCTCCTTACCCACCTAACCTCAGGAGACCTGCTTACCCTTCTAGTCCAAAATCTAGAGCTGCTCTTGAAACCCATATTCAAGAGTTGGTTGACTTACAAGTCTTAAGGAAAGTAGGACACAATGAAAAAGTGGATATCACCACCCCAGTAATTATAGCTTGGAAATATGATAAGTCAAGAATGGTTGGAGATTTCAGAATGCTGAACAACTACACCCAAGATGATTATTATCAAATTCCAAGGATTGAAAATGCTCTGCATAACCTGTCCAAAGCTAAGTACATCACTACCATGGACATGCTGAAAGGTTTCCACCAAACACCTATCATCCCTGATAGCCGGAAATTCATGAGAATTATCTGTCATTTGGCTATTTATGAGTATCTTAGGATGCCTTTTGGTATAAAAAATGCTCCTTGTCATTTTCAAAGGATGATGAATTTTATCCTAGGATTATTCATCAGACAGGGCTGGATGATGGTATACATTGATGATGTTATCATTTACTCTGATCATTGGAATACTCACATGGAAAAATTAAGGCTAGTTGTCAAAACCATCTCTGCGGTAGGATTAAAAGCATCAATGAAAAAGAGTAACTTTGGCTAGGGGGAACGCAAGGCCTTGGGACACATTGTCTCTGGACTAACCTTAGCTGCTGACCAAAACAAGATAGCAGCAGTAATGAATAGGCCTATGCCTCGGAATAAAACTGAACTCCTATCCTTTATCAGCTTCTGCAGATACTATAGAAAGTACTTAAAAAAGTTTTCTCTTCTGACCAAATGCCTGTATGAGATCTGCAACAACAGCACCGTGTTTGAAATGACTCATGACAGAGTCAAGAACTATGAGGAACTAAAGATGGCAATGACCTCAGCTCCAGTTCTTATTCAGCCAGATTATTCTAAACCTTTCAAACTCTACATAGATGTCAGCATGGAAGGGATAGGAGCTGCTTTACACCAAGAAGTCATAGAGGATGAAAGACCAGTGGAAAAACATATACTCTTCATACCCAGAAAAATTAAAGACACTGACAAAAGGTATAGTGCAAGTCAAATGGAATGTCTTCCCTTAGTATGGGCTCTAGAGAAACTAAATTATTACCTGGAAAGCACCAATTTCACTGTGATTACTGACTGCAATGCTTTCAGGAAATTGATGAACATGAAGACGCCTAGTAGGCACATGTTAAGATGGCAGATAGTCATACAAAAATAGAGAGGTCAGATGACCATAGTTCATCAAGCTGGGACTAAACACCAGAATTCTGATAGTTTGAGCAGGAATGCTTTACCCAATGACCCAAGGAACCCTTCTTATGATCTGGAGGATAATGATATCTTCCCTATCCTTAACATCAATAGGTTGAACATTGAAGCTCCTATAATGGGAATCCACATTTGTGAATGTAATGAATCATTGTTCAATTCAATTAACAAATCTTACAATTCTGGCATGAAAAATCTGATCACTATTATGGAAAGTACTTATCCACCATCTCAATTTATCAATAGCCTACCTGAACCCCTTTTGAAACCATAAAAAGCCAGAAGGTTCACCATATAGGATGGTCTAGTATACTATAGGCATCAAAATTCAAGTGTTATAGTCTTAACTAAGGATGAACATATCAAACACGTCCTGGCTGAATGCCATGATAACTGCTCATCTGGTCATTTATCTTCTGATAGAACCTTAGATAAGGTTAAACAAACTGCTTGGTGGATCAATTGGAGAGATCCCACTATAGGGTATGTTACCAGTTGTGAAACTTGTCAGAAGTCAAACCGGACCACCGGGAAATGGTTTGGTCTACTGCAAAAGATTGCTGAACCCAAGAAAAGATGGGAGATCATCAACATGGACTTTGTAACTGGACTACCACCAGGAGGAGACTATTCTTACAACTCAGTCTTAGTCATAACGGATAGGTTCTCCAAGAAAGCAAAGTTTCTACCTAATCACAAGGAAGACACAGCTATGGAAGTTTCCCTATTATTTTGGAACAGACTCATTGCTGATGTTGGAGTTCCCATGATTATTATCAGTGAAAGAGACCCTAAATTCACCTCTGAGTTCTGAAAAATCTTCATGATATGCTTGGAACCACCTTAGATTTCTCTACAGCTTATCACCCTCAGACAGATGGCTTAGCTGAAAGAACAATTCAGACCATGGAAGACATGCTCAGGAGATTCTATGGCTTTTGTCTAGAATAAAAGAATTCTGACGGTTATTGCCACAATTGGGTTAGCCTTTTACCTGCACTGGAGATGGCCTACAACAGTAGCAAGCACTCTACTACTAAGGAAGCACCCAACATACTGGAAAGAGGATGGATTCCTAGATTACCCAAGGATAAACTTAACCACCAACTAAAAAATATTCACCCTACATCACTTGATTTCAAAAACATGATAGATGTAGCTAACAAACATGCTGTTAAGTGTGTCCAGGATGCTGTGGAGTATAACCAGCAAAGGTGGGATAAAACCCATAAGGAACCTGATTTCAAGTTTGGTGATCAAGTCTGATCTCTACCACCAACTTTGTCAACTTAGCTGAAAATGGAAAGCTTAAAGCAGCTTTTGTTGGGCCTTTCACCATTAATAAACCTCTTGGTAAGAATGCTGTGGAAGTAATGCTTAGTGATGAGCTTTCCAGAAAACATCCAGTCTTCCCATTAAGTCTCATCAAACACTACCACCCAAGGCATGGAGAACATACTCCTTCACTTGAAATACCTGTTACAGAAGAGCCTGAAAAGGCAAAAGGAAAAATTAGCAAGATCCTTAAAGACAAAAAAGATAGGATCAATGGAAAAGACGTCAGACTATACCTAGTTAGATACAAGGGAGAATCAGCTGATAAAGATGAATGGTTGCCTGAACATAATATCCCTGATGGACCCATACACCTAAGGAATTACAGAGCCAGCAGAATGCATTGACCCCAAATTTTTTTTCAGATATGGAAATATCTTGGAGTTAGGCAATTTCAGCTTGCTACTATGTACAGCGCAACCTGTCCATAGCAACACAAAACTATTAAAAAGAAGAATATCTCAATTAACAAAGAAAGAAGTGAGAAATCCAAAAGTATTATTGGAGAAATAGATTCATCACCCAAAATTAGGTAGGGTCACTCACTGACCCCACCCTTGAATTCCAAGTCCTTATATTTTTACAATAATTAAAAAGAAAAGTAGTTAAAAGTACAACACCAGTATGGCACTTTTTGGCCATTCTAATATTTCACACATGTTTTCACGTATAGGGTTTACAACTAAAATTCACTCAGAATTGAGGTGTTGTGTATATTTTAGGAGTTACACGCGGAAATGTGTTATGTCACAATTCCAGCGTGCAGCCCTGCATCATTACATATCCCTACGTACTCAGAGTAGCAGATTCCCGCGTACTAGACACCCGCGCGCAGCTGATTCTGCCACGCACGCAGTGGATCCTACCCTGCGCGCATCTGTACTGACTGATCCCCGCACCTGGATCCGTTGTGACTAATCTGACAACCAAGTACTGCTCAGAAGAGCTACAACCTAGTTAGAGTTGACTAGCATATGTAACAAGTTGACATATGCATTAGAAATAGTCTAAGGAGATCAAAACTTAAATAAAATTAATAAAAATTAAGTTTAGAACATTTATTAATAATAAATCAAAGATCAAGGATTACCACGTAAAGCACTGACTCTTATCTTTGAAGCCCACAAAACACTACAAGGGGTGTTCATAAAAATCATTAAAAATTATCTACATGATCAGGAGTTGATGGACAATCAGTAAACATTCACATCTTCCCGCTTCAAAGCAATAATAACAGTATAAATGAAGGATGAGTACAGAATGATCAAATTTACGGCATAACAGATCAACAGATCCTGTGGATAAAATATTACCAAAATCCAGAGTATCTAAGGACAGCTGATTGAAAACACCAAGTATACGTGCTAATCCTTCCCTGAATGGCTTGCCAGCCTCATACCACAAGCAGAACCCTCTGTACATGCCCTGAGAGGCTCAAAATCACCCCAAAAAGGTATTTATACAGACCTCTTTGGATCCATTGTTCCATGATAAGTTGATCAGTTTACCAGGAATTATTATTATCAATCAGACACCGTGTCATTTTCAATCAAGTGCTTATATGAAGATAAGCAAGTGATTTATGACTTAGTCTTTTGTAGTATTATTTATCCTTATTAACCAATCAACCCTTGAAGTATAGTCAAGCAATCCACCCAATCTGCTCTGAAACCCTTCCAATTATTTCAGGATTCTTGTGGCAAAGTGCTCAGAGTGAGTGTTTACCTTCCTGTCTTGGCCATTGGTGCTGTTACGCCCAGCCATTAGTGGAATAAGTCCTTTCTAAGGAACCCATCTTCATTCCAAGGTTCTTAAACTGCCTAAGGAGGCCCCTTGAAGAGAGGTTGCTAGTCTGTAAAGATCAACGGTAGTATAATAATGTGGCCCTTCTTTTATATCATATTGAAAAACATTTATTACCAAACCAATTAAACCTTGCAACTGCTCTTATTATATCATTAATTTGATCTTCTAAGTGTTTATTTTTGGAGTAATTATTATTATTTTTATTCCAGTATTTTTATCATTCTCTGTAGCTAAAGAACTGCAAGGTTCATGGTATCAGAGAGCTGACAGGTAACACAAGAGCCTCAGGGAGAATTCCCTCCTATGGATCTTCTCCAGGAGCCCCCAGTAACTTTCAGACTACCAATAATGACATCCATGAGGGGACTGGAACCCTTGAATCAAATGTTGGTGGACAAGGAACAGCCCCAAGTCCTGTTGCCCTCCCCCAACCTAGAGAAAGATAAGGAACTAGAATTAAGCCCCCCTCCATTACAACAAGGTTCCCTGCAGCCACCTCAGCAGAATCTGGCCAAGGAAGCCAGAATCAAAGACTTAGTCTGAGAGCATGTGAGATATTGGGAAGTGCTCAAAGAAGCCCAAGAAAAGGAGGAAATAGTATCTATGAAAAAGATAATCTACCCGGCAAAAGCTACCCAGATAACTCTTCAGAAAATGATTCAAAGGAAAGAGGTAGAATCCTACATAGAAAAGTGGAATCCTTGGGATCAATCAGCCCAACTGAAAGGCAGAGGATCAGGAAAGAAGTGATCTTCTTCCCATCCAAAGCAAAATGGAAAGAAGGATTGGGATCAGATGATATTTTTGTTGGAGTAAACACTTACCTCCATTTCTCCATGTCTTTTCCTTTCACATTTATTTCTTTCTATATTTCCATTTAGTCTTCTTTTCATCTCTTTCACCTTCATCAGTCTCAGTTCATTATCCTGGTCATGAACTTGTTATCCATATATGTCTCACAACAGTCTCATCTCATTCTTTATGCTAGCGCGCGCACGTCTCAATTTCAATATTCAATATCAAATACTTATCCATTAATTTCACTACATGTGTGACACTTCAGCCAGTCATGTATACCTGAGGGCAGAGTTGGGGCAAAGCAGAAGGATCTTCTTCTCTCATCCTTCTACTTTGTTTTCTACTCTGTGTGCCCTCAGGTAAGCTATGTTCTTTTTCATCAATTGTGTTTCTCCATATCAGTTATCATCATTGCTCTCTGCTCATGAAATCACATCCTTCTACTTTGTTTTCTACTCTGCGTGCCCTCAGTCCAAAAGGTTTTGAGCCCAGGGGCGCAACCAAATTGTCTATCAAATCATCTCTGAAGGATCCGGTATTCAAAGTGTCATTACATTATTTAATTATGGATGAAAATCAATCCCATCCGGTGTTAAAAACACCGTTGATTATTCCTCTCAACTCTCCAGGATCAGATTTGAACTACCTGGACTGGGAGATGATACTATGTATCCATTTCAGAGCATCTGGCGTCCAATATCTCCTTACTACCAATTCACAAAAACTGAATCATGAAACCTGGTCTAAAGACAACTTTGCAGTGTGTTCAGTTATATCAAGATCTATAAATCCTTCAAATTTCCAATTCATCAGAAAACATGAAGAAAGCGCAATCGGGATGTGGAACTCTCTCCGCAAAGCACATCAGGACAGCTCATCAGGCGGTCGAATGTACTGGCTTCAAAAGCTTCTTCTCACCAAGCTGAACAACAAAGAAATGACGGCTCATCTTTCAGAGATAGTCTCCTACGGAGAAAAATTATTGTCACTCATTACACCTGAGAACCCTCTCACTGCAGACAATCTCCAGTCAACGGCCATCCTTCTTTCTCTTCCAGACAATTGGCTCGGATGTGTATCCAGTATGATGAATGAAGAGTCAGTGCCTTCCTCCAACCTTATAAACGCACTCAAACAGGAACACCTGCAACGACAAACCAGAAACAAGATTCGCTTGTGGCAAACTCAGCCAAATCCCAAACCAACACCAAGTATTCCAACAGACCAAATCCATTGAGAATCTATTACTGCACCAATTGCAAGATTGAGGGTCATTCATTTTTGAGATGTCCAGAAGTACATGAAGCACTCAAGCAATCAAAACAAAACAAGCAGAATCAAAACAAACCAAATTTTAACAAAGGCAATATTGTGACAACAAACAAAAACGACAATGAGGATGATTTCTCCGAATCGGAAATAGTAATCCATGCCGGATACGCATCTTGCGATCTGACAAAACTGAAGCCAACATCTAACACGGATTTTAATCTCGACTCTGGGTGCACTTTCTCAATGACTCCTTTCAAGGAACAACTCAAGAACAAATTCCCCTGCTCCACTTCAGTTTGACTGGCCAATGGTTCAACAATTGCATCCAGCATGGAAGGGACTCTTGATCTGACCTTTGGTAACATCAACGCCTTGGTCATCCCTAATCTGCATGAACCACTTCTGTCCATCTCAAGCCTATGTGATGCTGGATATGCCGTAATTTTTACCTCCGACGGGTGCAAAATCTTCAAAGACTCCAGCCTCTCTGTCAATGTTCCACCAGTAACAACTGGTTATAGAAAATCAAACCTATACTATCTTCCTTCAAAGAAGGTAAGCCAAGAACAATTGGTTCTCTTGAGCGTCAAGATTTTGTCTGACAACACTCTCTTTGGCTACCACTGTAGATTCTCACACCTCAATCTATAATCACTTCGCAAACTCTTAAAATCACACAATATCAAGCCCAGACTGAATAACAAATAAAAAGTACAGAAATTCACTACATGTATTCAATCCAAGATGTCTCAAACACCATTTCACTCTTGTCTCAGCTACCGGTCAAATCTCCCAGGCCAAATCATACACTCAGACTTATGCAGTTTCAAAACTACCTCACAAGAAGGGTATAAATACATTGTTACTTTCATAGACCACTGCTCTAAAGCACTTTTCGCGTACCCCGTCCGAAAAAAATCAGATGCCTATGAGTGCATAAAAACCTTTTTTTCCTTTTTCGAGAATCAGTATAAGTGCTCCATCAGCTCTCCTTGCACTGAAAACGGGGGCAAATAAATCAACAACAAAGTGAAGACTTTTCTATCACTCAGGGGGACCACGCACAAACCAGGACCTCCACATTCTCCACAGCTTAATGGCGTAGCCAAACGGTCAAATAGGACTATTTTAAATCTGATTCAATCCGCCCTCCTATCATCCAATCTCCCCAAAAACTACTGGGCTGATGCTCTCCGACATTCCCTTTTTGCCTTCAACTCCTTTCCATGCAAGACTCCCCAGGGCTTCACCTCTCCCAACTCGATTCTTCAACAGAACAATGTATTGCCAACCTACCTTCACCCATTTGGATGTCTTACCTGGTAAAAAATACCCAAACACAATTGACAAAAGCTTTCAAAAAAAGCTTGCCTGTCGGTTCTGTTATCCTATCTCAGTCAAGGGAATGGCTACGTGCTTCTGGACCTTGTTTACAAGAAGATCATTAAGTCTAGGGACTGTCTCTTTAACAACACCCTCTTTCCTTATGGCTCCTCAAATCCAGACACAAATACAAATCACGTTCCCATTGTGGCTGAACTCCCTTGGCCCTCTTTTCCACCTTCCCCCCTCCTTCTCTTCCTCCTTCCTTTTCTTCTCTCAATGACTCTTCCTCTCCCGTTGTTCCACCCCCACCCCCTCCTCCTTCTTCCGTTCCTGCTGGTGACTCCAATCTCATCCCTACATCTCCTCCCTCTGAGTTGTCTCCTGATGTGCAAGTCTCCCTCCCGACTGATTCAACCCACTGTCCTCGTCACCGCAGTCCCAGCCCCAATACTTCTGACAATTCAGTTTTCCCGCCCCTCCTGTCACCTCCCCTTTCCTCATTTGAATCTGGATTGCCGGTCAACTCCCCCCTATCCTCTTGGCATCCCTCTCCACCCATTCCTTCCATCGCTCCGCCCTCTCTTCCCAGTCCTCTTCCTGTCCCCTCCGCTTGTCGTACCCCGTCCCCTCCCTCTCTCCCCTGTTGTTCTTCCAGGGTTACTTGCCCTCCGTCTTGCTTCGGGAACTACTCCCAATCAGCCAAGTTGAAAGACAATCTCCTCGCGCCTAAGACCTGGAAGCAGTTAATGAAGTCTCCTCATCGCCACTGTTGGATTACTTCCGCCCAAGAAGAAATCTCCTCTCTTTGAGGCATGAACACCTGGGTGCTTGTTCCCCCACCTGCCAGTCGGAAGATCATATGCCGTAAATGGGTCTTCAAAGTCAAGAAATGCGCCAACGGATCCATCATCAAGCTTAAGGCTCTTCTAGTGGCCATGGGATTCTCGCAAGTTCAAGGGTTGGATTTTTCCAAAGTCTTCGCTCCCACACTCTGTCTCAAAACTCTGCGATTACTCCTGTCTCTGTTAGGCAGCAAAGGGTGGGTTGGCCGTCAGGTCAATTTCAAAAAAGATTTCCTGAACGGCCATTTAGACAAACCCATATATATGTCCCAGCCTCCGGGTTTTGTAGATCCCGCTCATCCCGACTGGGTGTGCAAGGTCTCCAGGGCAATCTATGGCCTTTGACATTCTCACCAACAGTGGAATATCAAATTAAACTCAGCCCTTCTATCCCTTGGTTTGAAGCGCTCGTCTTACGACCCCTCCCTTTACTTCAAGCTCTCGCGTGGTGTTCTTGTAGGCGCCATCACTGCACACATAGATGACCTAGCTGTAGTTGGCTGCCCGGACTTTGTTAAATCCTTCATCTCAGAAGTTGGGAAACGCTTCTCCATTGGTTCCAATGAGGAACTGTCACTGTTCCTTTCCATATCCATCCACCGGGACATTTCTTTGGGCACGGTCTCTTTGGGCCAAAGCCACTACATCTCCTCCGTTTTCTCCTCCTTTCTTCCTCCCTCTTCCACTCCAGCCATCTCTCCAACCAACATAAATTTCAAATTCCTCTCCAAGCGGTCACCTACCTCCCCTAAGTCCCCCCCTAAGTACAATCAACTCATTGAATCCTTACTCTGGGTATCCCAATGTACCCGTCCCAACATCTTGTTCGCGGTCAACAAACTGTCTCAGTTCCTGCAAGATCCATCCCTTGACCACTGGAACGCCGCTATCTGGATACTGCAATATCTCAACGCCACCAAAAACTTCTGTCTCAATCTTGGAGGCAATGATCTTGAGCTAGTCGGCTACTCGCACTCCGACTGGGAAGAAGATAGGGACAATTGGCGTTCCATTTCAGGTTATACGTTCCGCCTTGGTTTGGGAGCTATCTCCTGGAAATGGAGGAAGCAGCCGACTGTCTCCCTCTAAAGCTCCGAGGCCGAATAAAAAGCCTTATCCGACTCCTGCAAAGAAGGATTATGGCTCCGTAACGTCCTCTGTGAGCTCTGCCTACAAGGAGATTCCCCGTCAAAATTTTTGTCAATAACAAAGGAGCAGAAGCCCTTGCAAGAAATCCCGAACATCACTCGCAAACAAAACACATTGATGCAAGGCATCACTTCATCCGCAAATGCGTCTCTTGACAAGCCTTCAAAGTTCATCATGTCAGCACAAAAGACATGATTGCGGATATGCTGACCAAGCCGCTCCCCTGTGTGCTCTTAAAAACTCATCAACGTCTATTTGGTATCTCAGGCATTGGCCAGCAAGGGGGGGTGTTGGAGTAAACACTTACCTCCATTTCTCCATGTCTTTTCCTTTCAAATTTCTTTCTTTATATATTTCCATTTAGTCTTCTTTTCATCTCTTTCACCTTCATCAGTCTCAGTTCATTATCCTGGTCATGAACTTGTTATCCATATATGTCTCACAACAGTCTCATCTCATTCTTTATGCTAGCGCGCGCACGTCTCAATTTCAATATTCAATATCAAATACTTATCCATTGATGTCACAACATGTGTGACACTTCAGCCAGTCATGTATACCTGAGGGCAGAGTCGGGGGAAAGCAGAAGGATCTGCTTCCCTCATCCTTCTACTTCGTTTTCTACTCTGCGTGCCCCCAGGTAAGCTATGTTCTTTTTCATCAATTCTGTTTCTCCATATCAGTTATCATCATTGCTCTCTGCTCATGAAATCACATCCTTCTACTTTGTTTTCTACTTCGCGTGCCCTCAGTCCAAAAATTTTTAGCTCAAAAGTGGAAAAAGGTGTACAACAATTAGCCTCTAATTCTGAACCCAGTAACTTGTATAAAACAACTTCTGATGTAATTACTTCCTTTTCTAATCTTATGCTCCATAATTTTATATTTTTTTGTTGAAATTTGGATGGTGTTTAAACCCAAATGGATAAATTATCCTCAGTAGTGGCCAAATAAATTAATAAACAAACAAAAACTGTAGGAATGGAAGATATTAAAGAGAATACAGAACAAGTATTGGAGAAAATTAATCAAGTAAAAATAATACAGACTCAAACAATTGAGAATATGTTATCAGGTATCCAAGAAAATTTTATTATGTATTTTCAACCTTTAAAAAAATAATTGGTAAATACTAATAACAGCTCCATTTTGTCCCTTAGTGAGAGATTAGATCTTCTTAATAATAAAGTGGACATGCAACTTAATCTGATCAAGAATGATCTTAGAGACTTAAAAGTCTGTCTGACCAACCCCTTGGAGAGCACAACAGAGGAACCAAAACCTCCCAGACAAACAACTACTCCTTATGCACCACCCTTACTAGGAATGCATAGGAGTGACACCTTCAGACCTAGTCATACTCCTGAAATGAAACAAGCCCTAAAACATAACCCTAAATTTCAGAATGGCATAAGTTCTCTGGTGAAGAAGAATACAATCATATAAATTCCATTGAATTTATTGAAGATACCATTAACTCTTATGACCTACCAGAAGCTTTAGCTGTAGTCAGGCTGCCCAGACTATTTGAGGGATGAGCTTTAGACTGGTTTATTGGTAAAAGAGAAGAATTGGGATCCTTAGCATGGAATTCTTGTAAAATTATAATTAAAGAACGATTTGGTTCTAGAATGTGGAAAAGAAAAATGATGAAAAATTTAGAAAATTCCTCATTTAATCCCTCCAAGGATAAGCCTCAAAAATGGTGCTTGGAAAAGAAAAGAAGAATAGTCGGCTTCTATTTAGATGGTGATAAAGAGGAAGTAAATGAAAGACTCCTCAACTTGTGTCCTGGAAATCTTAACCATGGTGTAAGATGCAGGATGAGCATGGATACTGACTTACCAACTCTAATTGATGTGTTAGAAGAAGTAATAGACATGAATGGGTCAGACAAGAAGGTTCCTTCCACCCCTAAAGAGAACTTCAACATTAACAAAACCAGAGAACAACCCCCTCTGATAAATACCTCTGATAACAAGAAATCTTATGAGAACAGGGATCAAGAGAGAATGTCTGGGACTTGTTGGAACTGTAACAATACAGGGCTTATGAGAAAAGAATGCCCATTACCAAAAAGAAAGATAGCTGTCTTGGAAGGAGAACAGGAGGTTGAAGGGAATCAGAACTATGAAGATATAGCTGATACTGAAGGATCCCTTTCTGAGTGTGAATTGATCTTGACCAACCCTTTCAAGGTAATAGAAGGAGATATAGGCAATTCTATAGAAATCAATAACATCCATGGTGATTCTAGTTTGCCCCAACAATGGCACCCTACCATAATTCCTAGACATATCATGGATTTTAAACCACTAAAAGTTAAACCTATGAGTGGTAATATTCATACTAATCCTCAAGCTTGCTATGCAACAGGATTTGATAAAGACCATCCTATAAGTTCATTAATGGATAGTGGAGCTTTCTGCTCATGTTTCTGTACTACATTCTTTAAAAAATGGGATCCCAATTGGAAAGAACACATTCTTCCCGTCCCAAAAGCCAAGGCTAGCTCCTGCAAATCTACCATGAATGCCATTGGAGTATGGACTGCTCCTATAATATTACCCCATACTAAAGGACCTTTGAGAATACAAGTGGAATTTGTGGTATTGCTCAACGGACTATGTGACTACCTGATAATAGGGAATGATGCTCTATTTCTATATGGTATAGATGTGTTCCGGAGTAAAGGGAGATAATTTAAAGTGGGTGGTAATGGGGACAAGAATTTTTGGATATGCATAATTCAATCTAACTTCCCCTCTTCCACTTACCAAAAGCATTTAGAAGAATTTAATCAAGAATACTACTCTCAAGCAGCTCTAAATATGAAACTAATTGAGGAACAGAAGAAAGATATGATGACAGTCTACCTTGAGAACCAAAATGCTTTTTGTACTAAAGATAATGCCATTGGTGAAATCAAATGACCTGACATGGTATTAACATTGACTATTAAGCCTTCTTCTCCTCCAAACCTAAGAAAACCAGCTTATCCCTCTAGTCCTAAGCCTAGACTAGCTCTTGAGGAAAATTTCCAAGAACTGATAAACTTAAAAGTATTAAGGAAAGTAGGGAACAGTGAGCAGGTAGATTTGACCACACCTGTAATCATAGCTTGGCATAATTACAAGTGACAAATGGTAGGAGAATTCAGAATGCTCAATAATTATACTCAGGCAGATTATTATCCTATACCCCAGATTGATCATGCTCTACATAAATTGTCCAAGGCCAAATGTATCACTACTATGGATATGCTTAAAGTTTTCCACCAGATAACTATAAGCACTGAAAGCAGAAAGTTTGAAAGAATAATCTGTCATTTGGGAATATATGAATATCTTAGGATGCCCTTTTGTATAAAGAATGCCCCATCACACTTCCAGAGAACAATGGAGAAAGTTTGAAGTACTTACATCAGACAAGGGTGGATGATGGTATATATAGATGATGTTATCATGTATTCTGATGATTGGGGTACTCATGAAAACCAAATAAGATTATTACTCCAAACTATCTCCAAAGTAGGATTCAAAGTATCCATGAAGAAATTCAAATTTGGATATGGAGAATTGAAAGCTCTAGGGCATATATACTCTGGTCTAACTCTGGCTGCTGATCAAAATAAGATAGCTGCTGTCATGAAAAGAATCATGTCTCAAAATAGAACAGAGTTACTGTCTTTAATGAGTTTTTGCAGTTAATAAAGACAGTACATCACAAAGTTTGGTATGCTAACTAAAAGTCTGTATGAAATATAAAACAATAACACTCTCTTTGAAATGATACATGAGAGATTGAAAAAATATGAGGAAATGAAAATAGCTATGACCTCTACTCCTCTACTGATTCAACCAGATTACTCCAAACCCTTTAAGCTTTACATTGACACCTATATGGAAGGGTAAGGAGCTGCTCTACATCAAGAAAGAATTGAAGATGAAAAACCAGCGGAGAAAACAGTACTCTTCATATCTAGACAGATCAAAGATACAGAAAAGAGGTATGAAGCCAGTCAGATGGAATGCTTGACTATAGTATGGGCTTTGGAAAAAATACACTATTACTTAGAAGGCAACGATTTCCAAGGGATCACGGACTGTAATTCTGTAAGAACTCTCATGAAGATGAAGACCTCCAGCAGAAATATGCTCAGGTGGCAAATTGCTATACAAAAGTATAGAGGCCAGATGACTATAGTGGATAAAGCTGAAGCTAAACACCAGAACGCTGATAGTCTAAGTAGCAATGCTTTGCCTAATGAATCTAGCAATCCAGCATATGACCCTGGGGAACAAGATATCTTTCCTATCTTGAACATCAATATTTTTGCATTAGATGCTCCAATCATGGGGATCAACTGGTGTGAATTGGATACTGCTTACTTCAATCTAGTGAGGAACAACTACTCCTCTGACATCAAGCTGCTGATTACCATTATGGAATGTGAATCCCCAGAAGCAGCTCTGATAAATAGCTCTGATAAATATTTTACCTGCTTCATTACTTTAACCCTATAAAGAAGGAAGGTTTACTTTTTGGGATGTTCTACTTTACTACAGACATCAACATTCCAGTGTATTGGTACTAAGTGACAAAGAACATATAAAAAACATACTCCAGGAATGCCATGACAACTTTTCATCAGGGCATCTATCCACTGAAAGAACCTTGGAGAAAGTAAAAAAAACTGCTTGGTGGATAGACTGGAAAGAAATCACTATTAAGTATGTTACTAGCTGTGAGACTTGCCAAAAATCTAATAGAACCACTGGAAAAAGGTTTGGACTCCTACAGAAGATCTCTGAACCCAAAAATAGATGGGAAATCATTAATATGGATTTTTTCACTGGCCTCCCCCCTGGATGTACTCATTCATATAACCCTGTCCTGGTTATAGTTGACAGATACTTCAGCAGGATATTGAGAGACAAGAAAGAGAGCATGCAAGGAAAAGATGTTAGAGTATAATTAGTAAGATATAAATGAGAATCTGCAGAAAAAGATGAATGGTTGACAGAGAATACTATAACTGATGGACCAATACATGTTAGAAACTACAGAGCCAGAAAAAGGAACTGGAAAACACATGGAATGTATTTTTTCCCCAACATTCTCCAGATATTTTTCAGATATGGCCATATCTTGGAGTGGGGGAATTTCAGCTTGCTACTATTGCAGAGCAAGCTTCAAAAGTAACAGAAATAAAATAAAAATAAAAATATTAAAATTAAGCTAGGAAGGAGTAGGAAAACTATGATTATTATTGCAGAAATGGATTCTCCACCCAAAATTAGGTAGGTTCACTCACTGACCCCACCCTTGAAATCCAACTCCTTACATTCTTACATAATTAAGGAAAGAAAGACCAAAATACCATGGCACCAGTATGGTACCTTTTTTGGCCAATTAAATATTTCACATATATTTTCACGTATAGGTTTTACACCTAAAATTTAGTCAGAATTGAGGTGTTTTGTATATTTTAGGAGTTACAGACGGAGATTTGTTCTGTCACAATTCCTGCACGCAGCCCCAGAAGCCAATACACCTGCGCGCGGCTGAGCTACAGCACTGTCACCCTGTCAAAGCTGTGTACGCAGCCCCAGGCTTCTTGCAGGTACGCAGCCACAGGACTACAAGTTGACAAAGTGACAGACAGCCTGAGAAACCTAGGTACGGCGTAAACATGCTACAACCTAAACAGGAACATTCTACATATGTAATCAATGTTCCGTGGATAGTAGGAAGTCTAAAAATACATAAAAGTATATAAAGATACCTAAACAACCTTTACACGCATTTTTTATTAAATATAATTGAAAATGCCAAGAATGTCGAAAATGAGGTAATGACTACTTCTAAAAATATGTTAAAATACTTTTATATGTAATTATGAGAACTAAAAGACATCATTACTCTCATGAAATACTAAGGAAGCTAATTTTGTAAAGATATTAAATAAATACTCATGACTTATATTTTTAAAGAATTATTTTAGTAAATCAACTAAATTGGAAAATAAGAAGTAAAATCAATTTCATGACTTTACTCCAATTTATTAATACATAATGAGAACTCACCTGAAATCAGACTATCCATAGGAATGTCTATTAAAATAATTATTAAATTATTGGGAACATTTACTAAGGATAATTAATTAAATAATAAATAAAATGGAAAAATTGGTGTTATTCACACGGCCAAAGATCAATTTGAAAGTAAAATAATTCCCATACCCTGTGGAATTAGATGTTACACAGCACCAAAAGAAAGTGAAAGGATTCCACTGTTTACCCTTCTAGCCTCAGTATCTGTCCCTTTGAGCCCCTGTACCTCTCGGAAGGACAATATTGGGACTCAAAAAGCTATTAATAAAGAGCTCTTTTGAGGATTTTGATACCCAGAGACCCACTTATATTTACATCCAGAAACGATGCCAAGGTAATCAAATACTTATAAGAGATAAGTAAGTGATTTATGGCTTTATTCTGATTAATAATATCCAACCCCAACCCTTTTTATCAATTTAAACTGCTGAAAACCTTATAACCCCAGTATACAGGTTTGACCCATCAGTGCACGTCCCAAAAAGGTAGCCAAAGGATTTAATAATATAACAGTGAGTCTTATTATCCTTTCTCTGTCGTGGAAGCTTTGTTACAAAGCCCTGAAACTCCACATTGTATTTGATATACATATTATCTTTGGGTAAGATATCCTTTCAGAATATAAATTAAAGGTTCTAAACTAACCAGGCCTACGTGGTTTCATACTGAATTCCCTGAAGAGAGGTGTTAAAGATCCCCAATATAATTTTGGCTTCTCTATTAAAATATTCAATAATAAATTTATTATATTGATTTATAAAAATAAACCATAACCAAACCAATTAACCTTGCAATAAGCTTTATCCAAATATTTTACAGATTTTTGCTGCATTTATTAAATAATATACTTATTGTTCACCAGGGCCAAATTGGGGTCTCTGGCTGGCCAGTGACTTCATTTCAACATCAAGTCACATTTCCTGGCCCATTGAGTCACTTCAGAGGGAACTTCCATTCACCAATGAATATTCTTGATTTCACCTCATTTTACATCAAAAAGAAAATATAATTCACATTGTATTCACCATGGTGGAAAATGAATTTCAATTTTAATTTGCCAACAAAAAAAACCTGAACTCACTTAGATGTTCATGTTGATTCAACTGGCACTAAATTCAAATTCCCCATCAAATAAAAATTTTCAATAAAAGATAGTGTATTCTGATATCCCCGCTAAAATTGTTATGATCAATGTTTTATTCAATGGCCAGTTGCATTCTAATTATTGTCAGCATTTATAAAAAAACCAATATTTTCCAGTTCATTTCACATTAATCTTTGTTGAAATTACCAAGTCTGTATCACAATTTTCACCATGGTTCTTCCAGCATTTCAACTGGTTTGACATCTGGTTCATTTCTAAAAAATAGGTTATCCTTCATGTCACTTTTGCTGATGGAAACTGGCACTTGGTCTCCAAATTTTCATTGTGTTTGTGGGTAACAAGCAAATATTCATTCTGCTCAGAAACTTTGATCAGAAAGTGTGGGAATAATTTAGCATCTAAAATGATAAAATAAATGGGGTATCATGTTTTCATATTGTATGTCATCTGTAATGATGGGGAAAAAGGTAATGCAGTCAGTGGGAATCCCACCCACATTGACAGATTGCATGTGGCTTTCTCTAACCATTGAGTTACAAATTCTTGGAGCAAGGTTTTCATCACAACACTATGGAATTGACTTTGAAAGCTAAAAAATTTAAATGAATCTTTAGAGAATGTACAACTTTCTTGATAAGTCCGCTTGAGACATGGATTTATTGAGGATTTATCCCATCAAGCCACCATTTTCTTCTCAATCAAGCTTGACATACATTCTTTCCAATCAGTTGGATTTTTCTTCTTCTCTTTTTGAACCCAAAATGATCCCATTACTGTTTTTTTGCAATCTTTGGGGAAGTCCCAACTGTACTTGAGCAGGGATTCATGGAAGCAACAACGGTGGGTCCCTCTCCCTAAAAGCTGGATGACTGTTGTGTTGGGCTGATTTACTGCAATAAGAAAGCAAAATCATATTTTTGAAAGCTATCCAACCTTGCATGCCTCAAAAACTTGTCAAATTCCTCAAGACAGTTGTAGATACTCTTAGGCATTGACAAGAAAATGCCAACAATGTTGTGATGTACACCTTGCACCAGTCTAGCTCAACAGTTATAGAAACCCACATGAAATCAATCAATGTTGGTTCAACTCCCAGTAACTTTGTTATACTTTTCCCCAATTCATTACAACAATGCAGTGCAGTTTTTGCTGCATGATTTTTGACAATATAAATCATGTGGATTGGCTTTGAAGTAATAAGTGATATGTAGAACAAGCATGATATGCCAATTTTTTAATTTTGCACGTTGATGTTTATGAGTGCCCTTGGATTTGTATTGATGTGTTTCATCATGATATGAATTGGCTCAAATTTACAAACAAAAGCCAAAAAAAATAGGCTAACCTGCTCAGGCATCAGGGGAAATAGCCACGAACCCACATTGGTTTGTTTCCATTGAGAAAAATCAGAATTGGGACTTGAAAATTTTTTATTTTACTATTTGGGTATTAATTTGTGACAAATCATGCATTTCAGATTGGCTCCAATCACCAAGAATGGCATTGCTTCATACTTGATCTTCAATCAAAGAAATGTAGCTTTCAGGCTTTCCAAAAATATAAATAGGTTCATCCATGGTTGTTTGGCATCCTCTGTATCCTTCTCTCTTCACTTTCAAACAATTTGCAACGTAATTTTTACTATTGGAGATCTATTCTCATCTCATGTCCAAAATTCCCGTTGATTCTGAGTTTCCTTGTGGTATTAAAAATCACTTTGGTAAAACTCATGTGCTTTGAATTGTTCAAAGTTAACTCAAGATTTGGAAAGTTGATCTGTGTGTCAGTTACAGCACATGCGGTCCAGATCTAAAAGATTAATTGTGGATTGAAGTTACAGATAACCCAGTTACACATCAATATAGAGAGTCTTTGCAAATGAGTTCATTGGAAAAGAGTATTTATAACGCTGACAGGCCAAGTGGGCAGTTGAAATTTTTCACATGTTGAAAATGGCATGAATTAATCACAGAAAAACTTTGAGAATTTTTTTGGTACAGGTTCTGTCCCAATTTCAGCCTCACAGGAAAAGAAAGAGTCAACTGGGTTGCGGTTTTCAAAAAAGAGCCTACCAAAGGCAGGAAATGTTTATCCAACGAGTCGTATGTTCTACTATTTCTGGGAGAGATGTTTGTGGGCTTTTGTGATAATGCGATCTTGATCTAGTCCGCACTGCAAGGTCCCCAGTGGCTCCATCTGAAAGTCAGGGTATGTATTCATAAATGTTTGCAGTAATACCTCCTTGTAAATTTATCACTCCAATATCAGTACAAGTGACTGCTTCTGAATGGGAAATAAAAAATGCACAAAGACAAGCTGAAGCAGAAGAAAGGAGAGAAAAATCAATATTCCAACAAAGAAAGAACAAAGAGGTTATTGGAAAGTCTTTCTCCTCAAAAAAGCAAATGGAATTGCATGTTGCAGATGAAAATAAGTTGGCAGCCCCAGGAGTGACCTCTGTGGGAATTGCCTTGGAACAAAATTTGGATAAGGAAGATGAAGGTTGGTGTATCTAATTGTGCTTGAATTGAACAAAATGACTGATAATTGGTTAAAATGTATTTGAAAAGAGAGACTAGTAAACCCTCTTGAATCAAAAAGAGAGACTAGAAATACTTGTGAGTGAAGCAAGAAAATGTTCTTACAATCCTTCACAGTTACAAAATGTTTTTTCATAGTGGCTTCATCTGAATTTTCCTCATCTGAGGCATTTGTTGAAATTGTGGCCAGTAATTAGCTTAAGCTAATGAGCAGTATTTAAAGCAAAAGAAATGCTGGACACTGGGTGTCAATATTGTTTAATGGGGCTCTCACAATGGGGCAATATCTTGGATGAATTTGATTGGAATGATGAATGAATGGATGGAAAACAGCAGGGAGAAGAGCTCCTTAAGTACAAAAGATTGGCCTCTTGTGAGCCCATGATACAAAATACCAAAAGGCAAATTTTCCGCCCCAAAAGAGCTCTAGAGGCTCTACAGGCCTTGTTACTTGGTTTGGACTACATCAGCCCACATGGCATCAGTCCCTGTACCCTTACAACCAGCCTATTCCGGTTATTTCTGGTGTTTCCACCTCAATGGGGCTGAACCATCCCCTTAAATGTTCAATCCCCTTGGCTGGTTGTCCGTTACAACCAGTCATTATGACCTCATTCCCTTTTTTACCGGCTGGTTGCCTCATGCAGCCAGCCCCTGGCCCCTCAAATGGGCCAGGTGGGACCCAGGGCACACCTGGATCTAGTCTCAGACTCACATGGGGGGGTGTGACCAGCGGACATGCTGCCCCCCCTCTTTCTCTCAAATACCTGGTGGTGGCAGTCAAATCCCCTCACCAGGGCCCCTGGGGGTTGATACCCCCAGGGCGTCGTCAGGTAAGTTGGCCTGGGAGGTGATCAGGTACCACGAGGCCCATTGCTCCTCCGCCTTGGTAAAGGGCGGGGGGAGAGCCCCCCTGTCCTGCTTGGTTGCCTTCACCAATCAATGGTGGGGGGTGATGACTTCCCCCCCACCTGCTGGTCGCTACCCTTGCGGCCGGCACCGCCACCTCCCTGGGCAAGGGGTGGTCAGGTACCCACTGCCCTGACCGACCGCCCTGTTGGGGTTGGTTGCTGGCTGGTTCAACCCAGCGAGCTTGCCCCCATCCCCCTCGCAATGGCAAGCGAGCTGGGGCCGCGAGCCCTGGCTCCATGGTGCTGGTTGCCGAGCACGACCAGCCGGGCCCATTCAGGATCCCTCGGCCGCGCGACAGCCCTGCGCAGGCCGTCGGGCCCCGCGTGGGCCGTACCGAGGAACACAGGCTTCCCCGAACAGGCAAATACGCAGGCAGTGGCGCCAAGTGGGCCCCAACACGGCTGGCGGCCCCTAGCTGGCCGCCACAGGGGCGGCGGCCCCAATGGGCTCCCCCAAGCCCAAATCGTGAGAATTACATACTTTGGCAGGCCAGCCCGTCTGGCCAAGTATGTCCATAATAAAGCTTGGGCCCTTTTATGCCCAAATAAGCCCATCTGGCTTGGGTGGCCCATCCACCCTGGCGGGACCGTGAGGGCCCGTGTCCCAAAAGAACATAAAAACCTGTTTTGGTGCCCAAATGCCTAAACCCAATAACACCCACATAGGCCCACATGGCACACTTGATGTCCAATGGGCCTTAGAGGCCCATTTTTGCATCCCATTTGGATTACACACTCCTATGCACATTACCTGAGTGCATCCACATTTCAACACAATCCCTTAATCCAAAAGGATGCCATACGCATACTAGACACAAAACCTTCATGTTTGTTCCTATCTAAAGCCTTAGTTAAGATATCCGCAATCATTGCCCCAGTAGGCATGTACCGTAACACTATCTCTTTGCAGTTAACTGCATCCCGTATATAGTTATAATGAACATCAATATGTTTAGTTCATGAATGGAACACTTGATTTTCTTCCAATGCAATGGCACTCTGGTTATTAGAATACAACAATGCAAACCCTTGTGGTTTTTGAGTATCCTCTAAGACCTTTCTCAACCATTTTGCTTCCTGTGAAGCTGACAGGTATGATCTGTACTCTGCTTCTGTTGACAAAAGACTTATTTCTGACACCTTTTTAGACATCCAAGACACTAGAATCTTTCCTAAGAAGAATTAAAAACCACTTGTTGATTTGCTAGTGTTACCATCTGCCCAACTTGCATCAGAATAACCAACCAAGTCAAATTTTGATGACTTTGAAAACTGCAGTCCCAGACTGCTTGTTCCTTTAAGATACCTCATAACTCTCTTAAAAGCTGACCAATGCCTCATGCATAGTTTCTCTAAGTGTTGTGACAAAATACCAATTGCATAAGTAATATCTGGCCTTGTACACTTCCCTAAATAATTCAGAGATCCAATAGCTGATCTATAATCATTCCCGGATTGAACAAAATCTAGATGCTCTTCATCTGTAGACTTTTCTAACCGAATGTTAGACTGCATTGGAGTACCAAACTCTTTTGCATCTTCTAAGCCATACTGCTTAAGTAGAGCTGAAACCTAATGTTTCTGATCCAACCTGATCCCATTCTTGCTCTTACTAAATTTCATTCCCAGCACCTGCTGTGCCAGACCAAGATCTTTTATCTTGAACTCCTTTTTGAGTGTCTCCATGACTCTCTCCTTACCATTCCCAATAATGATAATGTCATCAACCCATACAAAAAAAATTGCATCCTTTCTCACAAATAGAGAAGGGTCAGCTGAACTTGTTTTGAAACCAATCTCTATCAGTTTCATGCTCATAGTATTATAACATGACCTAGCTGCTTGCTTCAATCCATACAGGGATCCACACAGCTTGAGGACATACTCCCTTTCATCTGCTGAGAGGAAACTTCTCACACAGATTTTCTTCATAGTTTTTGGCTTGGTCTCAACCAGCCATTCCTTGAAACCATCAGGAATTGACATATAAAAAGTCTCTTCCTCTCCAAGTTTTGCATTCAAGTATGCAGTCACAAAATCAGCCTGTCTGATTTCTTCACCCAACTCCACTGCCAAAGCAATGATGTACCTGGAGGTGGACAGCCTTCCAGTTGGCGAGAAAGTCTCCTGGTAATCAATACCCTCTCTCTGTTTGAAGCCCTGTGCAACGCATCTAGCCTTGAACCTCTTCAAAACTCCATTAGTATCAAACTTATTCTTTAACACTAATCTAGACCCAACAATGGTTGTTCCTTTTGGAACTGAATCCTGCTTAACCACTTCAAATACACTATTTTTCTATAGAAAATCAAATATAGAAAATCGAATTCCTCAAGAATAGCTGTCCTCCAATTGGCTCTCTCATCAGAATTCGTAGCTTGGCCAAAGCTATATGGGTTAACTCTATTACCCATTTCTGAACTCAACTGTAGAATCTCATTAAGCATACACTGTTCCTGAAGTGTATCTACCTC
The DNA here is from genome assembly GCA_025617555.3 of Puccinia polysora. Lineage (NCBI taxonomy): Eukaryota > Fungi > Basidiomycota > Pucciniomycetes > Pucciniales > Pucciniaceae > Puccinia > Puccinia polysora. The sequence goes on from CM062614.1 coordinate 21,334,822, forward strand.
ATATTCCGCAGAAGCACAATGGGACTTCCATTCAACATACCTATCAACAGGCATTCTCATCCTGCCACTCCTTCTAACTGGAGGTGGAGGCTCATCAGGTTCTGATTCCACAGACTCCCCTGAAGTGGTTACTGAACCCTCCTGTGGCACTTCTGCCACCTCAATATCATCACTAATGATATTCTCTCCAGCCTCTACTGGGGAAATAGGCTCCAATGCTATTTCCTGCTGTGATTCCTGAACAGCGCTAGGTTCACCCCTTTTGAGTGGAATGGTACTTTCTTCAAATTTTAAATCCCTACTACAGATAACCTTTCTTGTCCCTGGACAATAAATCCTGTATGACTTACTTATTAAGTCATAGCCCACAAGTGCCCCTGTTCTTGCTCTAGGATCTAAATTTCAAACCATCTCATTATGGTGGACACTATAATACACCAAGCAACCAATTGTTCTTAGGTGTGATGATTTGGGGTACAACTTCCAAAACTGATAATGAGGACACTTCCCATTAACACTTACAATATTGTGCAACAGACACACTATGCACACCAACTCAGCCCATAAAAACTTTGGTAGACCATATTGAGCCATAATATTTCTGACTTTGTCCAATAAAGTCCTATTCATCCTCTCAACTATTCTATTGTTTTGTGGAGTACTAGCAGTAGTAACTATATGAGTGATACCATAATCATTCAATAGTTTCTCAAAATCTTTACTCACAAACTCACCCCCTCCATCAGAAATAACCCTCTTGATCTCCCTCATCAAACAATTCTGTTTCCAGACTTTGAAGATTACTGAAACCTCCTCTGTGGTTTGATCCTTTGATCTGATTGGTTTTACCCAAAAAAAATTAGTTGCTGCATCAACCAAATTGATGAAGTATCTTGCCCCTCCAAGAGACACTGGTGAAAATGGCCCTGCCAAATCAATGGAGAATTCCTCTTTAGGAACTTCTGTGTGGTCTCTACTCTTTGAGAAAACATTCCTGGTCTTGGCCCCTAAGGTACAACTCTCAAAGTTTCTGTCCTTTACCTTATGGTCACTTCTATTGTGAGCAACAGTTCTCAGAGCTGAAATATTGAACAAGTCAGCAAAGAGCAACTTATTCCAAACTTTTCCACTCAGGATAGTTCTCCCATTCAAATCAATAACAAACTTATCTTCTTTAAGATAACAAATCTGGAAATCCTTTTTCAAGAGCACTCCAAGAGACACAAGGTTATAAGGCAAATCTGGTACATAGAAAACTTTCTCAAAAATTATTTTGAAACCCATGTGATTTTCAAGAAGAACTTTTCCAATCCCCTTAGTCTGGATTGTTCTTCCTTTTTGGCCAATATTTACAACACCATCAAAATCTCTAATTTTTGAAAAAAGATTTGGCCCAAAAAACATGTGGTCTGTACAACCAGAATTAATCAAAACAAGAACATCCTCCTTCAACAATCCTCCTGTAAGAAATGAAGAATTATCAGCCACTGATAATTTCTCATTTTCAAGTTGAAGATTACACACTTCATAATCAATCAAGTCCATCTCTTGATCCTCTTTGATTTTAGCCTTCTTAATGGGGACTTGTTCCACAACAGCTTGTTCCATTGAAACATCCACTGCCACCATAGTAACATTTTCCATGATAAGGTTTACCTCTTTGTCTTCGTTTTCACTTTCCTCGGATTTCTTCCTTTTCTTGGCCTCCTTGCAATGCTTTGCATAGTGCCCCTACTTCTGACAATTATAACACAAGACCTTTGATAAATCCTTTTTGGCCTTTGCCTTCTTCCCAGATTTTCCTGTCTTTCCCACCAGAGAAGTTACTGTGCTCTCCTTCATCTTGAATTGAAGATCATCCTTTTCAATCCTTCTAAGCACATCCTCTTCTCCTGGAAGGGGATCTAACTGAGATATGATCCTGACAAAGGACTCATATTCTTTTGGTAGCTTTTGAAGAATTAAGAGTGACAAACACTCAGGATCCATGTTCAGCCCAGATGGCTTGAACTTAAAAATACTAGATCTAGCTTCCCCCACAAATTGTTTACAGTTGCCAAATTTCAACTTAAACAATTTATTGAAAGCAATCCCCTTTTGATGAACAGAGTCACCAGCATCCTTTGACTTGAGCATTTTCCATAAAACACTCCCCTTCCTCTTCTGTTCCTCCAACAGAGTATCAGCAACCCATGTTACATGATTCTCATCCAAGTGTCTAAGAATAAGATGATAGGCCTTCTTCTCCACCTCTGAAATGATGAAAGTATCATCTCCTTTCATAATATCCCCACAACAGATGTTATCCAACTCACTGTCCATAACAACAGCCCAAGCATTATAGTTCTGACTATTCAAAACTTTCTTGGTGGAGCTGGACTCTGGGATATAAGACATCTTCTTGGAAAACTTGAGGTCCTTGAGGTTTTCCAAAGTAAGTTATAAGGGTCTATCTTGCTTGGAAATAATGATGATGATGGTACTGATAATGGATGGATGGAAAACAGCAGGGAGAAGAGCTCCTTAAGTACAAAAGATTGGCCTCTTGTGAGCCCATGATACAAAAATCCAAAAGGCAAATTTTCCGCCCCAAAAGAGCTCTACAGGCTCTACTGGCCTTGTTACTTGGTTTGGACTACATCAGCCCACATGGCATCAGTCCCTGTACCCTTACAACCAGCCTATTCCGGTTATTTCTGGTGTTTCCACCTCAATGGGGCTGAACCAGCCCCTTAACTCTTAAATCCCTTGGCTGGTTGTCCGTTAAAACCATCCATGATGACCACATTGCTTTTTTTACAGGCTGGTTGCCTCATGCAGCCAGCCCCTGGCCCCTCAAATGGGCCAGGTGGGACCCAGGGCACACCTGGGTCCGGTCTCAGAATCACATGGGGGGGGTGTGACCAGCGGACATGCTTTCCCCCCCCTCTTTCTCTCAAATCACTGGTGGGGGCGGTCAAATCCCCCCACCAGGGGCCCTGGGGGTTTATACCCCCAGGGCGTAGTCAAGTAAGTTGGCCTGGGAGGTGATCAGGTCCTCCCAGGCCCATCGCTCCTCCCCCTTGCCCCTGTCCTGCTTGGTCGCCTCAACCAATTGATGGTGGGGGGGGGTTTTGAATTCCCCCCCACCTGCCGGTTGCTACCCTTGCCGCTGGCCGCGTCACCTCCTTGGGCAAGGGGGTGGTAAGGTCCCCCCTGCCCTGACCAACCGCGCTTTCGCGGTTGGTCGCTTGCTGGTTCAACCCAGCCAGCTCGCCCCCATCCCCCTCATGATGGCAAGTGAGGGGAGGGGGAGCAAGCGGGGGACCCAAGCCCCGGCTCCGTGGCTCTGGTCGCCAAGCGCAACCAGCCGGGCCCAGGTGGCATCCCTTGGCCGTGCGACAGCCTGTGCGGGCTGTCGGGCCCGGCTTGGGCCGTACAGATAAACACAGGCGGCCCTGAACGGGCCAATACGCGGGCAGCGGCCCCAAGCGGGCCAATACACGGGCAGCGGTGTGGTGCCCCATCCTGGACACCCTGGCTGCCTTAAGACCTCAATCAATAAACTGTTGCGCAAACGTACTGCCCGGCCGAACAACTTATCCTCAGGCTCATCCAAACCATTATTTACCCGCGCACGCGCGCCGCGCCGCGCGCGCTGCGCTTCCATTATCCGCGTCGCACGTCCTTTATCCGTGTTGCTTGTCATCTCCGCCGTTGTTAAAGCACGTCCTCATCTTTGTTGTTGCGTGTCTTCATCTTTGACGTTGCGCCTCCCAATCTCCTCATTGCTACTGTCGCGCGGCGCTCATCCATGATCTGCTGAATTCATCCTGACCGCACCCGCAAGCATTTGGCAAATCCTTGACCAACGCGAGTGACCACATGGTTGCCTTCCCTTTTCCGCTCTATTTGTAGAATCCGTTGTATATAGTCTAACAGGGCCTCCTGCCCATATAAGGAGGGGCTCTCCCCTGCCTTTTGGCCCAGCATCCCAGCATCCCATCATCAGAGCATCAGAGAATCCCATCATTCTATGAGACCATCATCATAAGCAATTTATCCGTGGGCATCCTTCCCCACCTATCTGAGCAAATTATCTGGGTATATCTATGATTGCCCCTTTTTCCTTTGAGCCTCCATACTCAAACTCATTCCCTTGTGACCTTGATCCTTATCACCAACCAATAGCCTTGCTGGTTGAAGAATAATTCCTGTCTGCCTGAATTCTTGAGTGTGTTATACCACTCTGATCCCTTTTTCCGACCATACTGGTCTTGATCTCTCCTTGATCATCTTTCTGGAACCAATCACGTTTGATTGAAGAGGTTTTATTAAGCTTAAAACCTGGAGTGTTATACCTCCCTTCTTCTTTGAGGTTGAATTTTGCCACGCTATTCTTGAGTTCCTTGAGAAGTGTTGGGATATTCTTGCTCAAATTCGTTATTGATTTGCTTCTAGAGCCTCATAAACAAATTGCTTTTGTTTTGTTCAGCCTCCCACAGTTATCTGGTACCCTTCAAGCGCTTGATTGCGGAGAGTTGGGCAGGTTCATTGAGAACCTGGAGGTTGATTGGGATTGAGTTGATCTTTCCTAATCAGCTGCTGACAACCAGAGTTATTAGCTTGTGGGCATTGTTACTTACAACTGCCTTGCTCTATTGAACTCTGAACAAACCTTGACTTATTTGTTCAAGTCTTTCCCTGCACCATCTTGTCTCAGATAGCGTTGTTTCCATCGCTACCGACAACTCTTATCCTCTTCTCTTAGTTTTATTTCTCATCCATAAGGTTCTGGACCTTGATTCCGGTTACATTTAAATATTATTGTAACTCCTAGGAGGGCAGCCTAAACAGCACCTTTCCCCTCCACAGAACTGCCACAGCTTAGCACCGTTTGGAGTCCTACATTTGGTCCCCCGGGCCGGGATTGAACCAGCAACCTTGGGATTTACAGTCCCAACTTGAAGAATCAACTCCGAAATCCTATCCAATTTCTCTTTCTTTTTCTGTTTGTTCTTTTTTCCAATCCGTGGAGGCAACTTGGTCTAGAAGTAAGTCCTCCCAATTTGTGCACCGCTTGGGCAAGATACTTCTTGTTTTTGGCGAAACCCTACTCTTGCCACACTCGTGAGCCACTTTAGAAATCTGCTCTTTGGATCCCCTAGGAACTCTGTTATTCAATATGGCATCTCCCGCTACTCCAACCGCCTCTGTTTGACCTAAGATGGTAAAGATCAAACCCCAGAACAAGAACTTAGGCTTCAACGGTACAAATGTCAAGCGATTCTTGGACTCCTACAAAATGGCTGCTGAAGTAGATGGAGCTAGTGAATTCGATATGGCTTATCAGTTGCAATTCTTTATCTCCTCAGATGAAGTTATGGAGGTAATTGAGTCTTTCGAGGGATTTGAATCCCACAACTGGACGCTTCTCAGGGAGGCTATGTTGGCATACTGGGGTAAAATAGATGTGGCTAGGTTTACTCTGCAGGATTTGGATGCTCTGGTTTCTCAGTGGATCTCCAATGGTGGTATTTCTTCAGCCTCTGACTATCAGATTTTTAGAAAGTCTTGGGATCCCATTCAAAAATATCTTATCCAAAACGATCACATTGACACAGTGGACGAAATTCAAGCAAAGTTCTTCCAATCTTTTTTGTCGGCTGTGCAGGAAAGGAATAAAGAAGAACTGGTCAAATCTGGATCCATGATTACTACCAGGGATAATTGATTCAAGCTCCCTGTTTTTCTTACCCTTAGGAGTACTGTTGATAAATTCATGAAAGGTCAAACTGCTCTTACCTTTGAAAAGCCTAGAACTACTGAACCAGTCCATGCTCCTTCTTTTAAAGAGTCGAACAATATTATGATTAAAATGGAGGCAGATCGTAGGCCTAAAGCAGATCCTAATTCCAATTGAGAACCTACTACTATAGATGAAATCACCAAGTTACTTAGAGCCTTTGAGAACAAAATAGATCAAAAGATTTCTTCGCTAGCTACTCCCAAAACTCCTTCTTCTGTCCACAAATCAACTCTGGTCTGTTACTACTGTCATAGGGAAGGCCATGGAACCGGACAATGTCAAGAACTTCAGAAGGACTTAAAGGAAAAGTTGGTAGAGCAGAGGGGAAACAATTACTTCCTCCCTAATGGTGCCCTAATCTCTTTTGACTTGTCTCGTCCTATCTGACATGTGGTGGGCTCTTACCAGCCATCACCTCCTGTGAAAGCATCTCTTGCTTCCTTTGAATTTTGATCATCCTGTGGTACCCTCCAACCTTGGTATCCTCCAGCTATTTCTTCCTCTAGTCTTGCTGGGACTACTTATCAATCTGATCCAGCCAGGAAACAACATGAGGAACCTAAACCTCATAAGGCTCCTTCCTTGCCAACTTCAATCCTTCGAAAACCCATTAAACGTCGATCAACACTTGAGCCTCCTTCCTCTGATGTAGAAGACATGGAGGTGGAAAAGGAACCACTCATGGAAAGGTTCCCAGATCACCCTGATCCTTCTCCCTCACCTCAACCTTCTAATCCTATCTTAGATTCTGCGTCACCTGAACTTCCTCCCCCCACCCAGCCCAAAGTTCAATTTGAAAGAGGCATCTCCAAGGATCACCCCAATGCTGTGGAGGGATTATTAAAGAAAATTTCTGATCTCAAAATTCCTGATCTATCAGTGGCTGAACTCCTATCAATCTCTCCATCTGTTGCTGAAGGAATGAAGAAATGGGTCTCTCGTCCACGTGTGGAAATTGGCCCTGAAGAACTCAAAGTCTCCTCTGGCACTTTAATGGAGGACTCTGGTGGAACCAGTCCTTCTATAGAATCCAATCTTTATTCCTGTCCCCTTGGATTTCTTCCTTGTTATCTTGGTGACTCAGCTAAAACTGTTTCTCCTCTTGTGGATTCTGGATCTCAGCTTAACTTAATCTTGGATGCTATGGCCTGCAAGCTCAAACTTAGTCCTAGGGTCAGCTTCAACTCTGCAGTATATGGGATAGGAAATCAAGCTTGTGAACTGGTTGGTATTGCTGAAGATGTACCGGTCAGGATTGGTCAAAATATCGTTGGAACCTGCCATTTTTGGATTACTTGTTTGGACAGTCCTATGATCTTGGGACAACCCTTCTTAATCGACTTTGGTGCAACCCTGATGTTTTCTGATCAAGTTGGGGAGAGAATTCTTCTCCCTGATGCTGATGGCAGAAAAATTGAAGTTCCTCTTTGCTCTTTGGATTCTGGTTGTTGGGAAAGAGATTTTCCTGGTCATTCTCCCAAATCATCTTTTAAGGGGAAGCAGAAGGATAACTCTAGTTCCTCTCATTTTTTAGGGGAATAGTTGATCCAACCAATGATTGTAGTTCTTTTCAGCCTCAGACTGCAACTCAAGGGTCAACTCCCATCCCTCAGGCTTATTTTTCATTACTTTCATCATTCTCTTCTGAGCTCAAGAATATTAAAAAACAAAAACATATCAAAATAGAAAAATCCAAAAATATTTCTCCTACATCTCCTTCTCTCTCTGGATCTGTTGTGTCTCCTTTTCCTTCTACTTTTAAGTCTGATCAATCTTCTCTCAGTTCCGGTTCGAATCTCTGCAATGAGTCTAAACTAGATCCAAATTGCAATTACGTTTTTGGTGATTTTGGTATGAAGGAATATGGGCTGCAGTGGAGGCAATTTGGGGTACAAGTAAGTCCTCCCAATTGTGCACTGCCAGGGCAATCTTTTACCGTCATTTTCGAAACCCTACCTTGTGCCACACATGTGAGCAACGTATTATCTCCTGGTTCTCCTTTTATGGAAAAGGCACCCTTCAAGGATATTGCAGAACATCGGACTTGGAAGATGTTGGAACTTGGACTCAGCTTTTGTAATCAAGTCTCTCTGGTCAACTCTTGGAGGAAACAAGAACTTCTCTCTTTTGCCACTAAGTATAAACCAGTTGCCAAAAAGATCCAACCAGTCAACCAGCCTATGCCTCTCAACCTCAATCCTCCCCTTATGCGTCCTCCTCTATCTCGCGATCCTTACTGTGGTCTTCCTCAATCTCTTACTGGTCCCTTTGTGCCTAATGGACGGGTCACTGAAGAACATCTGAAGGTGGTCAACTTTGGTCCAGATGGATGGCTTCTTCCTGATGAGTTAAATTTAATCAAAAATGTCTTATCTCTGAGAGAAAAATCTATTGCTTTCTGTGAAGAGGAGAGAGGTCTCTTGCGGGAATCCTATGGCCTCCCTTATATCATCCCTGTAGTTGAACATGATCCTTGGCAAAAGAAAAAGATCCCTATCCCTGCTGCTAAAGTTGACGAATTCATCAAGTTGGTCCGGGAACGAGTTCAAACTGGCCTGTATGAAGATTCAACTTCTAGTTACTCCAGCCCCGTCTTCTGTGTCCTCAAGAGTAATGGTAAACTTAGAATAGTTCATGATCTTCAACCTCTTAATAAAGTTACTATTAAAGACTATGGTATACCTCCTGCTACTGAAGAATTTGTTGAATCCTTTGCGGGAAGAGCTTGCTATGGTCTAGGGGATATTATGGGTGGCTATGAAAAACGATCCTTACATCCTATTTCTCGTCCTCTCACTACTTTTGACACTCCTCTTGGTCGATTTCAACTTACTCGATTGCCTCAAGGAGCCACCAACTTGGTTGCAGTCTATCAGGCTCAGATGATGTGGATCCTCCAGGATGAAATCCCTGATCATGCTGGTATCTTTATTGACAATGGCGGAATTAAAGGTCCAGTATCTGACTATGATAATGAGCTCTTACCTTGGCATTCAGGAATTCGTCGTTTTATCTGGGAATATGCTACTACCTTGGAGAGGATTCTGTTTCGAATTGAGGAATCTGGCCTTACTGTCTCTGGATCCAAACTGGCGGCTTGTGTCCCTGCTCTGGAAATTGTTGGTCATGTGGTCTGCAAGGAAGGAAGAAGGATGGCACCAGCCAAAGTCAACAAGATCATCTCTTGGCCTACCCCGATCAATCCAACTGAAGTTAGGGGCTTTCTAGGTGTTGTCACTTATGTTAGAATCTTTATCCCATCTTTATCCAAAATCTGTGCACCCTTGCGTCGTCTAACCAGAAAAGATGCTGAATGGATTTGGACCCAAGATTGTGAATGTGCTTTCCAGCTACTCAAAAGGATAGTTGGTAAAGACATAGTTTTGAAAAAGATCTCTTATGGACCTGGAGCTGGCAAGATCAAGCTGGCTGTTGATTCTAGTTATCAATCTGTTGGGGCCGTCCTTACTCAGGAAGATGAAAATGGTTGGGACCGTCCTGCTCTTTATGAATCTTTTTTGTTTTCAGATGTAGAATCTAGATACTCCCAGCCCAAACTGGAACTCTGTGGTGTGGCTCGAATGATGAAGAAACTTCAAACCTTTCTCTGGGGCCAACATTTCGAATTGCAAGTTGATGCTCGATCCATCATTGAAATGATCAACGCTCCCAGTCTTCCCAATGCTCCTATGACTCGTTGGGTGGCCTTTATCCAGCTTTTCTCTTTTGATATTGTTCACAGGCCTGGAAAATCTTTCACCATGCCTTACGGTTTATCTTGACGACCTCTTGGGGACAAAGAATCTGATGTTGGAACCAATTTCAATGAAGAGGAACCTTTAATTCGACCTATTTTCTCTTTTTCTTCACAAAATTATTCTGGCTTTCAACAAGGCTTCTGGTTTAAATTAGAACAGTACCTTTCAACTTTTCAAAAACCTCCTGATCTCTCTGCTAAGGAATTTCGATCTCTTAAACGAAAGTCTTCTAATTTTTTTGTTCAAGGCTCTAGACTTATGAAGAGGGGCAATCCTTGTGCTCTTATTGTTGTTACTATTCCCTCTAAACAAGATTCTATCCTTGAAAGTCTCCATGAAGGCCTTGGTCATTGTGGGGAAACTGAAACTTATCGACAATTATCCAAACAATTCTGGTGGCCATCTTTGAAGAAATCCGTCTCCCAATGGTGCAAGAGTTGTGAAGTTTGCCAAAAACGTGATCTTAGGCGCCCAGCCGAAATTTGTTATCCTACTGGGGAGTCCACTGTCTTTGGAAGGATTGCTATGGATGTGGTTCATATTAAGGCAGGTGGTGCTAAGTACCTCATTGTGGCTAGAGATGATTTTTCCGGATGGGTTGAAGTGAAATTTCTTAAGAACCTTAGCTCTGAATCAGTGGCAGCTTTCCTCTACGAGACCTGGACAATGCGTTATGGCCTGGATCGATCTTACTCTACTGATGGTGGCTCTGAATTTGGGGGCAAGCTTGCTGAAATGATCCGATCCCTTCCTGGACAACATAGAGTTACTACTCCTTATTATCCTGAAGGCCAAGGCATGGTGGAACAAGGCCATGCCCCTTTGAAGGCTGCACTTGTTAAACTGGCTGGTGAAAGTGGCAAGAATTGTCGCAAATTCCTTCCTCTTGTTCTCTTTTCTGATCAAATCTCAACCAAAAGGACTACTGGCTACTCACCTTATGAAATCATCTTTGGTCAAAGAGCAGTCCTTCCTTTGGATCTGGAAATGGAATCTTTCTTGGGTATCTCTTGGGAAGAGGTGTCCTCAACCACTGATCTGTTAGTTGCTAGATCCAAGCAACTGGAGCAAAGTGAAGACGTTCGTGATGAAGCCTATCAAACAATGATGGAGGCCAGAGCAAAATCCGTCCAGTATTGGGAGGACAAGCACTCTAATCAAATCAGGGAGCCCTTGAACCCTGGTGTCCTAGTTTTAGCTTATAATCAATCTTTGGAAACCCAGTGGGGCAAGCTTTTCTCTAATCGTTGGAATGGCCCTTATCGAGTGGTTCATCAAGTTAGAGGTGGATCTTATGTTTTGGAGGAGCTGGATGGTACTTGGTTGGCCAGAAGGTTCTCTGCTGATCAAGTCAAGAAGTTCCATTGTCGTGGGGGCAACTTATCTCAGAAGTAAGTCCTCCCAATTGTGCACCACCAGGGTCATTTGCTGCGTTTTTGTTGTAAAACTCTACTGTATGCCACATATGTGAGCACCTGGGACGCCCTCCTTGTTCTATTCATGCCGCTTCTAGGGTTCATTTGGAAGAATCAAGATATTTTCCTCAACTCTTCAACCACTCTCAAGATCAAAATGGCCATTCTTTGGTTTCAATCATCTGTCTTTCCTTTCTTTTCCTTCTATGGCATCAAACTCGGGAGCAGACTAGGGACAGTCTGTAAGTTGGGGAGAGATGTGGTGCCCCATCCTGGACACCCTGGCTGCCTTAAGACCTCAATCCATAAACTGTTGCGCAAACGTACCGCCCGGCCAAACAACTTATCCTCAGGCTCATCCAAACCATTATTTACCCGCGCATGCGCGCCGCGCCACGCGCGCCGCGCCGCGCGCTCTGCGCTTCCATTATCCTTGTCGCGCGCCGCGCTGCGCTCCTTTCATCCGCTCGCGTCGCGCGTCCTTTATCCGTGTTGCTTGTCATCTCCGCCGTTGTTATAGCACGTCCTCATCTTTGTTGTTGCGTGTCTTCATCTTTGTCGTTGCGCCTCCCAATCTCCTCATTGCTACCATCGCGCGGCGCTCATCCATGATCTACTGAATTCATCCCGACCGCACCCACAAGCATTTGGCAAATCCTTGACCAACGCGAGTGACCACATGGTTGCCTTCCCTTTTCCACTCTATTTGTAGAATCCGTTGTATATAGTCTAACAGGGCCTCCTGCCCATATAAGGAGGGGCTCTCCCCTGCCTTTTGGCCCAGCATCCCAGCATCCCATCATCAGAGCATCAGAGAATCCCATCATTCTATGAGACCATCATCATAAGCAATTTATCCGTGGGCATCCTTCCCCACCTATCTGAGCAAATTATCTGGGTATATCTATGATTGCCCCTTGATCCATTGAGCCTCCATACTCAAACTGAGTCCCTTGTGACCTTGATCCTTATCACCAACCAATAGCCTTGCTGGTTGAAGAAGAATTCCTGTCTGCCTGAATTCTTGAGTGTGTTATACCACTCTGATCCCTTTTTCCGACCATACTGGTCTTGATCTCTCCTTGATCATCTTTCTGGAACCAATCACGTTTGATTGAAGAGGTTTTATTAAGCTTAAAACCTGGAGTGTTATACCTCCCTTCTTCTTTGAGGTTGAATTTTGCCACGCTATTCTTGAGTTCCTTGAGAAGTGTTGGGATATTCTTGCTCAAATTCGTTATTGATTTGCTTCTAGAGCCTCATAAACAAATTGCTTTTGTTTTGTTCAGCCTCCCACAGTTATCTGGTACCCTTCAAGCGCTTGATTGCGGAGAGTTGGGCAGGTTCATTGAGAACCTGGAGGTTGGTTGGGATTGAGTTGATCTTTCCTAATCAGCTGCTGACAACCAGAGTTATTAGCTTGTGGGTGTTGTTACTTACAACTGCCTTGCTCTATTGAACTCTGAACAAACCTTGAATTATTTTTTCAAGTCTTTCCCTGCACCATCTTGTCTCAGATAGTGTTGTTTCCATTGCTACCGACAACTCTTATCCTCTTCTCTTAGTTTGATTTCTCATCCATAAGGTTCTGGACCTTGATTCCGGTTACATTTAAATATTATTGTAACTCCTAGGAGGGCAGCCTAAACAGCACCTTTCCCCTCCACAGAACTGCCACAGCTTAGCACCGTTTGGAGTCCTACAGCGGCCCCGAGCGGGCCGCAACACGGGAGGCAGCCCCAATGGGCCGCCCCAAGCCCAAATCGTGGGAATTACATACTTTGGGGGGCCAGCCCGTCTGGCCAAGTATTTCCATAATAAATCTTGGGCCCTTTCATGCCCAAATAAGCCCATCTTGCTTGGGTGGTCCATCCATCCTGGTGGGCCCGTGAGGGCCCTTGTCCCAAAAGACCATAAAAACGTGTTTTGGCGCCCAAATGCCCAAAACCAATAACACCCACATAGGCCCACATGGCCCACGTGATGTCCAATGGGCCGTGGAGGCCCATTTTTGCATCCCATTGGATTGGAAACTCCTATGCACATTACCTGAGTGCATCCAAAATTTAACAGCATTGACAATAACCATACCTACAATAATTTCAACAGGTATGTGGAAATTATTTGTGACTTCTAACCTTTGGCAGGCATTTTGATTTGCCTTATTAAAATTGTCAAATTAGGCATGGAAGAAAACCCAGCACAATCTTCAGAAACACTATCAGGGGCCAAAAAGAAAAAACATGACACACTTGAAGCTGCCTGTTCAATTGGAGAATCAAGTTCAGGGGGAAAATCTGTGGATGTTCTCATGAAAAAGATTCTAGGTGGGCATATTGATATAATAGGTCTCAAACATTGAGTTGAAATTATAGAACTGAAAATTTTATTCCACAGCTCAAAACACACGCTTGCCATCCGGTGGTGACACAGATTATAAGTTATTTCAGAAATGTAACACACTTCAGAAATTTGATGGGAAATTTTTTTTAATATTAAATATAGGTTCAGGCCCTGAGAGTGAAATTTCTGAAGAAACAAAGGATAAGTCTAATCAGAGATAAAGCAGCTCAATTTTCAAGAGATAATTAAGGCCCCTGGTTTCTGAATTGCATGATAGCAGCCCTAGTGAATTGATTTCCAGCAATTTGCGTGATATGCTAATCCCAAAAGGTTTGGGAAATTTCCCTGGTGTTTTGGAGAGTTCTTGTTGTGTTTGAGAGATTCATCCAGGGGAAGTGAGTTGGAAGAATCAATCAGGCTGTATCTGTTCCAAATAGTGCAGGAAAATTGGGATTTTTGGCGTGGCAGATTGAATTACCAGGGTGAGTAACATGTTATTTTGAAAATTATGTGTATGGGCACAATGGCTTATTTATGACCACTTTAGAATGCTCCAGTAACTCACAAAAATCACATAATATCTTGGATAATCAAAAATCTGACAGTGGAAAAGGATTTGAGACAAGTAGCTTGATACTTTGTGATGGAGAAGGTTGGGAACCAATTGATGACAACACAGATAATGTTGAAAGTATGTGATGAATTGATATGATTCCTGACAACAGTAATAGTGATTTATTTTCTAATCCATACCTATAAAGTGATTAGCCCAAAATCAGACAAAATGAGAAAAAGTTCAAATGTCCATGATAATGCTTCTATATTACACAAAGATCCAAGGTATGTGGCTTGTGAACTGGGATATATGGAAGGGTTTGAGAGTGGGGATCAATGTGAATTGGATGGTACAAATTCTAGCTTTGCATTAATAATGTTGCCAGAAAGCCTGGTGGTGAGAAAAATTTATTTTAGGATGTGAGATCAAGAATAGCCAGAGAAATTACACACTGGGCAAAACAGCCCAGCAACCAGAGAATTGGAAGATTGAAGGTAAATCACCTGTTTAGTCAATGAATTACTGGCTGCTGACAAAATCATCTAAAGCTGATGCTGGGGAGATATCAAAAAGAATGTCTATGAGGCTTCAAGATTTTGATAGAGAAATTAAAATGGGACTTTGGAAAAAAGGTAAAAGTTTGATTTGAAATCTAGAAAGAGAAAAAACAAGCTGATTGGTAGCATGTTTCATTTTTTTAGGGGGAAGAAGCAATCAGCCTTCAAGGACTAAGAAAAATAATGTTGGCCACCATTGGAGGATCTCAGAACCTCGTAGAAGAAATCCTCCTGTACAATTGGGATCTCAATTGAGATCCAAGAGAATTGCAGAAGATTCATTTCCAAATTGACATAGAATGTTTTATCCCAGGGAAATTATGGTAAATATTCATAAAATGAGGTTATTCAAAGAATCATCAATTAAAGTCTTTAAGATATTTTGAATTAGATGATTTCCTCAGGATTCCAAAGAAAGGCCATTTTGAATATCGGGAAGAGAGTGGAGAAGGTATTTTTTCCCCTGAAATTTCATATGGCATTAGCTAGACCACAATGATTCTAATCCATAGCCCATGTTTTAGAAGAAGAATTATCATCTCCTATTGCAAGGATTGAAAAAGGCAAGCAAAGGGCAATTATCCCAGGGGAGTATTTTCAATTTTCATGCAGTTGTTCAAGAGCTAAGCATTGGGATCAAAAACAGATATATCTATGGAATTTGCACAATTACACTAAATATTCAGTGTGAGTGCATTAGCACAGGGTTCAAGCCAGAGGAGATTAATACGGGCTCCAGATCCAAGAGGTAAGAAAATAATCACAGGAAGAAATATTATCCAATGATTTAATTGATTTTGAATTGGTAAATAGATGTGGCCTCACTTGAGGAAAACATTTCTAGGGCTCAAGAAGCTGCATTCCATATAAAAGTCCCAGGCAGCATTCAATCACCAATTTCAAGAAGAACCCACCAAGAAGTGCCATTTACTACCAGTGCAAGTCAAAAATGCCCCACTGGTACTTCTCAGCGTATATTCACCAGAAGAGCCCCTGAATGGAGAACCACACCTTTCCCCACCGCATGTGCTTCTGGAGCTGTGACTTTGCAAGATCTTCCTCATGCAAAAGAGACCCATAATTCAAACTTTGCAACACAAGCACCAGGAGAAGCAATGCCTGCTGAACCAAATACCTGTGAGCCATTGG
Source organism: Puccinia polysora (assembly GCA_025617555.3). Classification (NCBI taxonomy): domain Eukaryota; kingdom Fungi; phylum Basidiomycota; class Pucciniomycetes; order Pucciniales; family Pucciniaceae; genus Puccinia; species Puccinia polysora. The sequence goes on from CM062614.1 coordinate 21,350,388, forward strand.
TTTAAAAAGGATCTTGTGCATTATTTCACTTTCTAATTTTTATTTTGGCTTTTAGCACAATCAATGAAAAACATTAAAATTCAGGATGAACATTTATCCAATGCTCAGGGAAAGTTTTTTTATAGTTTATGCCAGGTTTTTGGAAAATAAAATTGACTGTGATGTCACAAACTTTATTTGACCCAGTCAAAGCTGAGGATTCTGCTGCAGACTCTAGAGCACTTCAACATTGAGGAATTTGGAGGAAAGAAGCCCAATCAGCCAAATTTCAAACCCAAAAAGAGAGGATGAAGGAACTTAGAGGAGAGCTGCAAGATGGAAGTGAAATAATGAAGACAATTGTCCATCAAAATGCCAGGCTCCTCATGGATTTGGAAGGAACTGACCTCCAAAAAATCCCTGCACCACCACTACAAGATGAGAGGGACCTTGCAGTTCAACGTTCAAAGAGTCTCAGTTTCATTAAGCCTACACCAACAGCCCCTGCAACAATCAATAAAAACACAAAAGCATACAAAAGTTGGGTCCAAACAAATCTGGGAGCTTGGGATAACATGTTTCACATTTGATTGGCAAAGTTCATGGAAGCATCAATTCAACCAGCTCATGGACCTTCTGTTTTTCAGGACACGTGACATGGCCCTGCATTTGGGGGAATATAATAGGGTCCTGTGGTCCCCCAATCATGCCACTTATGCAGTTTTGTCAGTTATCCTTGAAAGGTATTTTTCACACCTGCAGTCTCAATGGAAGCTGGTGCAAAGATCTGGTGAACAGGCTTTGGAGCATCAGAAAGCCAAGGCATGTGCCCTCAAGACAAGGAAAAGAGTGAGTTAAATTTGATGATAGAATTCTGAATTGATGCAGGGCCACTGAGTTTATTCAAAATAAATCACAGCTTGCTGAAAGGAGGCAGAAGTGGTGTGATGAAAATGGTTATTTTGAGCTGGCAGCACAGTTCAATGACCCAGCCATATGCTCTGACACCAAGGAAGTTTTATTTGGCCAAGTGACACAGCATCACTGAACAAAACTTGAATGGAGGTCAGATTCCTTTTCCAACCTTGTCAAAGTTATAGACCATCAAATACAAGTGGGTGCAAGAATCACCATGAAAAAAAATTGTGGTGCCTGCCGGCAGGTGTAGCACCTGGGTTTTTGATTGAAACCTGTTTTGACTTTGTTGAGGTTTTGAAGTCAAACATAAAATTGATTTCTGGATGAACTCAGAAGATTCATGAAGAATATTTTGTTGCTGTTCAGAACCTGGCTGGTTTTCCCTTACAAACAGCCGAGTTACCTCTGTGATCTCACTTACCCGCGGGCCTCTAACATGGACCAGGTGGGACCCAGAGCTCATCTGGGTCCACTCTCTAGCTCACATTGCAGGGGTCACCAGGGCCAAATTAGAGTTTCTGGCTGGCAAGTGACTTCATCTCACCATCCAGTCCCATTTTCTGGCCAATTGAACCCCTTTAAAGGAAACTTCTCTTCACCAATGAGTATTCTTTAGTTCACCTCAGTTTACATCAAAAAAAAAATTCCCATTGTATTCACCATGGTGGAAAATGAATGTCACTTGTAATTCCCCAAGGAAAAAGCCTGAATTCATTTGGATTTTTATAATGATCCAACCAGGAATCACTTGAAATTCCCTATTAAATAAAATTTCCTATTAAAGATAGCATATTTTGATATCCCAAATCCAATTTCAGTGATCAATATTTTCAACAATGCAATAACAGCTTCATTCTGATTAATTTCAGTATTAATCAAAATAATTATTTTACAAATTATTTCATCAATTTTAGGTAAAACTACCAAGTCTATATTACAGATTTCACTGGTGTTTTTCTCATCATTCACCTGTGTTTCAAATGTGGTTGTATTACTGAAAAATCAGCTTCAAATAACTTTAAGTTTATCCTTCATGAAACTTATTGTAAAAGATAAAAAGAGCTTGAGCTCAAATGAAGTAAAAGTCAAGGAGGAATGAATGAAAGTATCTTGTAACGTCAAGCATAATGGACCTAAAACAAGAGGAAAAGTCCACTCCAGTTGATATTTTTGTTAGAATTTGTCAGCTCTCTGATACCAGGAACCTTGCAGTCCTTTAGATACAGAGAGTGATAAAAATGCTGGAATGATAATAATAATTATTATTCCAATTATAAACGCTTAGAAGCTCAAATAAATGATTTAATAAGAGCAGTTGCAAGGTTTAATTGGTTTGGTAGTAAATGGTTTTCAATAAAATATAAAAGAGGGGCCACAGTATTATACTACTGGGGATCTTTACAGACTAGCAACCTCTCTTCAAGGTGCCTCCTTAGGCAGTTTAAGAACCTTGGAATAAATATGGGTGCCTTAGAAAGGACTTATTCAACTAATGGCTGTGCTTAACAGCAAAAATGGCCTAGGCAGGAAGGGTAACACTTGCTCTGAGCACTTTACCACAAAAATCCTGGAATAATTGGAAGGGTTTCAATGCAGATGGGGTAGATTGCTTGACTAAACTTCAATGGTTGATTGGTTAATAAAGGTAAATAATACTACTACAGACTAAGTCATAAATCACTTGCTTATCTTCATATAAGCACTTGATTAAAAATGACATGGTTTCTGATTGATAATAAATAATTCCTGGTAACTGATTAACTGATGGAAAAATGGATCCAAAGAGGTCTGTATAAATACCTTTTTGGGGTGATTTTGGTCTTCTCAGGGCACTTAGAGAGGATTCTGCTCGTGGGCTGAGGCTGGAAAGCCATTCAGAAAATGATTAGCGCGTCTACTTGGTGCTGGCAATCAGCTGTCCTTAGATCTACTGGATTTCTGTACTATTTTAGCCACAGGATCTGTCAATCTGTTATGGCTTAAATTTGATCATTCTGTACTCATCCTTCATTTTTACTATTGATATTGCTTTGAAGCATGCAGATGTGGATGTTTACTGATTTTCCATCATCTGCTGATCATTTAGATAATTTTTAATAATTTTTATGAACTCTTCTTGTAGTGTTTTGTGGTCTTCAAATATCATGATCAGTGATTTACGTGGTTGTCCTTGATCTTTGATTTATTATTAAAAATTTTTAAAGCTTAATTTTCATTAATTTTATTTAAGTTTTGATTATTTTTGATCATTAGTAATGCATATTTTTGTTTGTTACACATACTAGGCAACCCTAACTAGGTTGTAGCTCTTCTGAGCGGTACCTGGTTGTCAGATTAGTCATGACTGATCCAGGCGTGGGGATCAGTTAGTACAGATGCGCGCGGGGTAGGATCCGCTGCGTGCGTGGCAGAATCAGCTGCGCGCGGGTCTCTAGTAGGCAGGATCCTGCTGCTATTAGTACGTAGGGTTATGTAATGATGTGGGGCTGCGCGCGGGAATTGTGACATAACACATTTCCCCATGTAACTCCTAAAAGAAACACAACACCTCAATTCTGAGTGAATTTTAGGTGTAAACCCTATACGTGAAAATACATGTGAAATATTAGAATCGCCAAAAAGTGCCATACAGGTGTCATAATTTTTAGTACTTTTCTTTTTAATTATTTTAAAAATATAAGGACTTGGAATTCACGGGTGGGGTCAGTGAGTGACCCTACCTAATTTTGGGTTTGAAATACATTCCTGTAATGATATATATGGATTTCTCACTCCTTACTTTGTTAATTGAGGTATTCTTGTTTTTCATAGTTTGTGTTACTATTTGACAGTTTTGCTCTGTACATAGTAGCAAGCTGACAGAATTATGGCCAGCAATTAGCTTATGAAAATGAGCAGTATTTGAAGAAAAAGAAATTCTTGAAACTGGGTTTCAATATTGTCTAATGGGGCTCTCACAATGGGGCAATATCATGGATGAATTTGATTTGAATGATGAATGAATGGATGGAAAACAGCAGGGAGAAGAGCTCCTTAGGTACAAATGATTGGCCTCTTGTGAGCCCATGATACAACAATCCAAAAGGCAAATTTTCCGCCCCAAAAGGGCTCTAAACGCTCTACTGGCCTTGTTACTTGGTTTGGACTACATCAGCCCACATGGCATCAGTCCCTGGACCCTTACAACCAGTCTATTCTGGTTATTTCTGGTGTTTTCATCTCAATGGGGCTGAACCAGCCCCTCAACTGTTCATTCCCCTTGGCTGGTTGTCCTTTACAACCAGCCATGATGACCTCATTACCTCCTTTACAGGCTGGTTGCCTCATGCAGCCAGCCCCTGGCCCCTCAAATGGGCCAGGTGGGACCCAGGGCACACCTGGGTCCGGTCTCAGACTCACGTGGGGGGGGTGTGACCAGCGGACATGCTGTCCCCCCCCTCTTTCTCTCAAATCCCTGATGGGGGCGGTCAAATCCCCTCATCAGGGGCCCTGGGGGTTGATACCCCCAGGGCATCATCAAGAAGGTTGGCCTGGGAGATGATCAGGTCCCCCCAGGCCCATCGCTCCTCCCCCTTGGTAAAGGGGGGGGGAGAGCGCCCCTTTGCTTGGTTGCCTCAACCGCTCAATGGTGGAGGGGTGATCAATTCCCCCCCACCTGCCGGTCGCTAAGCTTGCGACCGGCACCCCCACCTCCTTGGGCAAGGGGGTGGTCAGGTCCCCCCTGCCCTGACCGACCGCACTGTTTCCATTGGTTGCTAGCTGGTTTGACCCAGCCAGCTTTCCCCCATCCCCCTTGCAACGGCAAGCAAGGGGAGGGGGAGCAAGCTGGGGCTGCGAGCCCTGGCTCTGCGGCGCTGGTTGCTGGGCACAACCAGCCAGGCCCACACGGCATCGCACCGCACGATAGCACCGCGCAGGCCATTGGGCCCAACGTGGGCCGTACCAAGAAACACAGGCCGCCCCGAACGGGCCGCGACACGAGAAGCGGCCCCTAGCGGGCCCCGACAGGGGAGGCGGCCCCAATGGGCCGCCACAAGCCCAAATTGTAAGAATTACATACTTTGGCGGGCCAGCCCGTCTGGCCAAGTATGTCCATAATAAAGCTTGGGCCCTTTTATGCCCAAATAAGCCCATCTGGCTTGGGTGGCCCATCCACCCTGGCGGGCCCGTGAGGGCCCGTGTCCCAAAAGACCATAAAGACGTGTTTTGGCGCCAAAATGCCCAAAACCAATAACACCCACATAGGCCCACGTGGCCCACGTGATGTCCAATGGGCCCTGGAGGCCTATTTTTGCATCCCATTTGGATTACACACTCCTATGCACATTACCTGAGTGCATCCGCATTTTAACAATGTTGGCTGAACAGACCATTAATTCCACTTGAGAGCACCATGTTTATATAGACTAAATACAAAAGAGTCTGACAATTTGTCAGCCTCATGGAAGCCAAGACCCTTGCTATTGTTTAGCTACCAGAGTTGATAGAACAAATAATAAATATATTATTTAATAAATGCAGCAAAAATACATCAAATATTTGGATAAAACTTATTGTAAGGTTAATTGGTTTGGTTATGGTTTATTGTTATAAATCATTATAGATAAATTGATTATTCAATATTTTTATAGAGGGGCCACAATTATATTGGGGATCTTAAACACCTATCTTCAGGGAATTTAGTATGAAAACACCTGGGCCTGGTTACTTTGGGCCCTTCAGTTTAAAGGATATTTTGCCCAAAGATAATAAATATATAAAATACAGGGTGGAATGGCAGGAATTTATAAAAAAGCTGCCACAACAGAGAAAAGATAATAAGACTCACTGGTATATTATTAAATCCTTAGGGTATCTTTTTGGGACGTGCACTGATGGGCTAAACCTGTATACTGGGGTTATAAGGTTGTTCAGCAGTTTAAATGGATAAAAGAGGGTTGAGGATGGATATTATTAATCAGACTAAATCCATAAATCACTTAATTATCTCTTATAATTATTTTACTACCTTGGCGTGTTTCTGGGTATAAATATAACTGGATCTCTGGGTATCAAAATCCTCTAAAGAGCTCTATATTTATAGCTTTTTTAGTCCCAATATTTCCTTCTGAGGGTTACATGGGCTCAAAGGGATGGACACTGAGGCTAGCAGGGTAATCAGTGGTAGCCCTTCACATGTTCTTTGTGCTTTAACATGGGTATCATCTAATTCCACAGGGTATGGGAATTATTCTACTTTATAATTGATGTTTGGACGTGTGAATAAAACTAATCTGTCCTTTTAATTTATTATTTAATTAATTATCCTTGGTAAATGTTCCAAGTAAGTTAATAATTTATTCAATCAAAATTCCAACAAATATTCTGATGCCAGGTGAGTTCTCATTATCTATCAAATATTTGGAGTAAAGTCTTGATATTCATTTTACTCCTTATTTTCAAAATTTGTTGATTTACTAAAACAATTACTTGAAAATTTAATTCATTGGTATTCATGTAATATTTTTACATTGAAAGTGTTCTTAGTATGTCAAAAAATTTTTTATGTCTACAAATTATCATATTAGTACATCAAATTATTTTAATATATTTTTAGAAGTAGTCATTATCTTATTTTCGACATTTTTCGTACTTTGAATTATAACTAATAAAAAATATGGATAAAGGTTATTTAAGTATTCTTATATAATTTTATGTATTTTTAGACTATCTACTATCCACATGAAAATTTATTACATATGTAGAATTTTCCAGTGTAAGTTGTAGCATTTTTGCGCGGTACCTAGGTTTCTCAGGGCGCCTCTCACTTTTTCAACCCATAGTCCCGCGGTGCGTACTTGTCAGAGGCCTTGGGCTGCGTACACAACTTTGGAAGAGTTACAGAGGTGTAGCACGGCCGCGCGCAGGTGCATTGGCTGCTGCGGCTGCGTGCAGGAATTGTTACAGAACACATTTCCTTCTGTAACACCTAAAATATACACAACACCACAATTCTGACTGAATTCTAGGTGTGAAACCTAGAAGTTACAAAACATGTGAAATATTTAGTTGGCCAAAAAGTTCATTACTGGTGCCATGATATTTTGGTCTTTCTTTTCCTTAATTATTTAAAAATATAAGGAGTTGGATTTCAAGGGTGGAGTCAGCAAGTGACCCTACCTAATTTTGGGTGAAGGATCCATTTTTGAAAGAATTTTTATGGTTTTTCTTCTCCTTCTCAGTTTAATCTTATTATCATTATTTTTATGTTATTTCTTTTACTTTTGCAGCTTGCCCTGCAATAAAAGCAAACTGAAATTTTTTATTATTATCATAATTATGTTATTTCTGTTTCTTTTGCAGCTTGCTCTTCAATAGTAGCAAGCTGACAGAAGTGGTTGAATAAAAAAATGAATAAGGTAAAATTAGCATAAGCAGTTGAAGTGACATGGCAGGTGAAATGCTATGACTAAACAGTCTGATAGCTATGACTAAAAAGCCTGATAGCTATGACTAAACAGTCTAAGAATAACAATACTACATCACAGTCCATATATATTTCACCTGTTGTTCTGGTAATTCAAGGTTAACATTAGTATGATTAAAATCAATTCAATAAATTTTACTTTAAACTCCAGTTAAAGTCAAATATAATAAATCTCAAATTCTAACACAATCCTTGACTTGCGGTGGAGGAAGCTATTTTCCTAAAGAGGAATCTAAATCTTTTTCTTCAATTGACATAATTTTCTTCTAACTGATGAATTAATTCTACACACCTTTTAGGGAATGATTAATAAGATGAGCTGAATGACTTGTAACTTCCTGACGCATATTTGAATACAACTGATATTTTCAAAGTATAATTTCTACTATTTGCTGGAAAATTCTTGAGTTCAAAAAGTGAATGACTTGTCAGATGCGTTGGATTTGTTAAATGCTGGATCTGATTGTGTAAAGTAAACTTGATTGAGTTGGTTTATTTTTGGAGATGAGTACTGAAATGATTTTGAAAAATTGATAGATGATTGATGCAGAAAATAAAGTGTAGGTTGAGTGTGAACACAGCAGGCAAACTACAGACAAATGCTCCCAGGACTCATCCATAGCATGATTTCAAGGGTACTGGTGATCAGGATGAGTTGGAAAATTAGAGAGTGCTGGTGTTTTTGTTTCTCTTAATGTTTGTTGATGAATGCCTTCAAAGGGTTATGTTGATAAAGAGGAGTACAACCCATGTAGCAATCCTAAAAACATGCATTAAGGCCATCCCTCCTGATTCTGAATCCCATCAACCTCTCAAACCAAGACCGCCTAGTCAACAGTCAATGATACCCTCTCTATCCGCCCTGAAGACACCACCACAGCCACCTAACAATGAAAATGGTCAACTCAATTGTCTTGCAATTAGATGGATCAAGAGTGGGATTTATCACAAGGCTGAACACAAAAAAAAACTGTTTGACACCCTCTCCACCAGAGCATGATGATCATTGGAAATCACATCCCATACCCAAGCATTGAATTGATGATCTCTAAAGATGGGAATCTGCCTGACACAATTGGTCCCGCTTATTCCCTCTGAACATAAATTTGAGAAAGGTTGGCGTTGATTTGACCTAGATGTTGGTGATGAAGTTCAAGACTGGGATGATGATCATCATCATTGGTATGATTGATTCCATAATTCAAACGGGGTTTGAGGGCTTGGAGCAATTACAAAAAATAAGGATGATGAGATGGAAGTTTGAACAATTCATTTGGCTTGAAATGGTTTATTCAGAGATCAAATTTCATCTTGCTACTATTGCAGAGCAAGCTGCAACAGTAACAGAAATAACATAAAAATAATAATAATAAAATTATCCATAGAAAGAGTAGGAAAAACATGGATATTATTACAAAAATATATTCTCCACCCAAAATTAGGTAGGGTCACTCACCAACCCCACCCTTGAAATCAAACTCCTGATATTTTTGAATAAATAAGGAAAGAAAGACCAAAATACCACGGCAACACACTATTGAACTTTTTGGAAAATTAAATATTTCACATTTATTGTCACGTATAGGTTTCACACCTAAAATTTAGTCAGAATTGAGGTGTTGTGTATATTTTAGGAGTTATGGACGGAAATGTGTTCTGTAACAATGACCACACGCAGCTGGGCCGCCAACGCACCTGCGCGCGGCTGAGATACAGCTCTGTCACTCTTTCAAAGTCGTGTACGCAGCCCCGGGCCTCTGACAAGTATGCATCTTTGGGACTAAGGGTTGACAAAGTGACAGGCGGCCTGAGAAACTTAGGTACCGCATAAACATGCTACAACCCACATTGCAACATTCTAAATATGTGAAAAATGTTCCTGTGGGTAGTTGATAGTCTAAAAGTACATAAAAACATAGAAAAATACTTAAATAACCTTTATACATATTTTTTATTAAATATAATTCAAAGTAACAAAAAATGTCGAAAATAAGATAATGACTACTTCTAAAACTATTTTGAAATACTTTTATATAATATTATGAGAATTTCTAGACATCAATATTTTTGTGACATAATAAGAAAAATTATGATGTAAAAATATTACATGAATACTTTTTTTAAGTAATCCTTTTAGTAAATCAACTGAAATTCAAAAATAAGGAGTAAATTCAATATCATGACTTTACTCCAATTATTTGATACATAAGGAGAACTCACCTGACATCAGAATATCTCAAGGCAGGTCTATTAAAAAAATTATTAACTTACTGGGAACATTTACTAAGGATAATTAATTAAATAATACATAAAAAGTACAGACTAGTGTTGTCCACACGTCCAAATATCAATCATGAAGTAGAATAGTTCCCATACCCTGAAGAACTAGATGTTACCCGTGCTAAAGCACCAAGAAGACATAACAGGATACCACTGGTTACCCTGCTAGCCTCAGTGTCAGTGCCTTTGAGCCCCTGTACCCCTCAGAAGGACAATATTGGGACTCCAAAAGCAATCACTAAAGAGCTCTTTTAAGGATATTGATGGGCAGAGACCCAGTTATATTTATATCCAGACACCATGCCAAGGTAATCAAATAATTATGAGAGATAAGTAAGTAATTTATAGCTTATTCTGATCCATAATATCCATCCTCAACCTCTTTTTCATCAATTTAAACTGCTGAACAACCTTTTAACCCCATTATACCGGTTTAACCCATCAATACACGTCCCAAACAGATACCCAAAGGATTTGATAATATACCAGTTATTTTTATTATCCTTTCTCTGTCGTGGAAGCTTGGTTACAAAGCCCTGCCACTCCACCGTGTATTTTATATATCTATTATCTTTGGGAAAAATATCCTTTAAACCAAAGAGCCCCAAGTAAGCAGGACTACGTGTTTTCATACTGAGATCCCTGTAGAGAGGTGTTCAAGATACCCAATATAAATGTAGCCCCTCTATAAAAATATTTAATAATCAATTTATCTATATTGATTTATAACATTAAACCATAACCAAACCAATTAACCTTGCAATAAGCTCTATCAAAATATTTGAAGCATTTTGCTGAATTTATTAAATAATATATTTATTGTTGATTCTATCAACTCTGGTTTATAAAGGATAGCAAGGTTCTTGGCATCCAGGAGGCTGAAATCAAAGGTCCCTTGCAATGTTGGGGTGTTGCAAGCAATTCAAGACTCTAAAAATTTGATGGTGAGATGAAGAACACTAGCAGTAGCATTTGGATATCAATGGAGGGCTTCCAGGGTGATCTGATGAAGGTTGGTTGGGTCAAATGTGCATTGTTGTAATGATGATAGAGCATGGCCTGGTTGGGTATTTTTTATTGAATCCAAGGAACCATTGATCAAGGCTTGTACTACCACTATATGAAACTTTTTGTCTTTCTCTCTGGGTTCATCCCTTTTTTTTTATTGCATGCTCATCCAATGCAGTTAAACGGTGAAAACTCATCCACCTGTTGGAAGAAGCTTAGAATGAATATGGGTCAGCTTGAGGTCATGTTGGTGGTGAGGATTGTGAAGGCTGCTTCAGGATTGTTCTATTGCTGTTGCTTGATTGTTATATCAATGTTTTTGACTGTAGTGTTGATACTCATAAATATCAAATTCAAATTGAGGCCTTTCAAACAACTTCCAAACTTAAGATTGAGAGCCTTTCCCATTTTTACCAGTAACGAGAAAAATTGGGACTCTTGAGGTGTGGATGATCCAGATAACAAAGTGATTTTTGGATTTGGTCTAGTCCAAGTTCAATTATTATCCTGATGGTTGATGAAATGGCTCATCCCCATCTCACCCCCTCACCAAAAAAGTTGAATCTCAGGATTAGACTATTGAAGGCAAAACAATTGAATGGAATATGGTTGGCTCAGGCTGAGCATAGGCCTTTAACTGTGTCCAAGATAAAGATATCTTGAGCTCAAATGGAGTAAAAGTAAAGGAGGAATGTTTCCCACGACCACCCCACCTACTATAGGGCAATTCTTAGATGATCGTGAGCGCGGAGGAATGCTGAGTGCGAGGGCAAGTGGGAATAGCAAGGCTCAGTTGCAAAGTGCAAACTTAGTTATGCCACTTGAAAAACAGCAATAGGAATGGAGTGTGTTCCAAAGGGGGAAGCCCAACCTGAGTCCAATGTGATAACTAGGTTGTAGCAAAATGCGAGAACGTATGAAATTAACTAACTGAGGAGACAATCATCAGGCAAGGGGGTAGCCCTTATAAGGTAATCCAAAGTGACTAGATACAACCTGGTGGTGAGCTAACTACAGTTGAAGGCGGTGAGGCAATGAATGAAAGGAACAGGATAGGTGTCACACGGAGGCTCGACACAAAGCCAGGGTGGCATTAGCTAACAGTTGGAAGGAGACTAGTACCGGAAGAGATCCAAGATGGATCAGGCTGAAGGTTCAGCAAAAGGGAGTAAAGACTCCAAGGTGGGTGAAAACCCAAAGAGGACTCAAGATGAGTCAGGATGATACTAGTAGGAAGGATACTCAAGAAGGAGTGGACTGAGAGCTAGTGTGCAGAACAAGAAGAATTGATTTCTTAAGGAAAGACTTGAAAGTGTAGGATGAGTCAAGTTTATATAGTGCTAGGTACAACCTGTGATACTATTGGCTTGTAACATGTCGATGATATCTGAGAGGCTGACTAATCACATTTATTACATAATCACAACTACTATCTGTGTCATAGGTATGACAGAATCCCCCCGGCAAAAACAGGTGTGCTCCTGAACACAATTAAAGAAAGAAAAGGAACAAAAACTGATTGGCAAAATTACTCATAGGCTGGAGGGGCCAGTTGATTTGAAAAGAACATAAATTGATGAGGAGGAGAGCCATGAGTGTGTCAGGGAAGTTGCCCTATTGTATAAAGTTTGTTGTGACATGGTTGAGCGCGCGGATTGCTGAGTTGACATGAGGCAGAGCAATGGACAGGTGCGCAAGACTGAAAGGATGGTTAGTGCGAGGTAGACTAGGGGAACAAGCTGCGAGGTTAGGTAAGCAGTTCATGTCAAAATGTCAAAGCATTGAAGGTGCCCAAGCGCTGCGATGTTGAGGCATCAAAGCGTCAAGGCCTCGAAGTAAGTCCCACAAAGTCAAAGAGCCAGCCGCGCAAGGCCAACGGGCAGGCAGATTGAGGCGGAACAAGCGAGCAATGTTGAGGTTGGGCAAGCAAACAATGACAAGACTGGGGGTTGGACATGTTGAGCGGACCAGCAAGTTGCGCAAAGATTGGCAGATGGCAATGGTGGCAGAGCAAAAGTCATATTGCATGATTGGGTAGTATCGGGATGGTGCAATCGTTTGTTGCCTCTATGAAGGCAATGCGCGCAAGCGACAATGAGATTTTTGGTCGCACGGGATCATGCCACTGTTTGCCGCCTCGTCAAAGGCAAAGGAAGCAAGCAACAAAGATTGGTTGCTGGGGGCAGAGCAAAAAAAAAACGGCGATGAGGCCAATTGTTGTTTGTGATGAGCTGCTTCTTTGTTGTCTTGCCGAAGGGGGGGCGGCAAGCGACGTTCAGAGGTTGCGCAAAGTTGAAAAGGTTGATCTGCCCAATACTGATTGGTGAATCACGCAAGGTTGAGGAGGACAGCCTGCAAAACCACTGGATGAGCAAAGAGGGGGTTGCAGAGGATGAGGACCTGGTAGCAATGAGGGGAAGTGGATTGGGTTGATGAGGAGACTGATGATAGTTGCGACTCGACAAGATCAGTTGATGAGGGTTTGACAATGAGTGACGGAGCCAGGGAGTAGGAATAGAGGGCAGATTTTTGTAACTAATCCGATGGTTGTTGGATTCTAGACATTCCAAGACTACACACAGTATGGTGTGGAAGGTAAGGGAAAGCGGAAGAAGATGTGTCAATAGAGGAAAGTCAGGTCCAAAATGGACAAGACAAACTATACGAGTATCAAGCAGTTGTATCAGGGAGCTAACTATGGTCGACTACAAGGAAGAAATCAATTCTTATGTCACACGGAGGCTTGAAAAAAAGCCAGGGTGGCATTAACTAACAGTAGGAAGGAGACTAGTACCAGAAGAGATCCGAGATGGATCAGGCTGAAGGTTCAGCAAAAGGGAGTAAAGACTCCAAGGTGGGTGAAAACCCAAAGAGGACTCAAGATGAGTCAGGATGATTCTAGTAGGAAGGATACTCCAGAAGGAGTGGACTGAGAGCTAGGGTGCAAACAAGAAGAATTGATTTCTTAAGGAAAGACTTGAAAGTGTAGGATGAGTCGAGTTTATATAGTGCTAGGTACAACCTGTGATAATATTGGCTTGTAATATGTCAATCATATCTGAGAGGCTGAATAATCACATTTATTACATAATCACAACTACTATCTGTGTCATAGGTATGACAATAGGAAATGAAGCAGTAGTACAACCATATCCTAGGCCATGGTGTAGGTGCAAGACAATAGAATCTGAGCGTACAAATGTATGATGAATTGGGACAGGAGCAAATGACGTTGAAGGTAATGCAAGTGAGAAGTAATAGTGTATGCAGGGTAAGGACTAGTCCAATTGCAAACTTGACAGTAATGATGGCTTAGTTAGACGTAGATGCAAACTAATGGACAGTGCGTGACTGAAGATGGAAGTCCAAGGCTGTTGATTGACCAGGGAAGGAGATTGGATCTCATAATGGATGGCCGACCGGTATGGAGTTAACCACAAAGTTTGCAAGTATATACTGAGTTGGTTGCTGAGATTGGAAGATCAACGCAAGCCAGAGGAAGTAGCAGATCGCACCATTGATGTTGTGCTTTATTTGTGTCACGCTTATAGACTGAGGTAGATGGTACTGAGGAGAGGACATGTTGAAATGATGAAGACAATAATTCCTAAGTGCAAGGTGTGACAGTTTCCCGGGTATAAAGACGCAAGCTCCTGCAAGCTTTCAGATAAATTTTCCCATTGATTTCAAGTCTTTAATAAATACTGTATATCCTTTACGTATTATTTAATTCATTACTTGTTAGCCTTATAAATTATATAAAATGTTGTCATTGTTGTCCCGCCATTGCAAAAACTGTATCCGTTGAAACAAGGAATGTGTCCCCAGTACTGCTATCCGAGGCCTTCAAGGCAAGTGCAAGCAATGCCGTCTGCGCAAGGTTGCATGTAATTTTGCTATAAATATTGAGTCAACTGTCAATGGTCCCGCGAAGTCATCAAGGGAGATGCGGAAGTGTAGGTCCGCGCCAAGGGATAACTACAAAATACCACCGTTGCCGGAGATTGAATACTTGGGTACTTGATTTCTGGTGAGTACTAATTGGGACTGACTAAAGATAATAAAGATAGTAACTAAATTTGGCTCGTCTCCCTAGTGTTGCCCTGTTTCCAAAGATACACTACAAACACAGCACCGCCACCACCACCTTACTGGGGTCCGCCGACTGAACTTCTGGGGGCCCAGATGAATGCCAAGGTGAAAGACAAAGTGCCCGGTGCGGAACTTGTTGGGGTCATAACCAAGGAAGCAAGGGAGGAGGAAAGGAACAAAGCGGAAAGAGGATTGGGAGATGGAGAAGATGGAAATGGAGGAAGAGAGGGAACAGAGCATGAAGAGGAGGGTGTAGTGGAAGAATTGGGAGAAGTGAATGGAGGAGATGGAAGGGATGAAGTAGATGGAATGAAAGGAATGGAGGCCCGAGGCAAAGCGGATCCCTTTCGAGTTGTAGGGCCTGTCAAAACTGATGCAAGGCAACTGAAGGGCCGCATTGGAGAAGGTTTTTTTGGAGGCCAAAGGAAGAGAGTGTACAAAGAGCTCTTGGAGGAAGGTGGATGGAATGCTCAGCCCAAGCAAGCTTGAATTGCAAGGTGCAAGGAAATATTCAAGAGGCACATTGTAACAGAGGTGCTGGTTCTCCAAAGGATGTCTGCGCTGATCAATCATGAAGACCTTGATAATTTTTGATCCATGGTTGAGGAGTTGACTGCAAATTGGGAGGATGCAGAGAAAGAAGTAAAAGAAACTTTGTAGCTTATTATTAAATATATATTTTCTCTCTCTCTCTTTTTTTTTTTTTTTTTTTTTTTTTTTTTTAATTTATGTATAAATTTTTCTCTTCTTCTTCTTTTTTTTTTTTGTATAAGGAATGAAATTTCATTTGATAGGAATGAGAGGGGGATGAGAGAAAGGAATAACACAGTGAGATGAAGGAATTGACTGATGGAATGATGATGTGGAATGGAATGGGGTTAGATGAGATGGAATGTGGAATGGAATGGGATTGAATGGGATGGAATGTGGAATAAAATGGACTTGGATGGGATGGAATGTGGAAGGAAATGGGATTGGATGGGATGGAGTCATGATTGTCAAGGTTTGCAAGGGTAGCTTGCATGGAAATCTCAAATCAGATCGGGAGAGTTGCAAAGGTGACGGGCTGGTTCCCACAAGGTGCAATCTTTGTCGGACTGGAAGCCAGACCACTCAACGAGGTATTGAAGTTTTCCTTTGCGTAACCTGGAATCCAGAATATGGCTTTCTTCCCACTCTTGATGATCGAGGAAAGTGACCAGTTTGGGAGGGGGATGAGTCTTGCCAGGGTATAGGACTCGAGCTGGCTCTAGGAGAGACACATGAAAGACCGGGTGGATACCTTTCCATTTTGCAGGTAAAGTAAGTTTAAAGGCGTTAGGGAGATGACTGATTCTACTTTAAAGGGGCCAAGCTTTCTGTTGGAGAGTTTGCAAGTTGGGAGAGTGCTGCGAATGTTGCAAGAATTGAGCAACACTTGATCTCCTACTGCAAAGGTTGGAGCCGTAGTGCGAAGTTGGTCTGCTTGCTCCTTATAGGGCTGGTTTGCTTCTTTGAGGTTGGTTCAAATTTGCAATTGAAGGGATTGAATTTGTTCAAGGTAATTGGTAGCAGGTTGAGAAGGTGCTACGTGAAGGGAAGAGAAAGTTGGGTTTCTACCATAAAGAGTTTGGAAGGGCAACTGTTTGGTGGAGGAATGAGTGGAGTTGTTGTAGGCAAATTCGGCTAGTGGGAGCCATTGCGACCAGTCGTCTTGTTGATAGGCAACATACATTCAAAGATATTGTTTGAGAATCTGATTAACTTGCTTGGTTTGCCCATCCGTTTCCGGGTGGTACGCCGTTGATAAATTGCAAGTGATCTTCAAATGTTGGCATAGCAAGGTCCAGAAGCTGGAGACGTACAGAGAGCCACAATCACTAACTATATTATCAGGGAGACAATGTTTCAAAAATACATATTCTATGAACAAGTTAGCTAAGTCTTCTGAAGAGGCCGTCACATTACTGCAGAGAAATAAAGCCATCTTTGAGAAGCGATCTACTACTACTAGAATAGCATCATATCCACTAGAAGAAGGTAACTGAGAGATGAAATCCATATAAAGCAAATGCCAAGGATGAGGCAGAATTGGAAGTGGCTGGATCAGCCCATACTTCTGGTGTTTTGAGGACTTGTTACGATTGCAATCATAGCACGCCCTAACATAGTCTTTTACTTCTTTGGTCACACCAGCCCAGTACAAGTCTTGTGCAATCAATTGGTAGGTTTTATCCCGCCCATGATGACCAGCAAGCGGAGAATCGTGCCATGACTCAAAGATATCTAACTTAATGCAAGAATTATCTGGTACTACTATATGATTATCATAGACTAAGAATTGATTATCATCAATACTGTAACTACTATCTAATAAGTTCACACTTTTGCAAAGTTTGATGCACTTGGGGTCATCGCGTTGAGCTTGCCAGAGTTTGGAAGCCAAATCTTGTAAGTGAGCAATGATCAAACTGAGTTGGGCAGATTGGGTTGAGAAGAGTGTCCTAACGTTTTCAGGGTTGTTTTTGGCGAAGGTGCTCCCCCCCCTGGGTAAACCTTGTCCCAACGTGATAAAGCATGAGGAACTACCGCTTGTTTCCCAGGGTGGTAGGTGATTGTAAAGTGGAACTTGGAGAGGTATTCAGCCCATTGTGCCTTTCTACGTGTGAGGACTTTTGAGCTCATGAAATAATTTAAAGAATTATGATCAGTTAAAACTTCAAAGGATTCCCTAAGGCTCAAAAGGTATGAACACCATTTCTTCAAGCAATAAACAATTGCAAGAAGTTCCTTGTCATGAATCTCATAGTTAAGCTCTGCAGCGAGCAACTTGCGAGACTCGAAAGCTACAGGATGAAAGAGAGAAGTGGAGGAAGAGAACTGCAAGATTACTCCTGCGATTGCATAGTTGCTTGCATCTGTTTTGACAATAGTGCGAGCTAGCTCATTGAAGTGAGCGATTATTGGAGCAGTGGTGAAAGCTTTCTTCAGAGCTTTGAACTCCGAAGAAGCTTGTTTGGTAAAAACAAAAGGAGTGTCTTTTTAAAGAAGGTTAGTAAGATTCACGGTTTTTTTGGCATAACACTGAATGAACCTCCTATAAAAATTACTGAAACCAAGGAAAACTTGAAGGTATTTAACGGAAGAAGGTGGGGGCCAGTCCAATGTGTGTTTGCTTTTGGCTGGGTCCATCAATACTCCTTGCTGCAAGACTATGACACCTAGAAACCAAAGAGAATAGGAATTGAATTTGCACTTAGAGGCTTTTGCAAACAGGTCATTCTTTCCAAGTTGCTGTAGCACCTCTCGCACATGTGAAATGTGATCTTTGAGGTTCCTCAAGTAGACTAGTATATCATCCAGATACACCACAAGGTATTTACCTACAAGATTGGAGAAAATGTTGTTGACAAAATGTTTAAAGGTGGAAGGAGCTTTACAGAGGCCAAAAGGCATGAAGTTATACTCATAAATGCCAAACCTGGTTCTCCTTGTGGTTGAATAATCATGAACTTTCATAATGCAAATTAGGTCATAAGCACCCCAAAGGTCTAACTTTGAGAAATCAGTAGCTACATGGAAGAGGGTGAGTAGATGTGACATAGGCACTAGTGGATAGGCATTCTTCTGGGTTACGTGGTTCAGTTTCCTGTAGTCAACACAAAGGCAAAGTCCGCCATCCTTTTTTGAAAAAAATAGGACAGGTGAAAGGGTATTCAAATCGCTTGGTGGAAGAAATCCTTTTGCTACATTTTCCACAATGTAGTCTTGAAGCGCAATTGATTCTTGCGTTGAGAGAGAGTAAACTGGTCATGGTGCTGGAGGTGGGCCAGAAATTTCGATCTTGTGATTGTAAGGACGGGATGGAGGCAGTGTATCTGCTCTTGCAGCTGAGAAGACGTCAGCAAAGTCATGATAAACTGAATGTAAAGACTCTCAAATGATTTCTAAATCTTCAAAATTGTCATCTTTGAGCACCGGATTTGAGGTGCTTGCATGGTGGGAGAGGATTACGGAGCTCAAAATACACCGTTTGGTTGGTGTCTGTTTCTCTTCAAAGGAACAGGAAAGAGGTTGGCTGGATAGGTAAGCAATAAGTCCTAAATCTGAAGAGGGAATTTGGGAATGGGGGTCAGGATATTGCAAATATCATGGCAGAAAAGTGTCAACCAACTCAATGACAGTGTCAGGTAGGCTGTTTAATTCCTGTTTTATGGAAAGATTAGCTTTCTGGGGGTCCAAGGTTTAAAGGTTAATTACTCCTTCTTGCCAATTCACATCCGGATTCCAGTAAACTAGGAAATGATGGCCTAGAATGGTATCATCCATTGCGGGTATAGCCAAGACAATTAAATCCCATTCAAAGCTGGGGAAATTGGAGAATGCACATGTCCATTTTGCCTTTTGGGAAACCCAATAAGACGGTTCAGTCGCACTACTTACTACATAGATAGGAATTTTATCTATCTCGGAACGCGTAAGATTTTTGGAAGTGGCGAAAGATTCACTGATGAAGGAAACATTAGCGCCAGAGTCAAGTAGGACTCAATAAGGGGTGTTGTTGGAATGGAATAGGATAAATGTCAAACTAGGAGCACCTAGTGACTTGAAAGTGCAAAGATTTACTTGCGGTGATTTAGATAATGTGTAGTTTTCCTTGCGAGTATCAGAAAAACTACAAGCTAATTTTTTGACTTCTTAGCCGCTTCAAGTGCTTACCCCTTTGCACAACTGTCAAAATCATGTTTTCATCCACAATACATACACAGCCCGTTCTTCTCTCTTTGTAGCCGTTCCTTGTTCCGTAGCATCACGGTTTTTTTGTCCAAGAACTTTGGAGTTTTGGTGATGGTTTTCCCTTTTGGTTGGAGTTTGAAGTGGGGGTTGGTTTGGATGTTTTTGGGTTCCTCGTGTTTTGCTTTGAATATTTTTCCACCCTCGGAGCCAAGGTGGATGGTCCATCGGTGTTTCTCCAAGAGCAATTCTTGTCGTGATAGCCATTATCAAGCTCAATCACTCAATTGATTAGCTGCTGAAGCAAGGTTGTGTTATGACCCCCAACTGCAAGCTGTTTGATTAAGGGTGACGGTAGACCCTTTTGGAAACAAAATAGAAAAGCGGCCTTGTTCCACTGGATGCAAGAATGAAAGGTTCAAAAGTGAGAAATATAAATGGAAGCTCTACTATTTTCCTTCATAACTAGACTATTAAGTTTGTATTGGGTGTTTCAAACTTCATTGGGGTCGCCAAACAGGGTAAACAGTTGTTGCTTGAACCTGTCCCAGTTGTTGAGAATACACGTGGGATTGTTGCTGGACAAAATTTTGAGGTACGGTTTGAACCACTGCAAGGCTCTACCTCCTAAGAAGGAAAAAGCATACATAACTTTATGCCTATTGGAAGGGAAATTGTTGGAGTTGTTTGAAAAGATGATTTTACAATACTGTAGGTAGGATCTAAGCTTATGAGGGTTTTCTCCCGTAAAGTGATTGGGTTGTTTCAGGCCCGGAGTATGAAATCTAGGAGTACTTGGACTAGATTGCTGGGCACCATGAGTGAGGGCCTGGATCAATGTTGAAAGCACGGTTGAAGCATTGGGCTTGGGAGCAGTAGTGCAAACCCCTGATCTACAACAAGTCAAGTTTTTATTGGAAGAATGTTTGGAATTGGCAAACTCGGCAAGAGGGTCCGTCGGAACATCCCTTGGAGGAGTCCTAGGATCATTGAGGGGTTCAAAAGATGGTGATTTGGAAGGAGGAACCAGATCTAAGGGTTGTTGGGCCCAAGGAAGGCTGTTTCTCCCTACACAATGGATATCATCATTGTAAGGGGCAAGGGAAGTGTTCCCGGTTGAGTGAGTACGTGAAATTGAGAAAAAGAAGTCTACTATAGGTTTGCAAGCTACAATAGATGAGTTGAGTTAGTTAATTTACTGTCACACAACCACCCCATGTACTATAGGGCAATTCTTAGATGATTGTGAGCGCAGAGGAATGCTGAGTGCAAGGGCAAGTGCAAATAGCAATGCTCAGTCGCAAAGTGCAAAATTAGTTATGCCACTCAACCAACGGCAAGAGGAATGGAGTGTGTTCCAAAGGGGGAATCTCAACCTGAGTCCAATGTGATAACTAGGTTTGTAGCAAAATGCAAGAACATACAAAATTAACTAACTGAGGAGACAATCATCAGGCAAGGGGGTAGCCCTTATAAGGTAATCCAAAGTGACTAGATACAACCTGGTGGTGAGCTAACTAGAGTTGAAGGCGGTGAGGCAATGGATGACAGGAATGGGATAGGAAATGAAGCAGTAGTAAAACCATATCCAAGGCCATGGCGTAGGTGCAAGACAATAGAATATGAGCGTACAAATGTTTGATGAATTGGGACAGGAGCAAATGAAGTTGAAGGTAATGCAAGTGAGAAGTCATAGTTTATGCAGGGTAAGGACTAGTCCAATTTCAAACTGTGAAGTAATGATGGTTTAGCTAGAGGTAGATGCAAACTAACAGACAGTGCGTGAACAAAGATGGAAGTCCGAGGCTGTTGATTGGCCAGGGAAGGAGATTGGATCTCATAATGGATGGCCAACTGGTATGGAGTTAACCGCGAATTTTGCAAGTATATATTGAGTTGGTCGCCAAGATTGGAAGGTCAATGCAAGCCAGAGGAAGTAGCGGATTGCACCATTGATGTTGTGCTCTATTTGTGTCATGCTTATAGACTGAGGTAGATAGTAATGAGGAGAGGACATTTCAAAGTGATGAAGACAATAATTCCTAAGTGCGAGGCATGACAGAATGAATCTAAGTGCGAGGCATGACAGAATGAATGAAAGGATCTTTTAAATTCAAGCGTAAACACTAAAATGTTTGTGCAACTTCCATGTTTTGATACAAGTTTCACCTAAATCCTCCTGTTTGGATGCATGCATCCAAACACTAAAATTTTCATGGAAATTCCATGATTTGATCCACATTGCAACAAAAGCCTCCTATTTTGATGATTGCATCCAAAAACTAAAATCTTTCTGCAAATTCCCTCCTTTGATCCAAGTTGCACCAAAAACCTGCTATCCAAACACTAAGATTTTTTTGCAACTACTGTGCTTTGATCCAAGTTGCACCAAGAACCTCCTGTTGGGATGCATGCATCCAAAAACTAACATTTTCATGCAACTTAAATGCTTTAATGCGCATTGAAAAAAAATCCTCCTGTTCAGATGCATGCATCTGAGCACTAAAATTTTTGTGCAAATTCAATGCTTTGATTGAAGTTGAAAAAAATCCTCCTGTTTGGATGCATGCATCCAAACATTAAAATTTTTATGCAACTTCCGTGCTTTGATCCAGGTTGCACCAAAAACCTGCTTTTTGGATGCATGCATCCAAATGCTAACATTTTCACTCAACTTCCATGCTTACAACCACATTGCACTAAAATCCTTCTGTTTGGATGCATGCATCCAAATACTAAACTTTTTGTGCAACTTCTTTGCTTTGATTGAAGTTGCAAAAAAATCCTCCTGTTTGGATGCATGCATCCAAAAACAAAAATTTTTATGCAACTTCCATTCTTTAATCCACATTTCAACAAAAGCCTCCTGTTTGGATGCATGAATCTGAACACTACCATTTATGTTCAACTTCCGTGCTTTGATCCAAGTTGCACCAAAATCCTCCTGTTTTGATTAATGCATCCAAACACTAACATTTTCATGCAACTTCCATGTTTAATCCTCATTGAACCAAAATCCTCCTGTTTGGATGCATGCATCCAAACACTAACATTTTTGTCCAACTTCCATGCTTTGATCAAAGTTGCACCAAAATCCTCCTGCTTGGATGAAAGGCTCAGGTTTGTTCAAAATGAGTGAGGTGTGTTGAAATCAAATTTTGTGAGATTTTAGCGGGTGAGGATTTCAAAATACGTATCCACTTTAGTGTGTGCTACACCTAAGTGTAATCCAAATGGGATGCACACATGGACCTCTCTGGCCCATTGGAAACTCACATGGACCATACGGGCCTGTGTGGATGTCACAAATTTGGGGCAACTGGCCTCAAAACACATGAAACAGGCTCATTGGTACACGGGCACTAAAGGGCCGGTAAGGTATATGGGAAAATACAGCCAGATGGGCTTTTAAGGGCATAATTGGGCCCAAGGTTTATTTTTCACATTCTTAGCCAGACGGGATGGCCCGCCAAGGTATGGTTTACTTAGTTTTTGGGAAATTGGGGCCTCTGCCCGTGTTGCAGCCCGGGTAGGGGCTGCCGCTCGCGTTGCAACCCCCTCGGGGCCGCTACCAGTGTCATGGCCTGTCAGCTTGCTACTATGTACAGAGAAAAACTGTGAAATAGTAACACAAACTATGAAAAATAAGAATACCTCAATTAAAAAAATAAGGAGTGAGAAATCCATAAATATTATTACAGGAATGGATTCCTCACCAAAAGTTAGGTAGGGTCACTCACTGACCCCACCCTTGAATTCCAAGTCCTTATATTTTTAAAATA
Source organism: Puccinia polysora (assembly GCA_025617555.3). Taxonomy (NCBI): domain Eukaryota; kingdom Fungi; phylum Basidiomycota; class Pucciniomycetes; order Pucciniales; family Pucciniaceae; genus Puccinia; species Puccinia polysora. The sequence continues at coordinate 21,373,626 of CM062614.1, forward strand.
ATAAAAAAGAAAAGTACTAAAAATTATTACACCTGTATGGCACTTTTTGGCCATTCTAATATTTCACACATATTGTCATTTATAGAGTTTACAACTAAAATTCACTCAGAATAGAGGTTTTGTGTATATTTTAGGAGTTACACGCGGAAATGTGTTATGTCACAATTCCCGCGCGGAGCCCCGCATCATTACATAACCCTAAATAATAGTAGCAGCAGGTTCCCGCGTGCTAGAGACCCGCGCGCAGCTGATTCTGCCACGCACGCAGCCGATCCTACCCCACGCGCATCTGTAATAACTGATCCCCGTGCCTGGATCAGTCGTGACTAATCTGACAACCAGGTACCGCTTAGAAGAGCTACAACCTAGTTAGGGTTGCCTAGCATATGTAAAAAACAGACATATGAATTACTAATGATCTTAAAAGTTTAAAACTTAAAAAGTTTTAAACATTTTTTAATAATAAATCAAAGATTGAGGACTACCACCTAAATCACTTATCCTGATCTTTGAAGACCACATGTTCATAAAAATTATTAAAAATTATCTACATGATCAGCAGATGTTGAAAAATCAGTTAAAATCCACATCTGCACGCTTTGATACAATATCAATAGTACAAATGAAGGATGAGTACAGAGTGATCAAATTTACCCCATAACAGATTAACAGATCCTGTGGCTAAAATAGTACAGAAATCCAGCAGATGTAAGGATAGCTCATTGACAGCACCAAGTGGAAGTACTTATCCTGCCCTGACTGGCTTGCCAGCCTTAGCCCACGAGCAGAACCCTCTCTACGTTCCCTGAGAAGACCAAAATCACCCCAAAAAGGTATTTATACAGACCTCTTTGGATCCATTATTCCAGAAATCAGTTTACCAGGAATTATTTATTATCACAGAAACCGTGTAATTGTTAATGAAGTGCTTATATGAAGATACGCAAGTGATTTATGACTTAGTCTGTAGTAGTATTATTCACCTATAACACCCAATCAACCATTGAAGTTTAGTCAAGCAATCTACCTCATCTGCTCTGAAACCCTTCCAATTATTCCAGGATTTTTGTGGTGAAGTGCTCGGAGTGAGTGTTACCCTTCTTGTCTAGGCCATTTGTGCTGTTAAGCCCGGCCATTATTGGAATAAGTCCTTTCTAAGGCACCCATATGTATTCCAAGGTTCTTAAACTGCCTCAGGAGGCCCCTTGAAGAGAGGTTACTAGTCTGTAAAGATCCCCAGTAGTATAATACTGTGGCCCCTCTTTTATATTATATTGAAAAACATTTACTACCAAACCAATTAAACCTTGCAACTGCTCTTATTAAATCATTTATTTGAGCTTCTAAGCGTTTATTATTGGAATAATAATTATTATTATCATTCCAGCATTTTTTTCACTCTCTGTAGCTAGAGGACTGCAAGGTTCATGGTATCAGAGAGCTGACAACTGGGGTTCTGGCCGGGAAATATCCTTAAATAATTAATTTTTAATTATTTTTTCCTTGGACCAGTCTATTTATCTTTAAAAATAAGTTAACATACTTATAACATATATTTTTGATCATTTTTTCCCTAGTGGATCTTAAGACCAACGGAGAATTGATCAATTATTAGTTGAACTTTCTTAAAAAAAAAAAAAGAGGAAAAACTCCGCAACTTGGTTGCTGTTATTATAACTCCTGAGCAACAAGAGGAGAAATTTCTTTATTATAAACAGCAGGCTATAAAAGACAAAGAACTTGAGCTTGAAAGAATCATCAATTTCAATTATTTATTAAGGCAACACAAGGAGTGGAAGATTTATGTAAAGAAGCTTTCTATTTATAAACCAAATAACTCTGAAGATAAAGAAAAATCCAAAAATAATAAAAGTGATTATTTTTTTCTAAAAATCATTTTAACACCTAATAATACAAAAAAATATTTAACTTATATTTTTTTGTTTTTATCCATCTCAGTGGATTTTGTTTTTGGTGATCTCATTGACCAGGACCTCCTGGAGGACGTTTCAGACAGTGTACCATTGGACTTACCCTTGGATTTAACCCAGGATCTGATTGGAACTCACTCAGACCCCATTGGAATACCCTCCAAGAATAGTTGTGACCCCAATCAAGTGTTGTTAACCTTGAATTTAACTCTAAGTAATTTAAATATTTATAAAAAATTATTAAAAATATAAAATACCAGAAAAATATGATTTTTATAATTTTAAAGTCTTTTTTCAAAAAGTTCAACAAAAGACTTACACATTTTTTTTGGTGCTATATATCAAAATAGGCACAAAACCCGTGCAACTGGTAGAGCCCCGTCATATGGATCTCTATCTGGAGGAACCTGTGCGCGCAAGGACTCCAGTCGCAAGCGCAATGAGGGGACTCAAACCCATGACCATAGCGTCTTGCGGGAGGACAATGGCAACAACCGTGGCCGCCGCCTTGACCAACAGACTGTTGGAGAGCCATCATTTGCCCACCACGTTATCCCAGGAGGGTACAGGTCCTCCTACACCACCCCAGCTGGACTCAATCAAGGAGGAAAGAGTCAAAGTATTAGTGAAAGAGCGTTTGAGGTATTGGGAATAATTCAGGTTGGCTCAGAACCAGGAGGATCAACCAGGTATGAGGAAAGCCATTTCTCAGGCAAAGAAATCTCAAATTTCTCTGCAAAGGTTGATCCCAAAGAAAGAATTAGAAGGCTACGTGCAGAACTGGAATCCTTGGGATCAGTTAGCTTCTTTAAAGGGAAAGGACCCAAAAAAGAAGAGGTCCTCAGCCCTTCAGAAGTTAACAAACCCAAAGGATTGGGACAAAATAATATCCTTAGCCCAGAAGTGGAAAAGGGTGTACCACAATTAGATTTAGAAGCTCTTAACAGCTTTTCTGTAAATTTGTCTCACAATTTTACTATTATTAGCCAATGCTTTGAAAAGTTCTATCACCAATTGGACAAATTAAGTTCAATTATTTTTAGAGTGATTGACACCCAGTCTCAGATTATGAGAATTGATGAGTTGGAAATACAAAAAATCAAGGATAGTATAAGAGTTAGTAAGTTGGACCTGATGATACATATTGATGACAACCAATCAATTCTTCAGGAAGATATTCTTGCAAACATAGACCAGATTAAGCAAGAAGTTAAGAAAACTAGTCCGACTCCTTCAGCTCATCTGACTAACAAAATTGACTTATTAAGCAACAAAATTGATTTAAAGTTAGGTATGATTAAGAATGATCTTGGAGATCTTAAAATCAACTCTACTAACTCTCCAGTCATTGACCTAGAAGAAACTAGACCTGCCAGGTTCACCAGTACTCCTAGTGTTCCTCCCAGAACCAGGATAACTAGGAATGAGTCTTTCAGACCCAGTGCTACTGCTGAAATGGAGCAGGCTTTGAAGCTACTTCCTCCCATCACTGAATGGCCTTAATTCTCTGGAGAAGGAGAATACAACCATGTCAGTTTCATTAAATTTATTGACTATACTCTTTCTTCTTATGAGCTCCCTGATGCAATAGCTGTGGTAAGTATGCCCAGATTATTTGAAGGAGTAGCTGTTGATTAGTTTATCAATAAAAGAGAAGAAGTTGGATCTTCATCCTGGAATTCTTGAAAAGAATTGATCAAAGTGCAGTTTGATAACAGGATTTGGAAAAGAAAGATGATGAAAACTTTTGAAAATTCCCAGTTTGATCCATCCAAGGACAAACCTCATAAGTGGTGCTTAGACCAGGAAAAGAGGTTGGACTGTTTTTATCCTGATGCTGATAATGAAGAAGTCAATGAAAGACTCCTCAACTTATGTCCCGGGCAAATCAACCACAGTGTAAGGTGTAGAATGCCTATGGATTCAGATCTTGCCACCTTAATGGGTGTATTGGAAGAGACTATTGGTATGAAGGGTCTTGATAAAAGGGTCAATAGACCTCCAAGGGAACAAAATACTAGGAACAGGGAAGAATATACTGCAAAAACTAATGAATCCCCTGCTACTAATACATCTACTTTGAAAGTCAAGAGGACTCCAGAATCAAAAGAGAAAGTATGTTGGAACTGTAACCAAACAGGACACATAAAACCTGATTGTCCTCTAACTAGGAAAAGGACGAATCTTATTGAAGGAGAATAGTATGACAATCCTGACCCTCACCTTGATGATACTGATGGATCACTCTCTGATTGTGATCTAATAATCACTAAACCTATCAATGTTATTGAAGGTAGTGTTGAGTCTTATCTGGACATAAATTCCGTCAATGAGGATTCTAACTTACCTCAAAAATGGAATCCCAACATGAAGATTCACCACATCTCTGAGGCTAAGGCTCTCAATCTAAAACCTTCTGCCGGTAAAAGTTACAATTCAGGCAAAACATGCTATGCTACTGGTTTAATCCAAGGTTCCCCTTTTCAGTTACTTCTAGACAGTGGAGCCTTTTGCTCTTGTGTTGGTTCAACTTATCTGGAGAAACAAGACCAAAACTGGAAACTGAAATTACTACCAATACCTCAGGCTAAGTTCAGCAGTTGTAATTATGCTCTCAAAGCTGTTGGAGTATGGTCTTCTGATAACATACTCCCTCACTCTAAAGGATCACTCAAATTGAAAATTGAATTTTTAGTACTCCAAAACGGAGTATGTGATTATTTTATCCTTGGGAATGATTCTCTTTGCTTATATGGTATAGATGTATTCCAAAGCAAAGGTAGATACTTCATGATAGGTGGAGACTGGAATAAGAAGTTCCAAATATTTCATGTCAATGCTCAAACTTCTTATTCAACTTATGAGAAACACTTAAAAAAGTTCAATCAGGAATACTTCTCTCAAGCTGCTTTGAATTCCCTTCTCAATGAAGAACAGAAACGGGATATCCTACAAGTATGCTTTGAAAATGAGAATGCTTTCTGTACCAAAGATCACCCCATGTCACACGGCCACCCCACGTACTATAGGAAAATTCTTAGATGATTGTGAGAGCGAGGGCAAGTGCGAGTAGCAAGACTCAGTTGCAAAGTGCAAACTTGGTCATGCCACTCAACAAAAGGCAAGAGGAATGGAATGTGTTCCAAAGAAGGAAACTCAACCTGAGTCTGATGTGATAACTAGGTTGCAGAAAAATGTGAGAACATATGAAATTAACTAACTGAGGAGACAATCATCAGGCAAGGGGATAGCCTTTATAAGGTAATCCAAAGTGACTAGATACAACCTGGTGATGAGCTAACTACAGTTGAAGCGGTGAGGGAATGAATGACAGGAACAGGATAGGAAATGAAGCAGTAGTACATATCTGAGGTCATAGCGTAAGTGCAAGACAATAGAATCTGAGTGTATAATTGTATGATGAATTGGGACAGGAGCAAGTGACCTTGAAGATAATGCAAATGAGAAGTAATAGTGTATGCAGGGTATGGACTAGTCCAATTGCAAACTGTACATTAATGATGGCTTAGTTAGACATAGATGCAAACTAACAAACAGTGCATGACCAAAGATGGAAGTCCGAGGCTGTTGATTGGCCAGGGAAGGAGATTGGATCTCATAATAGATGGCCAACCGGTATGGAGTTAACCGCAAAGTTTGCAAGTATATACTGAGTTGATCTCCAAGATTGGAAAGTCAACGTGAGCCAGAGGAAGTAGAGGATTGCACCATTGATGTTGTGCTTTATTTGTGTCACGCTTATAGACTGAGGTAGATGGTACTGAGGAGAGGACATGTCGAAGTGATGAAGACAATAATCCCTAAGTGCAAAGCGTGACAGTTGCCCGGGTATAAAGACGCGAGCTCCTGCAAGCGTTCAGATAAATTTTCCCATTGATTTCAAGTCGTTAATAATTACTTTATACCCTTACACATTATTTAATTCATTACTCAATAGATTTATAATTTATATAAAATGTAATCATCGTCATCCTGCCATTGCAAAAACTGTATTCATCAAAACAAGCGATGTGTCCCTAGTACTGCCATCCGAGGCCTTTGAGGCAAGTGCGAGCAATGTTGCCTTTGCAAAGTAGCCTGTAATTTCCCTATAAATGTCAATTTGACTGTTGAGGGTCCCAGAGAGTAATCAAGGGAGATGTGGAGTCATAGGTCCGCGCCAAGGGTTAACTACAAGATACCACCGTTGCTGGAGATTGAATACTTGGGGACTCAAGTTCCTGGTGAGTACTAATCTGGAATGACTATAATAAAGTTAATAAATAAATCTGCTTTTTTTGCTAATCTTGACCCGTTTCCAAAGGTAAACTACAAACACACCACCACCACCACCACATTACTGGGGACCACCGACTGAGCTCCTGGGGGCCCAGATGAATGCCGAGTTGCAAGGCAAAGTGCCCGGTGCGGAACCGGTTGGAATCATAACAGAGGAAGCAAGGGAGGGGGAAGGAAACAAAGCAAAAAGAGGATCAAGAGATGGGGGATACGGAAATGGAGGGAGAGAAGGAATGGAAGAATTAGGAGAAGGGAATGGAGGAGATGGAAGGGATGGAGTGGATGGAACGGAAGGAATGGAGGGCCGAGGCAAAGCAGATCTGGTGCAAGTCGTAGGGCCAGTCAAAACGGATGCGAGGCGGCTGACGGGTGATATTGGAGAAGGCTTGTTGGGAGGCCAAAGGAAGAGAGCGTACAAAGAGCTCTTGGAGGAAGGTGGTTGGAATGCTTGGCCAAAGCAAGCTTGGATTTCGAGGTGCAAGGAGATCTTTGAGAGGCATATTGTAACAGAAGTGCTAGTTCTCCAAAGAATATCCACGCTAATCAATGACGAAGACCTGGATAATTTTTAATCCATGGTTGCGGAATTGACTTCAAATTGGGAGGTTGCGGAGAAGGAAGTAAAGGAAACTTTGTAATTATTTATTATAAATATATATTTTCTCTTTTTTTTTTTTTTTTTTTTTTTTTATAATAAATAGAATTTTTTTTTTTTAATAAGGAATGAATTTTTATTTAGTAGAAATGAAAGGAAAATGAGAAAAAGGAATAACACAGTGAGATGGAGGAATTGATTGATGGAATGATGGTGTGCAATAAAATGGGGTTAGATGAGATGGAATTTGGAATGGAATGGGATTGGATGAGATGGAATGTGGAATGAAATGGGATTGGATGAGATGGAATGTGGAATGAAATGAGATTGGATGAGATAGAATGTGGAATGAAATGAGATTGCATGAGATAGAATGTGGAATGAAATGGGATTGGATTGGATGGAATCATGATTTTTGAGGTTTGCAAGGGTAGCTCGCATGGAAGTCTTGAATCAGATCAGGTGAATTGCAAAGAGGATTGGCTGTTTCCCACAAGGTGCAATCTTCTTTGGACTGGAAGCCAGACCATTTGACGAGGTATTGAAGTTTTCCTTTGCGTAACCTGGAATCCAGAATATGGCTTACTTCCCACTCTTGATGATTGAGGACAGTGACTGGTTCAGGAGGGGGATGAGTCTTGCCCAGGTATAGGACTTGAGCTGGCTCTAAGAGAGACACATGAAAGACTGGGTGGATACCTTTCCATTTCGCAGGTAAAGTAAGTTTAAAGGCATTAGGGGAGATGACTGATTCTACTTTAAAGCGGCCAAGCTTTCTTTTGGAGAGTTTGTGAGTTGGGTGAGTGCTTCAAATGTTGCAATCATCAAGCCATACTTTATCTCCTACTGCAAAGGTTGGAGCCGTAGTGCAAGATTGGTCTGCTTGCTCCTTATAGTGCTGGTTTGCTTCTTCGAGGTTGGTTCTAGGTTGCGATTGAAGGGAATGAATTTGTTCAAGGTAATCAGTAGCAAGTTGAGAAGGTGCTACGTGAAGGGAAGAGAAAGTTGGGTTTCTACCATAAAGAGTTTGGAAGGGCGACTGTTTGGTGGAGGAATGAGTTGATTTGTTGTAGGCAAATTTGGCTAGTGGGAGCCATTGCGACCATTTGTCTTGTTGATAGGCTATATACATTCAAAGATATTGTTCAAGAATCTGATTAACTCGCTTGGTTTGCCCATCTCTTTCTGGGTGGTAAGCCATTGATAAATGGCAATTGATCTTCAAATCTTGGCATAGCAAGGTCCAGAAGCTTGAGACAAACAGAGATCCACAATAACTAACTATATGATCAGGGAGACCATGTTTTGAAAATACATATTCTATAAACAAGTTAGCTAAGTCTTCTGAAGAGGCCGTCACATTACTGCGCAGAAATAAAGCCATCTTTGAGGAGCAATCTACTACTACTAGAATAGCATCATATCCACTAGAAGAAGGTAATTGAGAGATGAAATCCATAGAAAGCAAGTGCCAAGGACGAGGCAGAATTGGAAGTGGGGGAAGCAGCCCATACTTCCAATGTTTTGAGGACTTGTTATGATTGCAATCATAGCAAGCGCTAAAATAGTCTTTTACTTCTTTGGTCATACCAGGCCAGTAGAAGTCTTGTGCAATCAATTGGTAGGTTTTATCCTGCCCATGATGACCAGCAAGTGGAGAATTGTGCCGTGACTCAAAGATATCGAACTTAATGAAAGAATTATCTGGTACTACTATACAATTATCATAGACTAAAAATTCATTATCATCAATACTGTAACTACTATCTAATAAGTTTGCACTTTTTCAAAGTTCAATGCACTTGGGGTTATCGCGTTGAGCTTTTCGGAGTTTGGAAGCCAAATCTTGTAAATGAGCAGTGATCAAACTGAGTTGGGCAGATTGAGTTGAGAAGAGTGTCCTAACGTTTTCAGGGTTGTTTTTGGCAAAGGTGCTCCCCCCCCCTGGGTAAACGTTTTCCCAACGTGATAAAGCATCAGGGACTACCGCTTGTTTCCCAGGACTATACATGATTTTAAAGCAGAATTTGGAGAGGTATTTGGCCCATTGTGCCTGTCTATGTGTGAGGACTTTTGAGCTCATGAAATACTTTGAAGAATTTTGATCAGTTAAAACTTCAAAGGATTCCCTAAGGCTCAAAATGTATGAACGCCATTTCCTCAAGCAATAAACGATTGCAAGAAGTTCCTTTTCATGAATCTCATAGTGAAGCTCTGCAGCAAGAAACTTGCAAGACTCGAAAGCTACGGGATGAAAAAGAGAAGTGGAGGAAGAGAACTGCGAGATTACTCCTGCGATTGCATAGTCCCTTGCATCTGTTTTGACAATAGTGAGAGCTAGCTTGTTGAAGTGAGCAAGTATTGGAGCAGTGGTGAACGGTTTCTTCAGAGCTTCAAACTCCAAAGCAGCTTGTTTGGTAAAAACAATAGGAGTGTCTTTTTGAAGAAGGTTAGTAAGATTCATGGTTTTTTTGGAGTAACGCTCAATAAACCTTCTATAAAAATTACTGAAACCAAGGAAAACTTGAAGGGATTTAACGGAAGAAGGTGGGGGCCAGTCCAATATGCTTTTGCTTTTGGCTGGGTCCATTGATAGTCCTTGCTGCAAGACTACAACACCTAGAAATCAAAGAGAAGAGGAATGGAATTTGCACTTAGAGGCTTTTGTAAACAGGTCATTCTTGCAAAGTTGCTGCAGCACCTCTTGCACAGGTGCAATTTGATCTTCAAGGTTCCTTGAGTAGACTACTATATCATTGAGATATACCACAAGGTATTTACCTACAAGATTGGAGAAAATGTTGTTGACAAAATTCTGAAAAGTGGAAGGAGCGTTACAGAGGCCAAAAGGCATGATGGTATACTCATAACTGCCAAACCGGGTTTGCATTGCAGTCAAATACTCATGACCTTCCCCAATGCGAATCAGGCTATAGGCACCTCAAAGGTCTAACTTTGAGAAATAAGCAGCTCCATGGAAGAGGTTGAGGAGATGTGACATAGGCGGTACTGGATAGGCATTCTTTGGGGTTACCTGGTTCATTTTCCTATAGTCAACACAAAGGCAAAGTCCGCTGTCCTTTTTTGGAACAAATAGGACGGGTGAAACGGTATTTGAATCGCTTGGTCAAAGAAATCCTTTCACTACATTTTCCGCAACATAGTCTTGAAGCGCAATTGATTCTTGTGTCAAGAGAGAGTAAACTGGTCCTGGTGCCAGAGGTTGTCAGCCTGCTACTTAGCACAGAGCAACCTGACAAAGTAACAACAATAATAATACTAACAAAAGGAGCAAAGATAAATGAATAAATAAAATTATTATAGAATAAAGGAGTAGGAAATCCATAAATATTATTGCAGAAATGGATTCCACACCCAAAATAAGGTAGGGTCACTCACTGACCCCACCCTTGAATTCTTACTCCTTATATTTTTTAATTAATTTAATACAAAATGGTAAATGACCAGGGCACCAGTATGGCACCTTTTAGCTATTTTAATATTTCACATGATATGTCATGTATAGGTTTCACACCTAAATTTCAGTCGAAATCCAGGTGTTGTGTGTAGTTTAGGAGTTACACGGGAAATTGTGTTTTGTCACAATTCCCGCACGCAGCCCCGCGTCCCTAGCGCTGGTCTCCTGCGTACGCAAACTCCCGCACGCAGCCCCGCGTTGGACTCCCGCGTACGCCAACTCCCGCACGCATCCCCGCGCCTCCTATGACATCCAGGTACCGCTCAGAGAAGCTACAATATAGTAGGATTTACACTACATATGTAAAGCTACTACACGAGCATAGATTATGGTTCAAAAACCTTAAAAATCAATTAAAATTAGTTATTAACTAATTTCTAGTATTTTTTATTAATTAAATAAAGATCCAGACTCACCACGAAATAAGTTGATCAGAACCTTCAAAGACCAAAAAACTACATAAGGAGTGGTCGTAAAAATTATTAAAAATTACATACAGGATCAGCAGAGGATGGAGAATCAATAAACATCCACGTCTGCTCACTTTGGACCAGTACTTACTGTACAAATTGAGGATCAGTGCAGGATCAGCAAAATGACTAATCTATTGATTAACAGATCCTGCAGCTAAAAAGGAGCTGTTCCTTGACAGATCTAAGGCCAGCAGGCTAACAGCACCTTGAGGACGTGCCAATCTTGCCCTGATTGCCCCCCTAGCCTCAGCCCATGGCTAGTACTCCTTCTAGAGGCCCTCAAGCACCCAAAAAGAATATTTAAACAGGCTCTTTTTGCCCTTCTGTTTCCAATCAGTTAATCAGTTATCAGGAATTATTTATTATAAATCAGACACGGTGTCATTGTTAATCAAGTGCTTATATGAAGATAAGCAAGTGATTTATGACTTAGTCTGTAGTAGTATTATTTACCTTTATTAACCAATCAACCATTGAAGTTTAGTCGAGCAATATACCCCATCTGCTCTGAAACCCTTCCAATTATTCCAGGATTTTCGTGGTCAAGTGCTCAGAGTGAGTGTTTCCCTTCCTGTCTAGGCCACTTGTGCTGTTAAGCCCGGCCATTAGTGGAATAAGTCCTTTCTAAGGCACCCATATTCATTCCAAGGTTCTTAAACTGCCTAAGGAGGCCCCTTGAAGAGAGGTTGCTAGTCTGTAAAGATCCCCAGTAGTATAATACTGTGGCCCCTCTTTTTATATTATATTTAAAATATTTATAACCAAAACAAATAAACCTTGCACTTGCTCTTACCATACCATTATTGGAGCTTTAAAGTGTTTATTCTTTGGAATATTATTGCTCCAAGTTCTTTTATCACTCTCTGTAGATAAAGGACTGCAAGGTTCCTGGTATCAGAGAGCTGACAGAGGTGGGCCAGTAAGTTCAATCTTGTGATTGTAAGGACGGGATGGAGGCAGTTTATCTGCTCTTGCAGATGAGAAGACGTCAGCAAAGTCATGATAAACTGAAGGTAAAGACTCTCAAATGATTTCTAAATCTTCAATCTTGTCATCTTTGAGAACCAGGTTTGAGGTGCTTGCATGGTGCGAGAGGATTAGGGAATTAAAATACACCGTTTTTTTGGTGTCTGTTTCCCTTCAAAGGAACAGGAAAGAGGTAAGCTGGATAGGTAAGCCATAACTCCTAAATCTGAAGAGGGAATTTGGAAATGAAGGTCAGGATATTGCAAATCTCATGGCAGAAAAGTGTCATCCAACTAAATGACAGTGTCAGGTAGGCTGTTCAATTCCTGATTGACGGAAAGATTAGCGTTCTGGGGGTGCAAGGTTTGAAGGTTAATTACTCCTTCTTCCCAATTCACATCCGGATTCCAGTAAACTAGGAAAGCATGGCCTAGAATGGTATCATTCATTCTGGGTATAGCAAAGACAAATAAATCCCATTCGAAGCTGGGGAAATTGGAGAATGCAAAGGTCCATTTTGCCTTTTGGGAAACCCAATAAGACGGTTCAGTTGCACTACTTACTAAAAAGATAGCAAATTTATCTATCTTGGAACGCGTAAGATTTTTGGAAGTGGCGAAAGATTCACTGATGAAGGAAACATTAGCGCTGGAGTCAAGTAAGACTTGATAAGGGGTGTTGTTGGAATGGAATAGGATAAATCTCAAACTAGGAGGACCTAGTGACTCGCAAGTGCAAAGATTTACTTGCTTTAATTTAGGTAATGTGTATTTTTCCTTGCAAGTGTCAGAAAAACTACAAGCTAATTTTTTGACTGCTTAGCCGCTTCACGCGCTTACCGCTTTGCACAACGGTCAACATCATGTTTTCCTCCACAATAAATACACAGCCCTTTCTTTTCCCTTTGTAGCCGTTCCTCGTTCCGTAGCATCCCGGTTTCTTTGTCCAAGAACTTTGGAGTTTTGGTGACGGTTTTCCCTTTTGAGTTGCAGTTTGAAGTCGGGGTTGGTTTGGATGGTTTTGGGTTCCTTGTGTTTTGCTTTGAGGAGTTGTCCACCCTTGGAGCCGAGGTGGATGGTCCATGGTTGTTTTGCCGAGAGCAATTCTTGTTGTGATAGCCATTATCAAGCTCAATCACTCAATTGATTAGCTGCTGAAGCAAGGTTGTCTTATGACCCCCAACTGCAAGCTGTTTGATTAAGGGTTCTGGTAGACCCTTTTGGAAATGAAACAGAAGAGCGGCCTCGTTCCACTGGATGCAAGACTGAAAGGTTTGAAAGTGAGAAATGTAAACGGAAGCTCTACTATTTTCCTTCATAACTATACTATTAAGTTTGTATTTGTTGTTTTGAACTTCATTGGGGTTGCCAAACAGGGTAAACAGTTGTTGCTTGAACCTGTCGCAGTTGTTGAGAATACATGTGGGTCTGTTTCTGGACAAAAGTTTGAGGTACGGTTTGAACCACTGCAAGGCTCTACCTCCTAAGAAGGACGAAGCATACATAACTTTATGCCTATTGGAAGGGAAATTGTTGGAGTTGTTTGAAAAGATGATTTTACAATACTGTAGGTAGGATCTAAGCTTGTGAGGGTGTTCTCCTGTAAAGTGGTTGGGTTGTTTCATGCCCGGAGTGCGAAAGATAGGAGTACTTAAACTAGATTGCTGGGCACCATGAGTGAAGGCCTGGATCAATGTTGAAAGCAGGGTTGGAGCATTGGGCTTGGGAGCAGTAGTGCAAACCCCTGGTCTACCACGAGTCAAAGTTTCATTGGAAGAATGGTTGGAATCTGCAAATTCCACAAGAGGGTCCGTTGGAACATCGCATGGAGGAGTCCAAGGATCATCAAGGGGTTCAACAGATGGCAATTTTGAAGGAGGAACGGGATCTAAGGGTTGTTGGGCTCAAGGAGCGCTGGTTCTCCCTACCCAATGGATCTCATCATTGTGAGGGGCAAGGGAAGCATTCCCGGTTGAGCAAGTACGTGACATTGAGAAAAAGAAGTCTACTATAGGTTGGAAAGCTACAATAGATACGTTGAGTTAGTTAATTCACTGTCACACAACCACCCCACATAATATAGGGCAATTCTTAGATGATTGTGAGCCCAAAGGAATGCTGAGTGCAAGGGCAAGTGCGAGTAGCAAGACTCAGTTGCAAAGTTCAAACTTGGTTATGCCACTCAACAAACGGAAAGAGGAATGGAATGTGTTACAAAGAAGGAAAATCAACCTGAGTCCAATGTGATAACTAGGTTGTAGCAAAATGCGAGAACGTATGAAATTAACTAACTGAGGAGACAATCATCAGGCAAGTGGATAGCCTTTATAAGGTAATCCAAAGTGACTAGATACAACCTGGTGATGAGCTAACTACAGTTGAAGCGGTGAGGCAATGAATGACAGGAACGGGATAGGAAATGAAGCAGTAGTACATATCCAAGGTCATAGCGTAAGTGCAAGACAATAGAATCTGAGCGTATAATTGTATGATGAATTGGCACAGGAGCAAGTGAAGTTGAAGTTAATGCAAATGAGAAGTAATAGTTTATGCAGGGTATGGACTAGTCCAATTGCAAACTGTACAGTAATGATGGCGTAGTTAGACCTAGATGCAAACTAAAAAACACTGCATGACCAAAGATGGAAGTCCAAGGCTGTTGATTGGCCAGGGAAGGAGATTGGATCTCATAATGGATGGCCAACTGGTATGGAGTTAACCGCAAAGTTGGCAAGTATATACTGAGTTGGTCGCCAAGATTGGAAGGTCAACAAGAGAAAGACAAAGTAGCGGATTGCACCATGGATGTTGTGCTTTATTTGTGTCACGCTTTTAGACTGAGGTAGATGGTACTGAGGAGAGGACATGTCAAAGTGATGAAGACAATAATCCCCAAGTGCAAAGCATGACACCCCATTGGTAACATCAAAGGACATGATATTATCCTAACTCCAACTATTAAGCCCCCTTACCCACCTAACCTCAGGAGACCTGCTTACCCTTCTAGTCCTAAATCCAGAGCTGCTCTGGAAACACATATTCAAGAGTTGGTTGACTTATAAGTCTTAAGGAAAGTAGGCCACAATGAACAAGTGGATATTACTACCCCAGTAATTATAGCTTGGAAAAATGATAAGTCAAGAATGGTTGGAGATTTTAGAATGCTTAACAACTACACCCAAGCTGATTATTATCCAATTCCAAGAATTGACCATGCTTTGCACAACCTGTCCAAGTCTAAGTACATAACTACCATGGATTTACTGAAACGTTTTCACCAAATATCTATCAGCCCTGATAGCTGGAAATTCATGTGAATTATCTGTCATTTGGGAATTCATGAATATCTCAGGATGCCTTTTGGTATTATAAATGCTCATTTTCATTTTCAAAGGATGATGGACATAGTCCTAGGATTATTCATCAGACAGGGATGGATGGTAGTATACATTGATGATTTTATCATTTACTCTGATCATTGGGATACTCACATGGAGAAATTCAGGCTAGTCCTCAAAACCATCTCTGCCGTAGGATTGAAAGTATCAATGAAAAAGTTTAAATTTGGCTATGGAGAACTCAAAGCCTTAGGATAAATTGTCTCTGGACTAACCCTAGCTGCTGACCAAAACAAGATGGCAGCAGTAATGAATAGGCCTATGCCTCAGAATAAAACTGAACTCCTACAATTGATCAGATTTTGCAGCTACTATAGGAAGTATTTACCAAAGTTTGCTATTCTAACCAAATGTCTGTATGAGATGTGCAACAACACCACTGTGTTTGAAATGACTCATGATAGAGTTATGAACTATGAGTAACTTAAAATGGCAATGACTTCAGCTCCAGTACTGATCCAGCCAGATTACTCTTAACCTTTCAAGTTCTACATAGATGCCAGCATGGAAGGGCTAGGTGCTGCTGTACACCAGGAAGTCATAGAAGATGATAAACCTGTGGAAAAACCTATACTCTTCATATCTAGACAAATTAAAGATACTGAGAAAAGGTACAGTGCAAGCCAAATGGAATGCCTAGCCTTAGTATGGGCTCTAGAAAAACTCCATTATTCCTTAGAAGGCACCAAATTAACTGTTATTACTGACTTCAACGCTTTCAGGACATTGATGAACATGAAGACCCCTAGTAGGCATATGTTGAGATTGCAGATAGCTATACAACAGTACAGAGGACAGATGACCATAGTTCATCAAGCTGGAACTAAACACCAGAATGCTGATAGTCTGAGCAGGAATGCTTTACCCAATGACCCAAGTAACCCTGCCTATGATCTGGAGGATAATGACATCTTACCTATCCTTAATATTAACAGTTTAAACATTGAGGCTCCCATAATGGGAATTCATGTTTTTGAACTGAATGAATCATTGTTCAACTCTATCAGAGAAGCTTACAATTCTGGCAAAAAGACTCTGATCACTATTATGGAAAGTACTTCTCCATCTCCTGAATTGATCAATAGCCTACCTGAACTTCTTTTGAAACCATAAAAAGCCGGAAGGTTCACCATATGGGATGGTCTGGTATACTATAGGAATCAACATTCAAGTGTCATAGTCTTAACCAGGGATGACCATATCAAACATGTTCTGGCTGAGTGCCATGATAAATACTCATCTGGTCATTTCCTGCTGATATAACCTTGG
This sequence comes from Puccinia polysora, assembly GCA_025617555.3. Taxonomy (NCBI): domain Eukaryota; kingdom Fungi; phylum Basidiomycota; class Pucciniomycetes; order Pucciniales; family Pucciniaceae; genus Puccinia; species Puccinia polysora. The sequence continues at coordinate 21,390,034 of CM062614.1, forward strand.
ATAAGGTTAAAAAAACTGCTTGGTGGGTTAATTGGAGAGACTCAACTATAAAGTACGTTACCTGTTGCGAAACTTGTCAGAAGTCCAATAGGACTACTGGGAAACGGTTTGGACTGCTACAAAATATTGCTGAACCCAAGAAAAGATGTGAGATAATGAATATGGACTTTGTTACTGGACTACCACCAGGAGGAGCCTATTCCTACAACTCATTCTTGGTCATTGTGGATAGGTTCTCCAAGAAAGCAAAATTCCTACCTAATTAGAAGGAAGACTTTGCTATGGAAGTTGCCCTATTATTTTGGAACAGACTCATTGCTGATGTTGGAGTTCCCAAGATTATTATCAGTGACAGAGATCCTAAATTCACCTCTAAGTTCTGGAGGAACCTACATGATATGATTGGAACCACCTTAGCTTTCTCTACCGCTTATCACCCTCAGATGGATGGATTAGCTGAAAGAACAATTCAGACCCTGGAATACATGCTCAGGAGATTCTGTGGCTTTGGACTAGAATACAAGAGTTCTGACGGTTATTGCCACAATTGCGTTAGCCTTTTACCTGCACTGGAGATGGCCTACAACAGTAGCAAGCACTCTACCACTAAGAAAGCACATTACATACTGGAAAGAGGATGGATTCCTAGACTACCCAAGGATAACCTTAACCACCAGCTGACAAATATTCACCCTACATCACTTGATTTCAAAAACATGATAGATAGCCAACAAACATGCTGTTAAATGTGTCCAGGATGCTATAGAGTATAACCAGCAAAGGTGGGACAAAACCCATAAGGAACCCAATTTCAAAATTGGTGATCAAGTCTTGATCTCTACTACTAACTTTACCAACTTGGGTGGAAATAGGAAAAATTAGCAAGATCCTTAAGTAAAAAAAGGAAGTATCAATGGAAAAGACGTCAGACTGCACCTGGTTAGATACAAAGGAGAATCAGCTGATAAAGATGAATTGTTGGGTGAAAATAATATCCCTGACGGACCTATACACCTGAGGAACGACAGAGCCAACAGGAGGCATTAACCCAATTTTTTTTCAGATATAGACATATCTTGGAGCGGGGGAATGTCAGCTTGCTACTATGTACAGAGCAAAACTGTCAAATAGTAACACAAACTATGAAAAATGAGAATACCTCAATTAACCAAATGAGGAGTGAGAATTGCCTAAATATTATTGCAGGAATGGATTCCTCACCCAAAATTAGGTAGGGTCACTCACTGACCCCACCCTTGAATTCCAAGTCCTTATATTTTTAAAATAATTAAAAAGAAAAGTACTAAAAATTACGGCACCTGTATGGCACTTTTTGGCCATTCTACTATATCACACATATTTTCACATATAGGGTTTGCACCTAAAATTCACTCAGAATTGAGGTGTTGTGTATATTTTAGGAGTTACACGCGGAAATGTGTTATGTCACAATTCCCGCGTGCAGCCCCGCATCATTACATAACCCTATGTACTAGTAGCAGCTGGTTCCCGCGTACTAGAGACCTGCGCGCAGCTGATTCTGCCAGGCACGCAGGGGATCCTACCCGCGCGCATCTGTACTAACTGGTCCCCGCGTCTGGATCAGTTGTGACTAATCTGACAACCAGGTACCGCTCAGAAGAGCTACAACCTAGTTAGGGTTGCCTAGTATATGTAACAAACAGACATATGCATTACAAATGATCCAAAAAGATCAAAATTTAAATAAAATTAATGAAAATTAAGTTTTAAACATTTTTTAATAATAAATCAAAGATCAAGGACTACCACATAAATCACTCATCCAGATCTTTGAAGACCACAAAACACTACAAGAAGTGTTCATAAAAATTATGAAAATTATCTACATGTTAAGCAGATGATGGAAAATTAGTAAACATCCACATCTGCACGCTTTAAAACAATATAAATAGTACAAATGAAGGATGAGTACAGAATGATCAAATTTACAACATAACAGATTAACAGATCCTGTGGCTAAAATAGTACAGAAATCCACCAGATCTAAGGACAGCTGATTGACAGGACCAAGAGGACGTGCTAATATTTCCCTGAATGGCTTGCCAGCCTCAGAACACAAGCAGAACCCTCTCTACGTGCCCTGAGAAGACCACAATCACCCCAAAAAGGCATTTATACAGACCTCTTTGGATCCATTATTCCATCATCAGTTTACCAGGAATTATTTATTATCAATGAGACACCATGTCATTGTTAATCAAGTGCTTATATGAAGATAAGCAAGTGATTTATGAATTAGTCTGTAGTAGGATTATTTACCTATATTCACCAATCAATCATTGAAGTTTAGTCAAGCATTCTACCCCATCTGCTCTTAAAACCTTCCAATTATTCCAGCATTTTTGTGGTGAAGTGCTCAGAGTGAGTGTTACCCTTCATGTCTAGGCCATTTGTGCTGTTGAGCCCAGCCATTAGTGGAATAAGTCCTTTCTAAGGCACCCATATTTATTCCAAGGTTCTTAAAATGCCTAAGGAGGCCCCTTGAAGAGAGGTTACTAGTCTGTAAAGATCCCCAGTAGTATAATACTGTGGCCCCTCTTTTATATTATATTGAAAACCATTAAATACCAAACCAATTAAACCTTGCCACTCCTCTTATTAAATCATTTATTTGAGCTTCTAAGCATTTATTTTTGGAATAATAATTATTATTATCATTCCAGCATTTTTAACACTCTCTGTAGCTAAAGGACTGCAAGTTTCCTGGTATCAGAGAGCTGACACGGCCCGCTTGGGGCCTCTGTTTTTGTCTTTGGCCCGTCTATGGGGCCCAAAAGCCTGTGCCAGGCCTATCTTCCGGCTGCCCCACTGGGTGACGGCCATGGGGGTGACGGTTCCAGCTCCTCCCACTCCCCTTGCTTGCCATTGCAAGGGGGAGGGGGAGGGCTGGCTGGTTGCAACCAGCCAGAAACCAGTCATGGTGGGAGGGACTTGATCAACCCCCCACCAAAGGAGATGGCCAGACTGGTTGGATTGAGGTGACCGGCGGTGGGGGCAGATTGAAACCCCCCCCACCATGGAAGGGGCCCTCTCCCCCCCTTTACCAAGGGGGAGGAGCAATTTCATCTCTCTGATACCAGGAACCTAGCAGTCCTTTATCTCCAGAGAGTGATAAAAATGCTGGAATAATAATAGTTTTTATTATTCCAATAATAAAAACTTAGAAGCTCAAATAAATGATATAATAAGAGCAGTTGCAAGGTTTAAATGGTTTGTTAAAAAATGGTTTTCAATATAATATAAAAGAGGGGCCACAGTATTATACTACTGAAGATCTTTACAGACTAGCAACCTCTCTTCAAGAGGTTTCCTTATGCAGTTGAAGAACCTTGGAATAAAGATGGGTGCCTTAGAAAGGACTTATTCCACTAATTGCCATTCTTAACACCAAGACAGGAAGGGTAACACTCACTCTGATGACTTTACCAAAAAAATCCTGGAATAATTGAAAGGGTTTCAGAGCAGATGGGGTAGATTGCTTGACTAAACTTCAATGGTTGATTGGTTAATAAGGGTAAATAATATTACTACAGACTAATTCATAAATCACTTGCTTATCTTCATATAAGCACTTGATCAAGAATGACAAAGTGTCTGATTTATAATAAGTAATTCCTGGTAACTATGCTTGGATACTGGATCCAAAGAGGTCTGTATATATACCTTTTTGGGTGATTTTGAGCTTCTCAGGTCACGTAGAGAGGGTTATGCTCGTGGGCTGAGGCTGACAAGCCAGTCAGGGCAAGATTGGCATGTCCACTTGGTTCTGTCAATCAGCTTTTCTTAGATCTGCTGGATTTCCGTACTATTTTAGCCACAGGATCTGTTAATCTGTTATGGCGTAAATTTGATCATTCTGTACTCATCCTTCATTTTTACTATTGATATTGCTTTAAAGGGGGCAGATGTGGATGTTTACTGATTGTCCATCATTTGCTGATCATGTAGAAAATTTTTAATAATTTTATGAACACTCCTTGTAGTGTTTTGTGGTCTTCAAAGATCAGGGTCAGTGATTTACTTGATAATCCTTGATCTTTGATTTATTATTAAAAAATGTTTTTTAAACTTAATTTTCATTAATTTTATTTAAGTTTTGATATTTTTAGATCATTAGTAATACATATGTTAGTTTGTTATAACATATACTAGGCAACCCTAACTAGGTTTTAGCTCTTCTGAGCAGTACCTGGTTGTCAGATTATTGAAAACTGATCCACACGCGGGGATCAGTTAGTAAAGATGCGCATGGGGTAGGATTGGCTGCGTGCATGACAGAATCATCTGCGTGCAGGTCTCTAGTACGCGGGAATCTGCTACTACTAGTACATAGGGATGTGTAATGATGCAGGGCTGCGCGCAGGAATTGTGACATGACACATTTCCGCGTGTAACTCCTAAAATATACACAACACCTCAATTCTGAATATATTTTAGTTTTAAACCCTATACGTGACAATAAGTGTGAAATATTAGAATGGCCAAAAAGTGCCATACTGGTGTTGTAATTTTTACCACTTCTTTTTAATTATTTTAAAAAATAAGGACTTGGAATTCAAGGATGGGGTCAGGTAGTGACCCTACCTACTTTTGGGTGAGAATTCCATTTCTGTAATAATATTTATGGATTTCTCACTCCTTATTTTGTTAATTGAGATATTCTTATTTTTCATAGTTTTGTGTTGCTATTGACAGGTTGCTCTGTACATAGTAGCAAGCTGACAAGCAACAGGCTCAGGGGACCTGACCACCCCCCAGCCCACTTACCATAGCAACACCCTTGGGGTATTGACCCCCAGGGCCCCTGGTAGGGGCATTTGACCGCCCCCTCCAGGGATTTTAGGGAAAGGGGGGGGGGTGGAAGGCATGTCTGCTGGTTAAACCACCCCAGGTGAGATTTTGGTTGGAATCAGGTGAGTCCTGGGTCCCACCTGTCCCATATGAGGGACCAGGGCTGTACAAGTGCTAACATAAGTAACAGGGCTGGCTGTAATGGACAACCAGCCAGGGTTTTGAACAGTTCAGGGGCTGGGTCAGCCCCATTGAGGTGGAAACACCAGGAATAACCAGAATAGGCTGGTTGTAAGGCTACAGGGACTGATGCCATGTGGGCTGATGTAGCCAAAAGCAAGTAACAAGGCCTGTAGAGCCTGTAGAGCTCTTTTGGGGCGGAGAAACTGCCTTTTGGCTTGTTGAATCATGGGCTCACAAGAGGTCAATGTTTTTTACTTAAGGAGCTCTTCTCCCTACGGTTTCCCATTCATCCATTCATCATCCAATTGAATTCATCAATGATTTCATCCAATGTGTTGCCCCATTGTGAGAGCACATCAAGAAATTATTGACACAAGGTGTCCAGCATTTCTTTTGCTTTAAATACTTCTCATTTGCCTAAGCTAATGGCTGGCCATAATTATAAAAGAGGAGTTTTCAAGATTGGTGGGGAGTTTGAAATCCAACTTGGTAAGAGTGTAACGGGCTAAGGTGTGTTCAAAATTGGGTGAGGTGTGTTGAAATCCTTTTTGGGGACAGTGTATCAGGGTGAGGGATTTTGAAATCCACTTCAGTGAGAGTTTAGAAAGGTGTGATCTGTTTGAAATTAGGTCAGGAGTTTTGAAATCCACTCTGATGAGAGTTTAGCAGGGTGAGGGGCTGGTGGTTCCAGCTCCTCCCACTCCCCTTGCTTGCCATTGCAAGGGGGAGGGGGAGGGCTGGCTGTTTGGAACCAGCCAGAAACTGGTCTTGGTGGGAGGGACTTGATCACCCCCCCACCAAAGGAGATGGCCAGGCCGGTTGCATTGAGGCAAACCAGCGGTGGGGGGGGGATTGACACCCCCCCCCCCCCCACAACCATGGAAGGGGAGCTCCCCCCCCCCCTTTACTGAGGGGGAGAAGCAACTGGCTGAAGGGACCTGACCACCCCCCAGCCCACTTACCATAGCAACACCCTGGGGGTATCAATACCCAGGGCCTACAGGCCTTGTTATAACTTGGTTTGGGCTACATCAGCCAACATGGCATCTGTCCCTGTACCCTTACAACCAGCCTATTCCAGTTATTTCTGGTGTTTCCACCTCAATGGGGCTGACCCAGCCCCTTAGCTGTTCAAAACCCTGGCTGGTTGTCCGTTACAACCAGGGCTGTTACTTATCTTAGCACTTGTGCAGCCTGGCCCCTCATATGGGCCAGGTGGGACCCAGGACTCACCTGAGTTCAACCAAATCTCACCAGAGGGGGGGGTTGTAACCGGCAGACATGCCCTCTGTCAGCTTGCTACTATGTACAGAGAAACCTGTCATAGCAACACAAAAATATAAAAAATAAGAATAGGGTCACTCACTGACCCCACCCTTGAAATCCAAGTCCTTACTTTTTTAAAATAATTAAAAAGAAAAGTATTGAAGATTACAAAACCAATATGGCACCTTTTTGCGATTTTAAAATTTGACATGTGTTGTCACGTTTAGGCTTTACACCTAAAATTCACTCCAAATTGGGGTGTTGTGTATACTTTAGGATTCCCGTGCTCAGCCCCACATCATTACATAACGCTATGTACTCATAGTAGCAGTCTCCCGCGTACTAGAGACCCGCGCGCAGCTAATTCTGCCACGCACTCAGCGGTGTGGTGACCAAATCTGGAAACCCTTGACTAGATGCGGAAAACTCAATTTTTTTTTCTACAATTCTTTTATTTAAGGGTCATGTATCTTGAAGAAAAAGAAATATTCCGCTCTATTTTTAGAATCACTTGTAAATAGTCTAACAGGGCCTCCTGCCCATATAAGGAGGGGCTCTCCCCTGTCTTTTGCGGGGGGGGGGGTCATATGGCACCTTACCAAGGAGGATTATCATCACAATCATCTTGAAATAAATTATCCATGGGGTCTCATTCCCCTTTATCTGAGAACTGAATTCTGGGTATATCCATGATTGCCCCTTGATCCTTGAGCCTCCATACTCAAATCCTGATCCTTTATCTTAGTCACCAACCAATAGCCTTGCTGGTTGAGGACAAATTCAACTGATTGAATTCTTGAGTGTGTTACAACACTCCTTATCCCTTTATCTGACCATACTGGTCCTGATCATCCCTTGATTACCTTTCTGGAACTAGTCACGTTTGACTGAGGAGGTTTTATTAAGCTTCAAACCTGGAGTTTTAAACCTCCCTTTCTTTCTTTTGAAGTTGAATTCCGCCACACTACTCTTGAGTCCCTTGAGAAGTGGGACCTCCAATGGTGGTGTGGCTTCAGCTTCTGATTATCAGTCCTTTAGGAAATCTTGGGATTCCATCCAATCCTACCTTGTCCAAAACAATCACATCAACACAGTGGACAAAATTTTAGTCCAATTTTTCCAATCTTTTTCTCTTGGAGTGCAGGAAAGGATCAAGGAAAAACTGGTCAAGTCTGGATCCATGATCACTACCAGGGATAATCAATTCAAGCTCCCTGGTTTCCTTATCCTTAGGGGAGTGGTGGATAAAGTCATGAAAGGTCAAACAGCCCTCACTTTTCAAAAAATCTAAAACCGCTGAACCATTCCATGCCCCCTCTTTCAAAGAGTAAAACAAGATTATGAATAAAATGGAATCTGATTGCAGGCCCAAGAACCCTCAGCCTAACCAAGAAACCGCTACAATGGAAAAGATCACTAAACTGCTCAAAGCCTTTGAGAACAAAATGGATCAAAAGATTGCCTCCCTTGTTGTTCCTAAACCTTCTAGTGCTGTTCCTAAAAATACTCTAGTCTGCTATTATTGCCACAGGGAAGGCCATGGAACCAGTCAATGTCTCAAACTCCAAAAGGACAAAGACAAGAAATTGGTAGAGCAAAAAGGGAATAACTTTTTTCTTCCTAATGGTGCACTGATCCCCTTTGATTTGTCTTGCCCCATTTGCCATGTGGTGGCCTCTTGCCAGCCACCCCCTTCTATGAAGGCATCCTTGGCTTCTGTGGATTTCTGATCTTCTTGTGGTACTCTTCAACCCTGGTATCCCCCAGCTATTTCCTCCTCCTCTCTGGTTGGTAATTACCAATCTGATCCAGCTAGGAAGCAACATGAGGAGCCCAAACCTCATAAAGATCCTTCCTTGCCAACCTCAATCCTCCAAAAACCACCCAAACGATGATCCTCACCTGAGCCCTCTTCTGATGTAGAAGACATGGAGGTGAAAAAAGAACCACTCATGGAAAGGTCTCAAGATCACCCTGATCCTCATCCTTCATCTATTAAACCTCCTCAATCCCCTGATCCTGTTCCTGCTTCACCCAATCTTCCTCCCTCCACCAAGCCTAAAGTTTGGTTTGAGAGGTGAATTTCCAAAGATCACCCCAATGCTGTGGAAGGGGTATTAAAGGAAATTTCTCATCTTAAAATTCCTGATCTATCTGTGGCTGAACTCCTGTCAATCTCTCCATCTGTTGCTGAAGGAATGAAGAAATGGGTTTCTTTTCGAAGTGTGGAAATTGGTCCTGAAGAGCTCATGGTCTCCTCTGGAAATTTGATGGAGGATTCTGGTGGAACAGACCCCTCTCCTGAATCTAGTCTTTACTCTTGTCCTCTTGGTTTTCTTCCCTGCTATCTTGGTGAATCAGCAAAAACGGTCTCACTCCTTGTTGATTCTGGCTCTCAGCTCAACTTGATCTCAGATGCTATGGCCTGCAAACTTAAACTCAGCCCTAGGGTCAGCTTCACCTCTTCAGTGTATGGAATAGGAAACCAGTCTTGCAAATTGGTTGGAATCGTAGAAGACGTTTCAGTTTGGATTGGCCAAAACATTGTTGGAACTTGTCATTTCTGGATCACATGCTTGGATGGACCTATGATCTTGGGTTGACCTTTCTTAATCAATTTTGGAGCAACTCTTATTTTTTCCAATCAAGTTGGGGAGAGAATCCTCCTCCCTGATTCTGATGGTAGAAAAATTGAGGTTCCTCTTTGTTCTTTGGATTCTGGTTGCTGGGAAAGAGATTTCCCGGGTCATTTTCCTAAGTCATCTCTAAAAGGAAAACAGAAGGATAATTCTAGTTCCTCTCATTTTTTATGGGAGTAGTTGATCCTACTAATAGTTTTAGTTCTTTTCAGCCTCATAATTCAACTCAAGGGTCAACTCTCATACCAGAGGCTTATTTCTCTTTCTTTTCAACATTTTTGTCTGATCTCAAAAATATCAAAAATCAAAAACAAATCAAAATGGAAAAATCCATAAATATTTCTTCTTTGTCTGTTGTTTCTTCTTTTCCTTGTTCTCTTATTCCTCATCAATTTTCTCTCATTTCTGGTTCAAATCTCTGCAATGAGTCTAAAATAGATCCCAATCTTGATCCTATTTTTGTTGGCTTTGGTATGGAAGAATATGGGCTCCAGTGGAGGCAAACTGTGGTAGAAGTAAGTCCTCCCAATTGTGCACCACCAGGGTATCCTACTACTATCATTTTTGAAACCCTACCTTGTGCCACACATGTGAGCAATGTATTATCTCCTGGGACTTCTTTTATGGAAAAGGCACATTTCAAAAACGTTGCGGAACATCAAACTTGGAAGGCATAAGAACTTGTTCTCAATCCTTGTAGTCAGATCTCTCTGGTAAACTCTTGGCAAAAACAAGAACCCCTCTCTTTTGCCTCAAAATATAAATCAGTTGCTAGTAGAATCTAACCAGTCAACCAACCAATGCCTCTCAACCTCAACCCTCCTCTGAGACGTCCTCCTCTATCCAGAAATTCTTACTGTGGCTTACCTTGATCTCTCACTGGTCCATTCATCCCCTCTGGTTGTGTCATCAAGGAAAGTATGGGAGTATTCAACTTTGGACCAGATGGATGGCTTCTACCTGATGAGTTGTATTTGATAAAAAATTTCTTGGCTCTTAGGGAAAAAGCTATTGCTTTCTGTAAAGAAGAGAGAGGTCTCTTGAAAGAGTCCTATGGTCTGCCTTATATCATTCCTGTAGTAGAAAATTATCCCTGGCAAAAGAAAAAGATCCTGATCCCTGCTGCCAAAGTCAAAAAATTCATCAAGTTGGTCCGGGAACAAGTCAAAACCGGTTTATATGAACAGTCAACTTCTAGCTATTCCATTCCTGTTTTCTGTTTCCTTAAAAGTAACGGTAAACTTAGAATAGTTCATGATCTCCAGCCTCTAAATAAGGTTGCTATTAAAGACTCTGGTATTCCCCCTGCTACTGAAGAATTTGTTGAATCCTTCTCTGGGAGAGCTTGCTATGGTCTAGGTCACATTATGGGTGGCTATGACAAACGGTCCTTACATCCAATTTCTTGCCCTCTCACTACACTCAATACTCCCCTTGGTTGTTTCCAACTTACTCAATTGCCTCAAGGTGCCACCAAATTGGTTGCAGTCTATCAGGCTCAGATGGTTTGGATCCTCCAGGATGAAATCCCTGATCATGCTGGTATCTTTATTGACAATGGGGGAATTAAAGGACCAGTTTCTGATTAAAAGAATGACCTCTTACCCTGGCATTCAGGAATCCATCAATTTATCTTGGAGTATGCGACCACTTTGGAAAGGATCTTGTTTCAAATTGAAGAATCCGGCCTCACTGTCTCTGGATCCAAATTGGCTGCCTTTGTCCCTGCTCTGGAAATTGTTGGTCATGTGGTCTGCAAGGAAGGAAGAAGGATGGCTCCATCCAAAGTCAACAAAATCCTTTCTTGGCCTACTCCCATCAATCCAACTGAATTCAGGGGTTTTCTAGGTGTTGTTACTTATGTTTGAATATTTATCCCATCTCTATCCAAAATCTGTGCTCCTCTATGTCGCCTGACCAGGAAAGATGCTGAGTGGATCTGGACCCAAGATTTTGAACATTCTTTTCAGCTGCTGAAAAAATGATGGTTGGCAAAGACATAGTCTTGAAGAAGATTGCTTATGGACCGGGAGCTGGAGGCAGGTTTGAGATGGAAATTTTGTGTTAGCGGTGATAATGTCTCTTTGCAAGATAAAAGGCCAAGCTCTTCCAGTCCCCAATTGATATGATTAGGTTGGCTCAGGAGAATTCAATCATCTTCAATCTCCATGAGCATTCCGAGTATTGTATTCGGTGGATGAGAGGACAAGTTCTGGAATAGCTTAAGAAAGCTTGATTCAAAGAAATCAGAGTTGCCTGCATGGATTAAGTCGTCCACGTGGAAGAACAGAATTTCCTTTGTTTTGGTGTTAAGGTAAAGACAAGGATTGCTGGTTGACTCTTCGTACCCTTGAGAATTGATCCATAGCATGAGGGTTTCATACCAATTCTTTGGAGACTGTTTGAGACCATACAGAGATTTTTTTAATTTTAGATAGGGAGATCTTCTACTTGATCCTTCTGGCGTTCTTATGATGACGGTCTCCTCCAAAGAAGCATGAAGAAATGCCCCCTTGAAGTCAAATTGGGTGAGTTTCATTTGGTTTTTCAAGGCGTATACCAAAGCCAATTGCAGAGATGCGATTTTTCTGGTTGGCGCCCAAGTTTTGTTGTAATCAACCCCCAATACTTGATTGAAACCTTGAACACATAGCCGGGCCTTGTATTTGACAGGTTTGCCATGGCAATTCTCCTTCACTTTGAAGACCCAGGTCGTTTTTAGGATGTTGTTGGGATTTCCATAATATTCCTCCCAAAATCTTGCAGTTCTATGCCTTCTAGTTCAGTTTCTGTAGCTTTCTTCCATTTGGGCCAATCGGGACACTTGCGCGCCGCCTTATAGGAGGGATTTTTGTAATAATGGTGGAAGCCATATCGTTGGGGTTTTTTGATTTCGCGTCTAGGTCTTTGATATGCGGATATTTCAGGAGGTTCTGCTGGAGTAGAGTGACAAGGTGGATTTGGAAGAGATGAATCTGAGGGGTCTGTGCCTTCATTCTCCTCACAATCTGATTCCAAATCAGAGGCGTCTTCAGGCTAATTGCAAATGGTGTATTGTTTTTGAGCAGAAGAGAAGTTGGAGTTGTCAGATTCCAAGCTAGCTTGAGAAAAAAGGTCGAGTCCTGGAGACTCAAGAAGTGGAAATTGAGAGACCGTATTCTTGAGGAACTGGACATGTTTGGTTTCAAAAACAGAACCGGATAAGCTAAATACAAGATAAGAATGAAAGATTGGATTAAACCCAACTAAGATTCCTTCTAATCCTTTTTTGTTGAATTTCATTCCTCTCTGCAGATGATTTCCCAAATAAATCACCAGTGATCCTACAGATTTCAAGTAGTTAGTAGGAAGACTCTTATTGAACATGAGTTCCCAGGGGGATCAATCATTACCTTCCCTTGGGATTTGATTCAACATGAAGCAGCAGCTTTGGATTATTATGTGCCAATAGTTCTTTGGCAGCCTGGAAGAGGAGAAGGTTGCTCGCGCGGATTCAACAAGAGTTTGATTGGCTTGTTCTCACAGACCATTGTGTTGAGAATGGTAAGGTTCTGACATGAGTAGTTTGATGTGTTTGGATTTGGCAAAGTCCTTCAAGGTTTTATTGGTGAATTCCGTGCCTTTATCCAAGAAGATTTCTGTTGGGTAGTAATTAAGCCGTTTATATTCTGTTTCCAGGATATTGATTATGACGTTCGGGTTTCATCTTTAGACAGGAGGGGGAATGCCGCAAGATAGCCAGAGAAGTTATCTACAAGAGTTAGAATATAGCGGTGGTCCGCCTTGGATTGAGGGGTAATTTGTCCAATCAGATCGAGGTGTATCCTTTCAAGCGGTCTCAACGACGGCGTTGAAGTTGCTGAGAAGGGAGATTTAGTGATTTTGCTTTTGATGCAACTCTCACACTAGAAGCTATCCAATTCTTCCTTAGAGAAGCGACCCTTGAGTATAGGCTTGAGGTCAGAGATTGCAGCATGAACGTACATTTTGTGAAAGTCAGATAGAGATTGAGACTTGACAGTATTTGAGCTTGTGGATTGATTTGTGAGATTAACTGAAAGATTGTTACCCGCGACTCGAGGTTTCTAAATTACAAAGAGATTGTGGCAAATCAATCCTTTTTGGACCACCTCGTTGCCCAGAGAGACCGTAAATTGATCTTGTTCTTGAAAAAGATTGCATCCTTTTTTGCTAGAAGACCAGGGCTAATTAAGTTAACCACTATGTCTGGAACATACATACACTTGTCTAAAGTTACAACCAAATCTTTCGATTCCAGTCGGAAGGTACCAGTACCTCAAATTTTAAGGTTAGCTTCTAGCTTTCCAGTCTTGATTTCCTCTGGGTTTTCCTGGAGATTGATAGATGTGAAGAATTTCAGATTGTTGAAGACATGAATATTTGCGCCAGAGTCCAATAAGAGATTCGGGGTATTATTGGAGTTGATCCAGAGGGTGAGTAGGGAATGATAGTTGATGGTTGGGTTCTTTTTGGTTCAGTTTTTCCATTCATTCTGCTGTTCAACCCACCATCCAGGCGCAATCTGGGGGTGGAGATGAAAACAGGACATCTCTGTATGTGGAGCATTTGGGTTGTGATAGCCTTCTCTGCATCGGAGTTGGACCTTTTTATCATCTCTCTCCATTCTGCCTTTGGTAGTAACTAGGGTAACATCTGGAGCTGATTTGCCTATCTTCAATTGGGCCTTTCGCTCATTAGAATATTGAGTAAGGTGGTTAAAGACCACTTCTACCGTTATCATTTTCTCTACATGCATAATTTTTTGCTTGAGGTTTTCCAGAATCGGGGGAAACTTGAATAGTATGAGGTAGGCAATTATATCTTTGGGTAATTCTATACCCAAGTCTGCCATCCGCGTAAGTGCCTTTTGGATATTGGTGATGAAGCTTTCTATCGCGTTTTTGTTGAAGGGAGCATGTAGAAATTGATTGAAGACTCAGGCTCTGTTTGCAGTTTCAGATGAAGCAAATCAACGAGTAATCTGTTGGATTCAAATCTGCTCTTATGCAGACTGCCACCCAAGGGTTCTAAGTCTTGGTACTGAAAGCCTGAACAGCATTGTCAAACAACACATCAGGTCTTTACAGCTAAATCCAAGCAAACCCTTGTTGAGTGTACATGCACAATGGCCCATCCGGCAATGGCGCACTTAGCTTAGTGGTTAAAGCATCACTCATAAATGTTGAGGTAATGGGTTCAAATCCCATAGTGCACAACTACATTTTGGATTATAACATGGTAGCGAGAGTCTCCAGCCAAACGGCGCACCCTAACAGGTGGAAAAAGACAAGATGACCAGAACCAACTTGTCAGCTCTCTGATACCAGGAACCTTGCAGTCCTTTAGCTACAGAGAGTGATAAAAGAACTTGGAGCAATAATATTCCAAAGAATATACGCTTTAAAGCTCCAATAATGGTATGGTAAGAGCAAGTGCAAGGTTTATTTGGTTTGGTTATAAATATTTTAAATATAAAATATAAAGAGGGGCCACAGTATTATACTACTGGGGATCTTTACAGACTAGCAACCTCTCTTCAAGGGGCCTCCTTAGGCAGTTTAAGAACCTTGGAATAAATATGGGTGCCTTATAAAGGACTTATTCCACTAATGGCCGGGCTTAACAGCACACGTGGCCTAGACAGGAAGGGGAAACACTCACTCTGAGTACTTGACCACGAAAATCCTGGAGTAATTGGAAGGGTTTCAGAGCAGACGGGGTTGATTGCCTGACTAAACTTCAATGGTTGATTGGTTAATAAAGGTAAATAATACTACTACAGACTAAGTCATAAATCACTTGCTTATCTTCATATAAGCACTTGATTAACAATGACACCGTGTCTGATTGATAATAAATAATTCCTGATAACTGATTAACTGATTGGAAACAAGAGGGCAAAAGAGCCTGTTTAAATATTCCTTTTTGGGTGCTTGAGGACCTCTAGAAGGGGTACTAGCCATGGGCTGAGGCTAGGGGGGCAATCAGGGCAAGATTGGCACGTCCTCAAGGTGCTGTCAGCCTGCTGGCTTTAGATCTGTCAAGGAACAGCTCCTTTTTAGCTGCAGGATCTGTTAATCAATAGATTAGTCATTTTGCTGATCCTGCACTGATCCTTAATTTGTACAGTAAGTACTGGTCCAAAGTGAGCAGACGTAGATTTTTATTGATTCTCCATCCTCTGCTGATCCTGTATGTAATTTTTAATAATTTTTACGACCACTCCTTATGTAGTTTCGTGGTCTTTGAAGGTTCTGATCAACTTACTTCGTGGTGAGTCTGGATCTTTATTTAATTAATAAAAAATACTAAAAATTAGTTATTAACTAATTTCAATTGATTTTTAAGGTTTTTGAACCTTAATCTGTGCTCGTGTGTTGGCTTTACATAGGTAGTGTATATCCTACTATGTTGTAGCTTCTCTGAGCGGTACCTGATTGTCATAGGAGGCGCGGGGATCAGTCCATTCAAATGCGCGCGGGGACTGATCCGCTGCTCAGATGCGCGCGGGAGTTCAGCGCTGTAGGGACGCGGGGCTGCGTGCGGGAGTTGGCGTACGCGGGAGTCCAATGCTGTAGGGACGCGGAGCTGCGTGCGGGAACTCAGCGTACGCGGGAGACTGGAGCTAGGGACGCGGGGCTGCGTGCGGGAATTGTGACAAAACACAATTTCCCGTGTAACTCCTAAACTACACACAACACCTGAATTTCGACTGAAATTTAGGTGTGAAACCTATACATGACATATCATGTGAAATATTAAAATGGCTAAAAAGTGCCATACTGGTGCCGTGGTCATTTACCATTCTGTATTAAATTAATTAAAAAATATAAGGAGTACGAATTCAAGGGTGGGGTCAGTGAGTGACCCTACCTTATTTTGGGTGGGGAATCCATTTCTGCAATAATATTTATGGATTTCCTACTCCTTCATTTTATGATAATTTTATTTATTCATTTATCTTTATTTTGTTGATATTATTATTGTTGCTGCTTTGTCAGGTTGCTCTGTGCTAAGTAGCAGGCTGACATTCCCCCACTCCAAGATATGACTATATCTGAAAAAAAATTTTTTGGGGTTCAGTGTCTTTTACTGGCTCTGTAGTTTCTCAGGTGTATAGGTCCATCTGGGATGTTGTTTTCAGGTAGCCATTCATCTTTATCAGCTGATTCTCCTTTGTATCTGACTAAGTAAAGTCTAACATCTTTTCCTTGGATCCTTTCTTTTTTATCTTTAAGGATTTTACTAACTTTTCCTTTGTCCTTCTCAGGCTCATCTAAGACTGGTATTTTAAGTGAAGGGGTCTTTTCTCCTTCTCTGGGATGGTAGTGTTTGACAAGGCTAACTGGGAAGACTGGGTGTTTCCTAGAGAGTTCATTACTGAGGATGACTTCTACGGCATTTTTCCCATGGAGTTTCTTGATAGTGAAAGGCCCAACAAAGGCTGGTCTGAGTTTTCTGTTTCCAGCCAAATTGTTGAAATTGGCGGTTGAAATTAGAACTTGATCTCCTATTCTGAAATCAGGTTCTTTGTGAGTTTTATCCCACCTCTGTTGGTTGTATTCAACAGCATCTTGTACACACTTAGCAGCGTGCTTGTTTGCCATATCTATCATGTTTTTGAAGTCCAGTGATGTTGGATGGATATTAGTCAACTCCTGATTGAGGTTATCTTTGGGCAATTTGGGGATCCATCCTCTTTCCAGTATGTAAGGCGCTTCTTTGGTAGTAGAGTGTTTACTACTGTTATAGGCCATTTCTAGTGCGGGTAAAAGGCTAACCCAGTCATGGCAATATCCGTCTGTATTTTTGTACTCCATCCCAAAGCAACAGAACCTTCTGAGCATATCCTCTAGAGTCTGGATCATTCTTTCAGCTAATCCATCTGTCTGAGGGTGATAAGCTGTAGAAAAGGCTAAGGTAGTTCCTAACATATCATGGAGGTTTCTCCAGAATTCAGACGTGAATTTGGGGTCTCTATCACTGATAATAATCTTAGGAATTCCTACATCAGCAATTAGTCTGTTCCAGAAGAGTAAGGCTACTTCCATAGCGGTGTCTTCCTTATGGTTAGGTAGAAACTTGGCTTTCTTAGAAAATCTGTCTACAATAACCAGGACTGAGTTGTAAGAGTAAGCTCCACCAGGGGGCAGTCCTGTTACGAAGTCCATGTTGATAACTTCCCATCTTTTCCTGGGCTCAGCTATCCTTTGGAGTAGTCCAAACCTTTTCCCAGTGGTCCTGTTGGACTTCTGACAGATTTCACAGCTTGAAACATACTTGATAGTGGAGTCTCTCCAGTTGATCCACCAGGCAGTCTGTTTTACTTTATCTAGAGTTCTATCAATAGACAGGTGACCCGAAGAGCAATTATCATGACATTCAGCTAAGACAAGTTTGATATGCTCTGCTTTGGTCAAGACTATAACACTAGAGTGTTTATGCCGGTAATATAATATCCCATCCCACAGTGTGAATCTTCCTTCTTTATAGGACTTCAGTAGGGGTTCAGGTAAACTGTTTATGAGTTCAGATGGAGGGGAAGTACTTTCTATGATGTTAATCAAAGTCTTCATGTCAGAGTTGTACGTCTCTCTGATGGAGCTGAACAGTGATTCCTCTAGTTCACATATGTGAATTCCTATGATGGGAGCTTCCAGATTAAACAGGTTAATGTTTAGTATAGGAAATATATCATGATCTTCTGGGTCATGAGCAGGATTGCTAGTATCATTTGGTAGAGCATTTCTGCTAAGACTGTCAGCATTCTGATGTTTAACTCCAGCTTGGTGGACTATTGTCATCTGACCTCTGTACTGTTGTATGGCTATCTGCCATCTCAACATATGCCTGCTAGGAGTTTTCATGTTCATGAGAGTCCTAACAGCATTGCAATCAGTGATTACCACGAAGTTTGTACCTTCCAAATAATAGTGGAGTTTTTCTAATGCCCATACTAGAGCAAGGCATTCCATTTGGCTGGCACCATATCTCTTTTCAGTATCTTTGACTTGTCTAGATATGAAGAGTATAGGTTTCTCTACTGGTTTATCCTCTTCTATTACTTCTTGATGTAATGCAGCTCCTAATCCTTCCATGCTAGCATCTATGTAAAGTTTGAAAGGTTTAGAATAATCTGGTTGTATCAACACTGGGGCAGTAGTCATAGCTACTTTGAGTTCCTCATAATTCTTCAATCTTTCATGAGTCATTTCGAACAAAGTGTTGTTGTTGCAGATCTCATATAAACACTTGGTGAGGTTAGCAAATTTAGGTATATACTTCCTGTAATAGCTGCAGAAGCTTATAAAGGATAAGAGTTCCGTTTTGTTCTGGGGCATAGGTCTGTTCATTACTGCTGCTATCTTACTTTGGTCAGCAGTTAAGGTTAGTCCAGAAACAATGTGTCCTAGAGCTTTAAGTTCTCCGTATCCAAAGTTGCACTTTTTCATAGATACTTTTAATCCTACTGAAGCAATTGTTTTAAGGACTAGCCTTACTTTGTCCATGTGAGTATCCCAATCGTCTGAATAAATGATAACATCATCTATGTATACCATCATCCAACCTTGCCTGATGAACATTCCTAAGACTGTATCCATCATTCTTTGGAAGTGGGAAGGAGCATTTTTAATACCAAATGGCATTCTGAGATACTCATATATGCCTAAATGACATATAATTCTCATAAATTTCCTACTATCCGGACTGATAGGTATTTGGTGAAAGCCTTTCAACATGTCCATAGTAGTAATGAACTTAGCTTTAGAAAGATTATGTAGAGCGTGGTCAATCCTTGGGATAGGATAATAGTCAGCTTGGGTGTAGTTGTTGAGCATTCTAAAGTCTCCAACCATCCTAGACTTATCATTGTGCCAAGCTATTATTACGGGGGTAGTTACGTCTACTTGCTCATTATGCCCTACTTTCCGTAAGACTTGTAAGTCCACTAGTTCTTGGATGTGGCTTTCTAGAGCAGTCCTAGATTTTGGACTAGAAGGGTAAGCTGGTCTCCTGAGGTTAGGAGGGTAAGGAGGCTTAATAGTCAAAGTTAAGACCATATCATGACCTTTGATATTACCAATGGGATGATCTTTAGTGCAAAAAGCATTCTGGTTCTCAAAGCATGCTTGGAGAATATCTCTTTTCTGGTTTTCACTAAGCTGGGAATTCAAGGCAGCTTGGGAAAAGTATTCCTGGTTAAAAGTTTCTAAGTGTCTCTCATAAGTGGAATCAGCAGCTTTAGCATTGATATGGCATATTTGGAACTTCTTGTTCCAATCTCCTCCTATAGTGAAATATCTCCCTTTACTCTGGAAGACATCTATCCCGTACAGGCAAAGAGAATCATTTCCTATTATAAAATAATCACATACTCCATTTTGAAGTACTACAAATTCAATCTTGATCCTTTAGAGTGGGGGAGTATGATTTCTGTTGGCCATACTCCAATAGCATTGAGAGGTGAATTACAGCTGCTGAACTTAGCTCGAGGTACAGGTAGTAAGTTTTTCTTCCAGTTGGAATCCTGTTTATCTAAGTAGTCAGTTCCAACACAAGAGCAGAAGGCTCCACTGTCTAGAAGTAATTTTACGGGGGAACCTTGTATCAAGCCAGTGGCATAACAAGTTTTACCACCGGTGTACCCTTTTCCAATAGAAGGTTTGAGGGTTAAGGTCTTAGCTTCAGAAACATGTTGGATTTTCATGTTGGGTGTCCATTTTTGAGGCAAGTTGCTATCTTCATTAACAGGGTTAATATCTAGGGAAGATTCTATGTTGCCTTCGATGACATTAATGGGATTAGTGATAATTAGGTCACATTCAGAGATGGAACCATCAGTGTCATCTAGTTGAGGGTCAGGATTAGTGTCATCCTCTTCTCCTTCAATAGGATTAATCTTTCTCCTGGGTAAAGGACAGTCAGGTCTTACATGCCCTGTTTGGTTGCAATTCCAACATGTCTTTTCTTTGGTCACCAGAGTATTCTTGGCTTCTGAGTTGTTAGGTAGAAGTTCTTTGTTCTTGTTATTATAATCTTCCTTATTCCTAGTAGTTGGTTCTCTGGGTTTATTAGGCTTTTTGTCTAAGCCATTCATGTCAATAGTTTCTTCTAATACTCCTATGAGAGTGGAAAGGTCAGAGTTCATGGGCATTCTGCACCTTACGCTATGGTTAAGTTGTCCGGGACATAGGTTGAGGAGTCTTTCATTGACTTCTTCTTTATCAGCATTTGGGTAGAAGCAGTCTAGTCTTCTCTTCTGGTCAAGGCACCATTTGTGAGGTTTGTCCTTAGATGGATCAAACAAAGAAGTTTCGAAAGTTTTCATCATTTTTCTTTTCCAAATTCTGGTACCAAATTGTTCCTTAATCAAATCTTTCCATGAATTCCATGACAAAGATCCTACCTCTTCTCTCTTATTAATGAACCAGTCAAGGGCTACTCCTTCAAATAGTCTAGGTAGTCTCACTACGGCTATGTTATCAGGAAGTTCATAAGAGGCCAGAGTATAGTCAATAAACTTAATAAAACTGACATGATTGTATTCTCCTTCTCCGGAGAATTTAGGCCACTCAGTGATAGGGGGAAGTAATTTTAATGCTTGTTCTACTTCAGGAGTGGGACTAGGTCTGAAAGACTCAAGCCTTGTTAGTCTTGGTCTAGAAGGTAGTTGGGGCGTACTGTGGTACCTGGAAGGTCTGATTTCATCAGAGTCTGCAATGGGTTGAGATAAGTTTATCTTTAGATCTCTGAGATCGTTCTTAATCATACCTAATTCAAGGTCAAGTTTGTTACTTAATGAATCAATTTTATTAATAATATGAGTGGGTGAAGTGTGGTCTGTTTTATTAATACTTTCTTTGATTTGTTCAATAGATAGAAGAATTTCTTCTTGGATAGCTGAAGTATTGTTTTCTAGGTAATTTATTAGTTCTCCTTTACTCAAACTAATGCTGTCTCTTATTTGTTTTACTTCTAACTCATTGATTTTGATCAAGTTGGATTGGGATTGCATGACTTTACCAAAATTGGTATTTACTTTATCCAATTGCTCATATACTTTATCAAAACATTTGCCAATGATATCAAAGTTATGAGAAACATTTATGGAAAACAAATTGAAAGTTTCTACGTCTAATTGCGGTAAACTTTCTTCCATTTTCTTGCCAAAGATATTATGTTGTCCCATTCTTTGGGACTCTTTAACTTCTGATGGGCTAGAGATCTCTTCTTCTTGTTGTTGTTGTTTCCTCTTAAGGAAACTAATTGGTCCCAAGGATTCCAATTCTTCACGTAACTTTCTACTTCTTTCTTGGGAATTAACTTTTGGAGGGTTATTTGAGTCTTCTTTGCCAAATATATGGCTTTTCTCATACCCTGATGGTCTTCCTGGGTCTGAGCCTGTTTGAACAGTTCCCAATGACCCACGTGCTCTTTCACTAATACCTTTATTTTCTCCTCCTTGGAGGAGTCCGGCTGGGGTGGCGTAGGTGGAACGGTATCCTCCGGGGATTTCACGTTCAACAAGGGACGACCCTCCAACGGTGAGTTGGTCGAGTCGGCGGCCGCGGTCGTTGTTACGGTCGCTCGGATCGGAGCGATCACTGGCTCGATCCTCATTGCGGTCGCGACTGGCGTCCTTGCGCACACGGGTTCCTCCGGGCAAAGATCCATATGATGGGGCGCGTCCACTGGCACGGGTGTTGCGTCTGTTTTGAAGCATTTTAAAGGTTATATAAGTTTTTGTCGAAACTTTATAAAAATAATTTTCTTTCGAGTAATATATTTTTTTTTTAAAAAAAATATTTCTTACTTATATGAAGGTTTAAAGGCACTAAGTCCTTGTTGGGGTCAGGTCCGTCCTTGGAGGGTATTCCAACGGGATCTGAGTGGGTTCCAATTAAATCTTGGGACAAGTCCAAGGGTCCACAGTCTGGGACGTCCTCTAAGAGGTCTTGGTCAATAAGATCACCAAAGACAAAATCCACTAGAAAGGATTAAATAATAAAAAATATAAGTTATATATTTATTTATTTTATAATAATTTTTATTATAATTTTCGAGTTTTTGTGATTTTTTTTATAAAAAAATAAAAAGGAGATCAAAGCTCACTTTTATAATTTGGATACCGTCTCTTAAAAGCAGAAAGCTTTCTTTGATAGGTTTTCCACTCTTTGTGCTGTCTTAACAAGGAGTTAAAATTGATAATTCTTTCTAACTCTTGTTCCTTTTCTTTTGAGATTTGTTCTCTATAATAAAGAAGTCTCTCTTGTTTCTGCTCAGGAGTTATAACAACAGGCACAAAGTTACGTAATTTTTCTTCTTTTTTCTGTTTAAGAAGATTTAAATAATAATTGATCAATTCTCCGTTGGTTTTTAAATCCACTGGACGAATTAAAAGATCAAGATAAATGATAAGTATTTCTACTTATATAATTTTTATATAAATAACTGGTCCAGGAGACAATTAATTAAATAATTAATTATTGAGGATATTTCCCGGCCAGACCCCCAGTTGTCAGCTCTCTGATACCAGGAACCTTGCAGTCCTTTAGCTACAGAGAGTGATAAAAGAACTTGGAGCAATAATATTCCAAAGAATATACGCTTTAAAGCTCCAATAATGGTATGGTAAGAGCAAGTGCAAGGTTTATTTGGTTTGGTTATAAATATTTTAAATATAAAATATAAAGAGGGGCCACAGTATTATACTACTGGGGATCTTTACAGACTAGCAACCTCTCTTCAAGGGGCCTCCTTAGGCAGTTTAAGAACCTTGGAATAAATATGGGTGCCTTATAAAGGACTTATTCCACTAATGGCCGGGCTTAACAGCACACGTGGCCTAGACAGGAAGGGGAAACACTCACTCTGAGTACTTGACCACGAAAATCCTGGAGTAATTGGAAGGGTTTCAGAGCAGACGGGGTTGATTGCCTGACTAAACTTCAATGGTTGATTGGTTAATAAAGGTAAATAATACTACTACAGACTAAGTCATAAATCACTTGCTTATCTTCATATAAGCACTTGATTAACAATGACACCGTGTCTGATTGATAATAAATAATTCCTGATAACTGATTAACTGATTGGAAACAAGAGGGCAAAAGAGCCTGTTTAAATATTCCTTTTTGGGTGCTTGAGGACCTCTAGAAGGGGTACTAGCCATGGGCTGAGGCTAGGGGGGCAATCAGGGCAAGATTGGCACGTCCTCAAGGTGCTGTCAGCCTGCTGGCTTTAGATCTGTCAAGGAACAGCTCCTTTTTAGCTGCAGGATCTGTTAATCAATAGATTAGTCATTTTGCTGATCCTGCACTGATCCTTAATTTGTACAGTAAGTACTGGTCCAAAGTGAGCAGACGTAGATTTTTATTGATTCTCCATCCTCTGCTGATCCTGTATGTAATTTTTAATAATTTTTACGACCACTCCTTATGTAGTTTCGTGGTCTTTGAAGGTTCTGATCAACTTACTTCGTGGTGAGTCTGGATCTTTATTTAATTAATAAAAAATACTAAAAATTAGTTATTAACTAATTTCAATTGATTTTTAAGGTTTTTGAACCTTAATCTGTGCTCGTGTGTTGGCTTTACATAGGTAGTGTATATCCTACTATGTTGTAGCTTCTCTGAGCGGTACCTGATTGTCATAGGAGGCGCGGGGATCAGTCCATTCAAATGCGCGCGGGGACTGATCCGCTGCTCAGATGCGCGCGGGAGTTCAGCGCTGTAGGGACGCGGGGCTGCGTGCGGGAGTTGGCGTACGCGGGAGTCCAATGCTGTAGGGACGCGGAGCTGCGTGCGGGAACTCAGCGTACGCGGGAGACTGGAGCTAGGGACGCGGGGCTGCGTGCGGGAATTGTGACAAAACACAATTTCCCGTGTAACTCCTAAACTACACACAACACCTGAATTTCGACTGAAATTTAGGTGTGAAACCTATACATGACATATCATGTGAAATATTAAAATGGCTAAAAAGTGCCATACTGGTGCCGTGGTCATTTACCATTCTGTATTAAATTAATTAAAAAATATAAGGAGTACGAATTCAAGGGTGGGGTCAGTGAGTGACCCTACCTTATTTTGGGTGGGGAATCCATTTCTGCAATAATATTTATGGATTTCCTACTCCTTCATTTTATGATAATTTTATTTATTCATTTATCTTTATTTTGTTGATATTATTATTGTTGCTGCTTTGTCAGGTTGCTCTGTGCTAAGTAGCAGGCTGACACAACTTGAGTTGTGAATAGCTGTATGCACCCTGCACAGAGCAAGGGGGAGTGTTGGAGTCAAATCTGCTCTTATGCAGACTGCCACCCAAGGTTTCTAAGTCTTGGTACTGAAAGCCTGAACAGCATTGTCAAACAACACATCAGGTCTTTACAGCTAAATCCAAGAAAACCCTTGTTGAGTGTACAGGAACAATGGCCCATCCGGCAATGGCGCACTTAGCTTAGTGGTTAAAGCATCACTCATGAATGTTGAGGTCATGGGTTCAAATCCCATAGTGCACAACTAAATTTTGGATTCTAACATAATCTTGGCCGAGAGCAGCTTAGACAATGAGATTTTTGCTGAATTGACCACATTGGCATGAGTGACGCTGTCTAGTTTAGAAAGGATGATTGCTCGGATTTCTTGATCTTGTTTTATTGGAAGTTGGCCAGAGTTGCTAGTTATGACGTCCTTAATTTCCTTGAGATCAAAGAGAATTAAAATCTTGTCTCGCCAGATGGAATAATTGTCTTTGTTGAGAGGAGGAATGGCATCGACCGAGGCCTTGAGTGCAACTTGGTGAAAATAGTTGTTGGCCCCAACTGGTTTTTTCATTTTTGATTAGCTTGAGTCGTTTGGCTTTTAACCGTGTTGATTTCACTATTTGATTTCTTGGGACTAAAAACCAGCGGGCTGAAGACATGAATTTTAGAGAAGATTAGAACAACTGATCCAAATGAGAATATAGATGACGAGGAAGATGAAAGGAACACCAATGGCTAGAACTGTGATCAGGAACAGGACAGCGTGAGCGGCAGAAGAGAGGATGAGGCTAGAGGAGATGAGTAGATGACTGAAACAGACAGAAGTCAGAGTTGAGAGTTTTTAGTTGTGATAAATCATGCGGATAGGTCTCTTACCAGACAAGAGCACATGAACCATAATTGGGTTAGCTGAGATGGTGGATTGAGAATTGAGGTGAGATGTGATTTAAGGGAAAAGAACAGAGAAGGTAGAAAAGAACAGAACAAGTAGAAAGGAAAGATAGAATAAAGAAAGAGAAAAAGAAAGATGAGGAGAATAAAGAAGTCAATTCAAGTAGTTTTTGTGAGAGGTTATTCGGGGAGAAGAGGGATTTTTGAGGATGGAAGAAAGTGGACTGGACGCTGGAAGGATCTGGAGCTGAGACTCAAGGTTGAGAGAGGACAATCCTCAGAATAGAGTGTTCACACTCATCTTCAGGGTGCGCAGCATTTTGGAGGGTGCGCGGTGGTCAGAGAGAAGAGAACCGTGAGGAGTGATTTCTCAACACCACCCAATCCCCTTGGTCCGCAAGTTGGTTGACATGGACCAATCCCACAATCAAAGCTAACAATCCATCAATTTGTTCCCACGCCTTCTGTCTTTGGGTGGGGGTGGGAAAGCAGCTTCTACCTCCCGCGGACATCTGCGGGAGTCTGGTTCATTTCCTTTCCCACCCCTTCTGCCTTTGGGTGAGGGGTTGGTGATCCTGGTGTTGTCGCGCGCGCCTGTCCGGGGAGGGACGCAAGAGAGGTGAAGGGATGAGAAAGATCCCACCCCAGTCAGGGAGGCCAGATTTCCACCAGCCCGCGTGATCAATTTTTCTGATCATCTGAGAAAAAAAAAATCTGCTCTATTTGTAGAATCACTTGTACATAGTCTAAAAGGGCCTCCTTCCCATATCAGGAGGGGCTCTCCCCTGCCTTTTGAGGGTGGGGGATCATATGGCACCTTACCAAGAAGGATCATCATCACAATCATCTTGAAACAAATTATCCATGGGGTCTCATTCCCCTTTATCTGAGAACTGAATTCTGGGTATATCCATGATTTCCCCTTGATCCTTGAGCCTCCATACTCAAATCCTGATCCTTGATCTTTATCACCAACCAATAGCCTTGCTGGTTGAAGAAAAATTCGACTGATTGAATTCTTGAGTGTGTTACACCACTCCTTATCTCTTTATCCAACCATACTGGTCCTGATCATCCCTTGATTACCTTTCCGGACCTAGTCACGTTTGACTGAGGAGGTTTTATTAACCTTAAAACCTGGAGTGTTGAACCTCCCTTTCTTTCTTTTGAAGTTTAATTCTGCCACGCTACTCTTGAGTTCCTTGAGAAGTGTTGGGTTATTCTTGTTAGAATCTGTTGTTGTTTTGCTTCTAGAGCATCATCAAAACAATTAGCTTTGTCATGTGCAGCCACCCACAGTTATCTGGTACCCTTCAAGCGCTTGATTGTGGAGAGTTGGGCAGGTTCATTGAGAACCTGGAGGTTGTTTGGGATTAAGTTGATCTTTCCTAAGCTTCTGCTGACGACCGAAGCTATTAGCTTGTGGGCATTGTTTACTTACAGTTGCCTTGTCTCGTTGAACTCTGAACAATACTTGACTTCTTCTATTCAAGCTTTCCCCGGCATCATCTTGCCTCAGATAGTAGTGCAGCCTAAACAGCACCTTTCACCTCCACAAAACTGCCACAGCCTAGCATTGTTTGGAGTCTTATAGCGGATCCCACCCCGCGCGCATCTGAACTGACTGATCCCGGCTTCTGGATCTGTCATGACTAATCTGACAACCAGGTACCTCTCAGAAGAGCTGCAACCCAATTAGGGTTGCCTGGCATATTTAAAAAGTTGAAATATGCATTATTTACAATATAAAAAGATCAAAACTTAATTAAAATTAATAAAAATTAAGTTTAGAACATTTTTTAATGATAAATTAAAGATCAAGGATTACCACGTAAAGCATGGACGCTGATCTTTGAAGACCACAAAACACTACAAGGAGTGTTAATAAAAATTATTTAAAATTATCTAAGTGATCAGCAAATGATGTAAATATATTAAAATTCCACATCTGTTCACTTTAAAGCAATTCTAATAGTACAAATGAAGGATCAGTTCAGAATGATCAAATTTACGCCATAATAGATTAACTAAAACGGTACAGAAATCCAGAAGATCAAAGGTCAGCTGAGTAACAGCACCAAGTGGACCTGCTAATCATCCTCTGAATGGCTTGCCAGCCTCAGCCCAGGAGCAGAAATCTGTCTACGCGCCCTGATAAGCTAAAAATCACCCCAAAAAGGTATTTATTGTCAGCCTGCTACTTAGCACAGAGCAACCTGACAAAGCAACAACAATAATAATATTAACAAAATTAAAAGGAACAAAGATAAATGAATAAATAAAATTATTATAAAATAAAGGAGTAGGAAATCCATAAATATTATTGCAGAAATGGATTTCCCACCCAAAATAAGGTAGGGTCACTCACTGACCCCACCCTTGAATTCTTACTCCTTATATTTTTTAATTAATTTAATACAAAATGGTAAATGACCACGGCACCAGTATGGCACCTTTTATCCATTTTGATATTTCACATGATATGTCATGTATAGGTTTCACACCAAAATTTCAGTTGAAATCCAGGTGTTGTGTGTAGTTTAGGAGTTACACGGGAAATTGTGTTTTGTCACAATTCCCGCACGCAGCCCCACGTCCCTACAGCGTTGGACTCCCACGTACGCCAACTCCCGCACGCAGCCCCGCGTCCCTACAGCGCTGAACTCCCGCGCAACTGAATTCCCGCGCAGGTAATCCCGTGACCTAGTCACGCGCGCAGCGGTACAGTCCCCCGCGCGCATCTGAGCAGCGGATCAGTCCCCGCGCGCATTTGAATGGACTGATCCCCGCGCCTCCTATGACATCCAGGTACCGCTCAGAGAAGCTACAATATAGTAGGATCTACACTACATATGTAAAGCTACCACACGAGCATAGATTATGGTTCAAAAACCTCAAAAATCAATTAAAATTAGTTAGTAACTAATTTTTAGTATTTTTTATTAATTAAATAAAGATCCAGACTCACCACGAAATAAGTTGATCAGAACCTTCAAAGACCGCGAAACTACATAAGGAGTGGTCTTAAAAATTATTAAAAATTACATAAAGGATCAGCAAAGGATGGAAATGTAATAAAAATCTACGTCTGCTCACTTTGGACCAGTACTTGCTGTACAAATTGAGGATCAGTGCAGGATCAGCAAAATGACTAATCTATTGATTAACAGATCCTGCAGCTAAAAAGGAGCTGTTCCTTGACAGATCTAAGGCCAGCAGGCTAACAGCACCTTGAGGACGTGCCAATCTTGCCCTGATTGCCCCCCTAGACTCAGCCCATGGCTAGTACTCCTTCTAGAGGCCCTCAAGCACCCAAAAAAGAATATTTAAACAGGCTCTTTTTGCCCTTCTGTTTCCAGTAAGTTAATCAGTTATCAGGAATTATTTATTATCAATCAGACACGGTGTCATTGTTAATCAAGTGCTTATATGAAGATAAGCAAGTTATTTATGACTTAGTCTGTAGTAGTATTATTTACCTTTATTAACCAATCAACCATTGAAGTTTAGTCAAGCAATCAGCCCCATCTGCTCTGAAACCCTTCCAATTATTCCAGGATTTTCGTGGTCAAGTGCTCAGAGTGAGTGTTTCCCTTCCTGTCTAGGCCACGTGTGCTGTTAAGCCCGGCCATTAGTGGAATAAGTCCTTTCTAAGGCACCCATATTTATTCCAAGGTTCTTGAACTGCCTAAGGAGGCCCCTTGAAGAGAGGTTGCTAGTCTGTAAAGATCCCCAGTAGTATAATACTGTGGCCCCTCTTTTTATATTATATTTAAAATATTTATAACCAAACCAAATAAACCTTGCACTTGCTCTTACCATACCATTATTGGAGCTTTAAAGTGTTTATTCTTTGGAATATTATTGCTCCAAGTTCTTTTATCACTCTCTGTAGCTAAAGGACTGCAAGGTTCCTGGTATCAGAGAGCTGAAAACTGGGGGTCTTGCCGGGAAATATCCTCAATAATTAATTGTTTAATTCATTATCTTTTGGACCAGTTATTTATATATAAAAAAAAATTATATATATAAGTAGAAATACTTATTATTTATCTTGATCTTTTGATTTGTCCAGTGGATTTAAAAACCAACAGAGAATTGATCAATTATTATTTAAATCTTCTTAAACAGAAAAAAGAAGAAAAATTACATAACTTTGTGCCTGTTGTTATAACTCCTGAACAGAAACAAGAGAGACTTCTTTATTATAGACAACAAATCTTAAAAGAAAAGGAACAAGAGTTAGAAAGAATTATCAATTTTAACTCCTTGTTAAGACAGCACAAAGAGTGGAAAATCTATCAAAGAAAGCTTTCTGCTTTTAAGAGACGGTATCCAGATTATAAAAGTGAGCTTTGATCTCCTTTTTATTTTTTTATAAAAAAAATCACAAAAACTCGAAAATTATAAAAAAATTATTATAAAATAAATAAATATATAACTTATATTTTTTTATTATTTTATCCTTTCTAGTGGACTTTGTCTTTGGTGATCTTATTGACCAAGACCTCTTAGAGGACGTCCCAGACTGTGGAACCTTGGATTTGTCCCAAGATTTGATTGGAACCCACTCAGATCCCGTTGGAATACCCTCCAAGGACGGACCTGACCCCAACAAGGACTTAGTGCCTTTAAACCTTCATATACGTAAGACATATATTTTTTAAAAAAAAATTACTTGAAAAAAAATTATCTTTTTTGATTTTTTTTTACAAAGTTTCGACAAAAACTTACATAATCTTTCAAAATGCATCAAAACAGACGCAACAACCGCGCCAGTGGACGCGCCCCGTCATATGGATCTTTGCCCGGAGGAACCCGTGTGCGCAAGGATGCCAGTCGCGAATGCAATGCGGATCGAGCCAGTGATCGCTCCGATCCGAGCGACCGTGACAACGACTGCGGCCGCCGACTCGACCAACTCACCGTTGGAGAGCCGTCCCTTGTTGAACGTGAAATCCCAGGAGGATACCGTTCCACCTACGCCACCCCAGCCGGACTCCTCCAAGGAGGACAAAATAAAGGTATTGGTGAAAGAACACGTGAGTCATTGGGAACTGTTCAAACAGGCTCAGACCCAGGAAGACCAGCAGGGTATGAGAAAAGCCATATCTTTGGCAAAGAAGATTCAAATAACTCTCCAAAAATTGATTCCCAAGAGAGAAGTAGAAGGTTACGTGAAGAATTGGAATCCTTGGGACCAATTAGTTTCCTTAAGAGGAAACAACAACAACAGGAAGAAGAGATCTCTAGCCCATCAGAAATTAAAGAGTCCCAAAGAGTGGGACAATATAATATCTTTGGCAAGAAAATGGAAGAAAGTGTACCACAATTAGACGTAGAAACTTTCAACTTGTTTTCCATAAATGTTTCTCATAACTTTGATATCATTGGCAAATGTTTTGATAAAGTATATGAGCAATTGGATAAAGTAAATACCAATTTTGGTAAAGTCATGCAATCCCAATCCAACTTGATCAAAATTAATGAGTTAGAGGTAAAACAAATAAGAGACAGCATTATTTTGAGTAAGGGAGAACTAATGAATTACCTAGAAAACAATACTTCAGCTATCCAAGAAGAAATTCTTCTATCTATTGAACAAATCAAAGAAGGTATTAATAAAACAGACCACACTTCACCCACTCATATTATTAATAAAATTGATTCATTAAGTAACAAACTTGACCTGGAATTAGGTATGATTAAGAATGATCTCAGAGATCTAAAGATAAACTTATCTCAACCCATTGCAGATTCTGATGAAATCAGACCTTCCAGGTACCACAGTACGCCCCAACTACCTTCTAGACCAAGACTAACAAGGCATGAATCTTTCAGACCTAGTCCCACTCCTGAAGTAGAAAAAGCATTAAAATTACTTCCCCCTATCACTGAGTGGCCTAAATTCTGCGGAGAAGGAGAATACAATTATGTCAGTTTTATTAAGTTTATTGACTATACTCTGGCCTCTTATGAACTTCCTGATAACATAGCCGTAGTAAGACTACCTAGACTGTTTGAAGGAGTAGCCCTTGACTGGTTCATCAATAAGAGAGAAGAGGTAGGATCTTTGTCATGGAATTCATGGAAAGATTTGATTAAGGAACAATTTGGTACCAGAATTTGGAAAAGAAAAATGATGAAGACTTTCGAAACTTCTTTGTTTGATCCATCTAAGGACAAACCTCACAAATGGTGCCTTGACCAGAAGAGAAAACTAGACTGCTTCTACCCAAATGCTGATAAAGAAGAAGTCAATGAAAGACTCCTCAACCTATGTCCAGGACAACTTAACCATAGCGTAAGGTGCAGAATTCCCATGAACTCTGACCTTTCCACTATTATAGGAGTATTAGAAGAAACTATTGACATGAATGGCTTAGACAAAAAGCTTAATAAACCCAGAGAACCAACTACTAGGAATAAGGAAGATTATAATAACAAGAATAAAGAACCTCTACCTATCAACTCAGAAGCCAAGAATACTTTGGTGACAAAAGAAAAGACATGTTGGAATTGCAACCAAACAGGGCATGTAAGACCTGACTGTCCTTTACCCAGGAGAAAGATTAATCCTATTGATGGAGAAGAGGATGACACTAATCCTGACCCCCAACTAGATGACACTGATGGTTCCATCTCTGAATGTGACCTAATTATCACTAATCCCATTAATGTCATTGAAGGTAACATAGAATCTTCCCTAGATATTAACCCTGTTAATGAAGATAGCAATTTGCCTCAAAAATGGACACCCAACATTAAAATCCAACATGTTTCTGAAGCTAAGACCTTAAACTTCAAATCTTCTATTGGAAAAGGGTACACCGGTGGTAAAACTTGTTATGCCACTGGCTTGATACAAGGTTCCCCCGTAAAATTACTTCTAGAAAGTGGAGCCTTCTGCTCTTGTGTTGGAACTGACTACTTAGAAAAACAGGATTCCAACTGGAAGAAAAACTTACTACCTGTACCTCGAGCTAAGTTCAGCAGCTGTAACTCACCTCTCAATGCTATTGGAGTATGGCCAGCAGAAATCGTACTCCCTCACTCTAAAGGATCAATCAAGATAAAGATTGAATTTGTAGTACTTCAAAATGGAGTATGTGATTATTTTATTATAGGAAATGATTCTCTTTGCCTGTACGGGATAGATGTCTTCCAGAGTAAAGGGAGATATTTCACTATAGGAGGAGATTGGAACAAGAAGTTCCAAATATGCCATATCAATGCTAAAGCTACTGATTCCACTTATGAGAGACACTTAGAAACTTTTAACCAGGAATACTTTTCCCAAGCTGCCTTGAATTCCCAGCTTAGTGAAAACCAGAAAAGAGATATTCTCCAAGCATGCTTTGGGAACCAGAATGCTTTTTGCACTAAAGACCATCCCATTGGTAATATCAAAGGTCATGATATGGTCTTAACTTTGACCATTAAGCCTCCTTACCCTCCTAACCTCAGGAGACCAGCTTACCCTTCTATTTCAAAATCTAGGGCTGCTCTAGAAAGCCACATCCAAGAACTAGTGGACTTAAAAGTCTTACGGAAAGTAGGGCATAATGAGCAAGTAGACATAACTACCCCCGTGATAATAGCCTGGCACAATGATAAGTCTAGGATGGTTGGAGACTTTAGAATGCTCAACAACTACACCCAAGCTGACTATTATCCTATCCCAAGGATTGACCACGCTCTACATAATCTTTCTAAAGCTAAGTTCATTACTACTATGGACATGTTGAAAGGCTTTCACAAAATACCTATCAGTCCGGATAGTAGGAAATTTATGAGAATTATATGTCATTTAGGCATATATGAGTATCTCAGAATGCCATTTGGTATTAAAAAATCTCCTTCCCACTTCCAAAGAATGATCGATACAGTCTTAAGAATGTTCATCAGACAAGGTTGGATGATGGTATACATAGATGATGTTATCATTTATTCAGACGATTGGGATACTCATATGGATAAAGTAAGGCTAGTGCTTAAAACAATTGACACAGTAGGATTAAAAGTATCTATGAAAAAGTGCAACTTTGGATACGGAGAACTCAAAGCTCTAGGACACATTGTTTCTGGACTAACTTTAACTGCTGACCAAAGTAAGATAGCAGCAGTAATGAACAGACCTATGCCCCAGAACAAAATGGAACTCTTATTCTTTATAAGCTTCTGCAGCTATTACAGGAAGTACATACCTAAATTTGCTAACCTCACCAAGTGTTTATATGAGATCTGCAACAACAACACGTTGTTTGAAATGACTCATGAAAGATTGAAGAATTATGAGGAACTCAAAGTAGCTATGACTACTGCCCCAGTGTTGATACAACCAGATTATTCTAAACCTTTCAAACTTTACATAGATGCTAGCATGGAAGGATTAGGAGCTGCATTACACCAAGAAGTAATAGAAGAGGATAAACCAGTAGAGAAACCTATACTCTTCATATCTAGACAAGTCAAAGATACTGAAAAGAGATATGGTGTCAGCCAAATGGAATGCCTTGCTCTAGTATGGGCATTAGAAAAACTCCACTATTATTTGGAAGGTACAAATTTCCTGGTGATCACTGATTTCAATGCTGTTAGAACCCTCATGAACATGAACACTCCTAGCAGGCATAAGTTAAGATGGCAGATAGCCATACAACAGTACAGAGGTCAGATGACAATAGTCCACCAAGCTGGAGTTAAACATCAGAATTCTGACAGTCTTAGCAGAAATTCTCTACCAAATGATACTAGCAACCCTGCTCATGACCCAGAAGATCATGATATATTTCCTATACTAAACATTAACCTATTTAATCTTGAAGCCCCCATCATAGGAATTCACATATGTGAACTAGATGAATCACTGTTCAGCTCCATCAGAGAAGCATACAAATCTGGCATGAAGAGTTTGATTAACATCATAGAAAGTACTTCACCTCCATCTGAACTCATAAACAGTTTACCTGAACCCCTGCTGAAGTCCTATAAAGAAGGAAGATTCACACTGTGGGATGGGATAGTATATTACCGGCATAAACACTCTAGTGTTATAGTCTTGACCAAAGCAGAGCATATCAAACTTGTTTTAGCTGAATGTCATGATAATTGCTCTTCGGGTCACCTGTCTATTGATAGAACCCTAGATAAAGTAAAGCAGACTACCTGGTGGATCAACTGGAGAGACTCCACTATCAAGTATGTTTCAAGCTGTGAAATCTGTCAGAAGTCCAACAGGACCACTGGGAAAAGGTTTGGACTACTCCAAAGGATAGCTAAGCCCAGGAAAAGATGGAAATTATCAACATGGACTTTGTAACAGGACTGCCCCCTGGTGGAGCTTACTCTTACAACTCAGTCCTGGTTATTGTAGACAGATTTTCTAAGAAAGCCAAGTTTCTACCTAACCATAAAGAAGACACAGCTATGGAAGTAGCCTTACTCTTCTGGAACAGACTAATTGCTGATGTAGGAATTCCTAAGATTATTATCAGTGATAGAGACCCCAAATTCACGTCTGAATTCTGGAGAAACCTCCATGATATGTTTGGAACTACCTTAGCCTTTTCTACAGCTTATCACCCTCAAACAGATAGATTAGCTGAAAGAATGATCCAGACTATAGAGGATATGCTCAGAAGGTTCTGTTGCTTTGGGATGGAGTACAAAAATACAGACGTATATTGCCATGACTGGGTTAGCCTTTTACCTGCACTAGAAATGGCCTATAACAGTAGTAAACACTCTACTACCAAAGAAGCTCCTTACATACTGGAAAGAGGATGGATCCCCAAATTTCCCAAAGATAACCTCAATCAGGAGTTGACTAATATCCATCCAACATCACTGGACTTCAAAAACATGATAGATATGGCAAACAAGCAAGCTGCTGAATGTGTACAAGATGCTGTTGAATACAACCAACAGAGGTGGGATAAAACTCACAAAGAACCTGATTTCAGAATAGGAGATCAAGTTCTAATTTCAACCGCCAATTTCAATAACTTGGCTGGAAACAGAAAACTCAGACCAGCCTTTGTTGGGCCTTTCACTATCAAGAAACTTCATGGTAAGAATGCTGTAGAAGTCATCCTCAGTAATGAACTCTCTAGGAAACACCCAGTCTTCCCAGTTAGCCTTGTCAAACACTACCATCCCAGAGAAGGAGAAAAGACCCCTTCATTTGAAATACCAGTCTTAGATGAGCCTGAGAAGGACAAAGGAAAAATTAGTAAAATCCTTAAAGATAAAAAAGAAAGGATCCAAGGAAAAGATGTTAGACTTTACTTAGTCAGATACAAAGGAGATTTAGCTGATAAAGATGAATGGCTACCTGAAAACAACATTCCAGATGGACCTATACACCTGAGAAACTACAGAGCCAGTAACAGACACTGAGCCCCAAAAATTTTTCAGATATAGTCATATCTTGGAGTGGGGGAATGTCAGCCTGCTACTTAGCACAGAGCAACCTGACAAAGCAACAACAATAATAATATTAACAAAATTAAAAGGAACAAAGATAAATGAATAAATAAAATTATTATAAAATAAAGGAGTAGGAAATCCATAAATATTATTGCAGAAATGGATTCCCCACCCAAAATAAGGTGGGGTCACTCACTGACCCCACCCTTGAATTCTTACTCCTTATATTTTTTTAATTAATTTAATACAAAATGGTAAATGACCACGGCACCAGTATGGCACCTTTTAGCCACTTTAATATTTCACATGATATGTCATGTATAGGTTTCACACCAAAATTTCAGTCGAAATCCAGGTGTTGTGTGTAGCTTAGGAGTTACACGGGAAATTGTGTTTTGTCACAATTCCCGCACGCAGCCCCACGTCCCTACAGCGTTGGACTCCCGCGTACGCCAACTCCCGCACGCAGCCCCGCGTCCCTACAGCGCTGAACTCCCGCGCAACTGAATTCCCGCGCAGGTAATCCCGTGACCTATTCACGCGCGCAGCGCTACAGTCCCCCGCGCGCATCTGAGCAGCGGATCAGTCCCCGCGCGCATTTGAATGGACTGATCCCCGCGCCTCCTATGACATCCAGGTACCGCTCAGAGAAGCTACAATATAGTAGGATCTACACTACATATGTAAAGCTACCACACGAGCATAGATTATGGTTCAAAAACCTCAAAAATCAATTAAAATTAGTTAGTAACTAATTTTTAGTATTTTTTATTAATTGAATAAAGATCCAGACTCACCAAGAAATAAGTTGATCAGAACCTTCAAAGACCACGAAACTACATAAGGAGTGGTCTTAAAAATTATTAAAAATTACATACAGGATCAGCAGAGGATGGAAAATCAATAAAAATCTACGTCTGCTCACTTTGGACCAGTACTTGCTGTACAAATTGAGGATCAGTGCAGGATCAGCAAAATGACTAATCTATTGATTAACAGATCCTGCAGCCACAAAGGAGCTGTTCCTTGACAGATCTAAGGCCAGAAGGCTAACAGCACCTTGGGGAAGTGTCAACCTTGCCCTGATTGCCCCCCTAGCCTCAGCCCATGGCTAGTACTCCTTCTAGAGGCCCTCAAGCACCCAAAAAAGAATATTTAAACAGGCTCTTTTTGCCCTTCTGTTTCCAGTAAGTTAATCAGTTATCAGGAATTATTTATTATCAATCAGACATGGTGTCATTGTTAATCAATTGCTTATATGAAGATAAGCAAGTTATTTATGACTTAGTCTGTAGTAGTATTATTTACCTTTATTAACCAATCAACCATTGAAGTTTAGTCAAGCAATCAACCCCATCTGCTCTGAAACCCTTCCAATTATTCCAGGATTTTCGTGGTCAAGTGCTCAGAGTGAGTGTTTCCCTTCCTGTCTAGGCCACGTGTGCTGTTAAGCCTGGCCATTAGTGGAATAAGTCCTTTCTAAGGCACCCATATTTATTCCAAGGTTCTTAAACTGCCTAAGGAGGCCCCTTGAAGAGAGGTTGCTAGTCTGTAAAGATCCCCAGTAGTATAATACTGTGGCCCCTCTTTTTATATTATATTTAAAATATTTATAACCAAACCAAATAAACCTTGCACTTGCTCTTACCATACCATTATTGGAGCTTTAAAGTGTTTATTCTTTGGAATATTATTGCTCCAAGTTCTTTTATCACTCTCTGTAGCTAAAAGACTGCAAGGTTCCTGGTATCAGAGAGCTGAAATTTATACAGACCTCTTTGGATCCATTATCCCATCATCAGTTTACCAGGAATTATTATTATTAATCAGACACCGTGTCATTTTTATTCAAGTGCTTATGAAGAGTCTAAGAAAGTGATTTATGACCAAGCCTGTAGTATGATTATTTATTTCTTAAAATCAATCAACCCTTGAAGTTTAGTCAGGCAATCCACCCCATCTGCTCTGAAACCCTTCCTATTATTTCAGGATTTTCGTGGTAAAGTGCTCAGAGTGAGTGTTTCCTTTACTGTCTAGGCCAGTGTGCTGTAATTCCCGGCCATTAGTGGAATAAGACCTTTCTTAGGCACCCATCTTCATTCCAAGGTTCTTAAACTGCCTAAGGAGGCTCTTTGATGAGAGGTTGCGTTGTCTGTAAAGACCCTCAGTATTACAATACTGTGGCCCCTATATTATCTACATATTTAAAACCTTTTATTATCAAACCAATTAAACCTTTCAACTGCTCTTATTGTATTATTTATTTGAGTGTCTAAGCATTTATTTTTGGAATAATTACTATTAGTATTATTCCGGTATTTTTATCACTCTCTGTAGCTAAAGGACTGCAAGGTTCATGGTATTGGTAAGAGGAAAACTGGGGGTCTGGCCGGGAAATATCCTTAAATAATTAATCTTGGATTATTTATTCCTTGGACCAGTCTATTTTTTTCAAAATAAGTTAAGATACTTATAACATATATTTTTGATCCTTTGTTTCTCTAGTGGATCTTAAGACCAAAAGAGAATTGATCAATTATTATTTGAACCTTCTTAAAAAGAAAAAAAAGAAGAAATACTTCTTAACTTTGTCCCTGTTATTATAACTCCTGAGCAACAACAACAGAAATTTCTTTATCAGAAAGAGAAGGTTATAAAGACAAAGAACTTGAGCTTGAAAGAATTATCAATGTTAATTCTTTATTAAGGCAAAATAAGGAGTGGAAAATC
The DNA here is from genome assembly GCA_025617555.3 of Puccinia polysora. Classification (NCBI taxonomy): domain Eukaryota; kingdom Fungi; phylum Basidiomycota; class Pucciniomycetes; order Pucciniales; family Pucciniaceae; genus Puccinia; species Puccinia polysora. The sequence goes on from CM062614.1 coordinate 21,428,296, forward strand.
TTTCAAAGGAAGCTTTCTATTTATAAACTAAATAACCCTGAAGATAAAGAAAAATCAAAAAATAATAAAAGTGAATATTTTTTTAAAATATCATCTTGCCACGTAAAAACACAAAAATATCAAAATTATATTTTTTTTTGTTTTTATCCATCTCAGTGGATTTGGTTCTTGGTGATCTCCCTGACCAGGACCTCCTAGAGGACATCCAAGGCAGTGTACCCTTGGACTTACCCTTGAATGTATCTCAGGATCTGATTGGAACTCACTCAGACGCCATTGGAATACCCCCCAAGGACAGTTGTGATCCCAACCAAGTGTTTGTACCCTTGAATTTAACTTTAATTTGGTTAAAATATATATATAAAAATTATTAAAAATATAAAACACACAAAAAATATTATTTTTAAAATTTTAAAGTCTTTTTTCAAAAAGTTCGACAAAAGACTTACACATTTATTTTGGTGCTATGTACCAAAACAGGCGCAACACCCATGAACAGGTATAGCCCCATTGTATGGATCTCTGCCTGGAGGAACCCGTACGTTCAAAGACTCCATTTGCAAGTGCAATGAGGGGGATGGAACCCATGACCATAGCGTCACAGGCCAGGACAAAGGCAACAACCACTGTGGTGAACCATTTGGGACACCGTGGGAAAAGAATTCAAAGACTAAAAAAAAAAAAAAAAATCCTGTCCTCAAGCATTGCTCATCCTCATCCTCATCCTCGCGCGTCCTCATCCTCATCCTTGCGCCTCCTCATCCTCATCCTTGCGCGTTGCTTGTGCTCATCCTCATCCTTGCGTGTTGCTCATCCTCATCCTCATCCTTGATCATCCATCATTGTCATCGTTGCGCGTTGCTCATCATCATTTTCATTGTTGCGCGTTGCTCATCCATGCCTTACCAAACCCATCCCGACCGCACCTCCAAGCACTTGTCCAATCCTTGGATCCATCAATCTCCTGCCACACTCAATCAATAGTTGCCAATCTTAAGCCCGTCAGGATTTACTCAATTGCCTCAAGCCTTCAAGTCCTGCCTGCCATCATCCAATCCGTCACCCTTCCTGGGACTTTCCCACCCTCTTCCGCCTTTGGGTGAGGGGTGGAGAGTTTTGTCTACCGCCTGCAGACATCCACGGGCGGTCTGATCCGTTTTTTCTTTTCCAACCCCTTCCACCTTTGGGTGAGGGGTGGGTGATTCCGGTATTGTTGCGCGCCCCCATCCACGGATAGACACGAGAGATGGTTAAGGGATTATCAAGATTTCCACCGGCCTGCGTGATAAAATCTTTCTGATCACCTGATTTTCTTTCTTTTTCCACTCTATTTGTAGAATCCGTTGTACATAGTCTAACAGGGCCTCCTGCCCATATAAGGAGGGCCTCTCCCTGTTGGAATTATGGCCAGCAATTAGCCCAGGCAAATGAGCAGTATTTAAAGCTAAAGAAATGCTGGAAACTGGATGTCAATATTGTCTAATGGGGCTCTCACAAGGGGGAAATATCTTGGATGAATTTGATTTGAATGATGAATGAATGGATGGAAAACAGCAGGGAGAAGGGCTCCTTAAGTACAAAAGATTGGCCTCTTGTGAGCCCATGATACAACAAGCCAAAAGGCAAATTTTCCGCCCCAAAAGAGCTCTACAGGCTCTACTGGCCTTGTTACTTGGTTTGGACTACATCAGCCCACATGGCATCAGTCCCTGTACCCTTACAACCAGCCTATTCCGGTTATTTCTTGTTTTTCCACCTCAATGGGGCTGAACCAGCCCCTTAACTGTTCAATCCCCTTGGCTGGTTGTCCTTTACAACCAGCCATGTTGACCTTTATTGCCTTTTTTAGGGGCTGGTTGCCTCATGCAGCCAGCCCCTGGCCCCTTAAATGGGCCAGGTGGGACCCAGGGCACACCTGGGTCCGGTCTCAGACTCACATGGGGGGGGTGTGACCAGCGGACATGCTGTCCCTCCCTCTTTCTCTCAAATCCCTGGTGGGGGCGGTCAAATCCCCTCACCAGGGGCCCTGGGGGTTGATACCCCCAGGGCGTCGTCAAGTAAATTGGCCTGGGAGGTGATCAGGTCCCCCCAGGCCCATTGCTCCTCCCCCTTGGTAAAGGGGGGGGGGGGGAGAGCACCCCTATCCTGTTTGGTCGCATTAACCAATTGATGGTTGGGGGGTGATGAAATCCCCCCCACCTGCCAGTTGCTACTCTTGCGGCCGGCGCCGCCACCTCCTTGGGAAAGGGTGTTAGCTTGCTACTATTGCAGAGCAAGCTGCAAAAGTAACTAAAATAACATAAAAATAATAATACAACTAACCTAAGAAGGAGTAGGAAAACCATTAATATTATGGCAGAAATGGATTCTCCATCCAAAATTAGGTAGGCTCACTCACTGACCCCACCCTTGAAATACAACTCCTTATATTTTTAAATAATTAAGGAAAAAAGAACCAAAAAACTACGGCTCCAGTATTGAGCTTTTTGGCCAATTAAATATTTCACATGCATTGTCACGTATAGGTTTCAAACCTAAAATTCAGTCAGAATTGAGGTGTTGTGTATATTTTAGGAGTTACGGGCGGAAATGTGTTTTGTCACAATTCCCGCACGCAGCCGCGGCAGCCACAGCACCCGCGCGCGGCTGAGATACAGCCGTGTCAACCCGTCAAGGTCGTGTATGCAGCCCCGGGCCTCTGAAAAGTACGCAGCCGCGGGACTACGGGCTGACATAGTGACAGGCGGCCAGGGTACTGCGTAAACAGGCTACCACATACACGGGAACTTATTACATATGTAATAAAGGTTCCCGTGGATAGTAGACTGTCTAAATATACATAATATTATTTAAAAATACCTAAATAATCCTTACACGTATTTTTTATTTAATATAATGCAAAGAATCAAGAATGTCAAAAATAAGACAATGACAGCTTCAAAAAATATATTAAAATACTTTAATATACTTTTATGAGAATTATTATACATCAACATTCTCGTGACATACTAAGGAAGATAATGATGTAATAATATTACATTAATTCTCATGACTTATAATTTCAATTAATTATCTCAAAAAATCAACTGGAACTTGTAGATAAAGAGTAAAAACAATATTTTGACTTTTACTCCAGTTATATAATACATAATGAGAACTTACCTGACATCAAAATGTCGGTAGAGATGTCTTATAATATATTATTATATGACTGGGAACATATACTAAGGATAATTAATTAAATAATACATAAATAGGACAGATTAGTGTTATTCACACATCCTAATGTCCATTATAAGGTAGAATAATTCCCATACCCTAAGGAATTAGATGCTACCCAGGCTATAGCACCAAGGGCACATGACAGGCCACCTCTGATTACCCTGCTAGCATTAGCTTCCGTCCCTTTGAGCACCTAAAACCCTCAGAAGTACCATATTGGGACTCCAAAAACTATAAATACATAGCTCTTTTGAGGATGTTGATGGGCAGAGACCCAGTAATATTCATATACAGACGCCGTGCCAAGGTAATCAAATACTTATAAGAGATAAGTGAGTGCTTTATGGCAATGTCTGATCAGTAATATCCATCCTCAAACCTCTTTTTATCAATTAAAACTGCTGAACAACCTTATAACCCTGGTATACAGGTTTAACCCCTCAGTACATGTCCCAAAAAGATAACCAAAGGATTTAATAATATACCAGTGAGTCTTTTTACCCTTTCTCTGTCGTGGTAGCTTGGCTACAAGGCCCTACCACTCCATTGTGTATTTTATATACATATTATCTTTGGGTATAATAATCTCTAGACTAAAATAACCCAAAGTAACCAGGACTACGTGTTTTCATACTGAAATCCCTGAAGAGAGGTGTTAAAGATCCCCAATATAATTAAGGCCCCTCTATAAATATTTAATAATCAATTTTGATTCAAAATAATAAACAAAAACCAAACCATTTAACCTTGCAATAAGCTTAATCCTAGTATTCTACGGATTTTTACTGCATTTATTAAATAATATATTTATTATTTACAATATTGTCTCTGGTAGCTAAAGGATGGCAAGGGTCTTGGCATCCAGGAGGCTGACAAAGGGGGTGGTCAGGTCCCCCCTGCCCTGAGCAACCGCGCTGTCGCGGTTGGTCTCTGGCTGGTTCAACCCAGCCAGCCTTCCCCCATCCCCTTTGCGACAGCAAGCAAGGCAAGGGGGAGCAAGCAGGAGCCGAAAGCCCCGGCTCCGTGGCACTGGTTGCCTAGCGCAACCAGCCGGGCCTGCGTGGGATCCCTCAGCCGCGCAACATCCTCGTTGCGGGCCATGTTGGGCTGAGGATATTCAGAGATGAGAGTCAGAACAGAAGGATGAGAGAAACAAACAAAACAGAAAAGACAACTTACCTGAGGATATTCAGAGATGAGAGTCAGAACAGAAGGATGAGAGAAGAATCCGTCTGTCTGGCTCCCATTCTGTCCTCAGGTATAGGTACAACTGGTAGATGTCACAGACAGTGTGACAGAGCAACTATGGGAAAGCTGACATGACAACTGGGAGCGCGCGCTAGATGAATGTGAGAAGCAGACTGAGAGTGACAGCTGAAGGAGACTTGATGGATGAGATGAAATGATGTGAACATGGAACAGAGTTAAATGAGAAAGATAAATGATTTAAACAGGAAGCAGAAAGAAATGAGAATGGAAACAAGTGAGCTGGAAAGAGTATGAGATGTAAAAGCTCCAACACCCCCCCATGCTGAGCACATCATATTAAGCCAAAGAGTGAGCGGTTTTGTTGAAGAATAACCCTTGGGAGTGGCTTTGTGAGCATATCAGCAAGCATTTCCGTGGTGGGAATGTGACAGACTTCAAAAAGAGATTGGCCCACGCACTCGCCAATGAAGTGGTGACTGGCGTCAATATGTTTTGTTTGGGAGTGATGGAGAGGGTTCTTTGCCAAGGCTTTGGCACCGCTGTTATCGGAGAAAAGAACAACCGGAACTGATTCCCTCAGGTGGAGTTCCAAAAGAAGATTTCGGAGCCACAGGCCTTCTTTGCACGCATCGGATAGAGACTTGTACTCAGCCTCAGTGCTTGAGAGGGAGATGGTGGGCTGCTTCTTCAATTTCCAAGAGATGGCAGTCCGACCCAGGTGATAAGTGTATCTGGAGGTGGATCTTCTGTTGATGGAGTCCTCAGCCCAGTCCAAGCCGGCGTAGCCAGTGAGATTGAGAGATTGGCCTCCAAGGACTAGTCGCAGATTGCAAGAGCCGTCAAGGTATTGAAGGATTTTTACCGCAGCGTTCCAGTGTTCTACTGAGGGATCTTGAAGAAACTTGGAGAGTTTGTTGACGGCAAAAGCAATATTTGGGCGTGAGCATTGAGATATCCAAAGCAGGGATCCGATGAGTTGGTTGTACTCAGGCGGGGCCTTAGTGGATTCCGCGAGTCGCTTCCGTAGGAGCTTGAAAGATGCTGCTGTTGGTGAAGGGGCGGTTTTGGAATCAGCTGAGGAGAGAAAACGGTCGCGGACCGACTCAATGTAATGAGACTGGCTCATTGAAACAGTTTTAGCTCCCTGGTCGCGTTGGATGGATAGCGATAGAAATAGATGGAGATCCTCATCTGACCCAACCTTGAACTTACCGCTGATGCCGGTGATGAAACTTCTTACAAAACCTGGCAAACCCACAACAGCAAGGTCATCAACATGGGCGGCCACCGCGCCAACAAGAACGCCATCCTCTAGCTTGTAGTAGAGGGATGGATCATAGGAGGACTGCGCTAAACCAAGGGATATCATGGCGGAGCTTAGCTCCAGGTTCCACTGTCGAGGTGATTGACGTAGACCGTAGATCGCTTGCAAAACTTCACACACCCAATCCGGACAAGTTGGATCCTTGAAGCCAGGTGGTTGAGTCATGTAGACAGGTTCATCGAGGCAACCGTTCAGGAAAGCAGTCTTGAAATCAATTTTCCGGCCAACCCAATCCTTGTGACCAAGCATAGATAGAACTAGACGGAGACTTTCCATTCGAAGAGTTGGGGAAAAAACTTCAGAGAAGTCAAGACCTTGGATCTGGGAAAAACCCATGGCGACAAGATGAGCTCTGAGTTTGAGGACCAAGCCATTCTCTCAACGCTTGACTTTGAAAACCCACTTACAGCGGATAATTTTTCTGCCGTTGGGTGGGGGGACAAGCTTCCAGGTCCCCATGCCTTGGAGTGAATACATTTCTTCCTGCGCAGAGATAATCCATTGTTTACAGTGTGGCGACTTTAGAAGTTGCTTCCAGGTCGTCGGGGCAACAAGGTCATCCTTTACGGAAACGGATTGGGAGAAATTGCCATAGCGCGACAGAGGTCTGCGGGACCGCAAGGAGCGACAAATGGGAGGACTGGATGGAGATTTGACTGCTGGGGCCGGGGGGGAGGCCGCAAGGGGAACAGAGGAAGGGGGAGCGTGGGAACAGGAGGCGAAAGAGATGAAAGGGGAGGGGAAGATGGAGGATTGTGGAGAGCAGGAGGAGATGATGGAGGAGAAGGGGAGGAGCGTGGGAATTGATGGGCGGGATGGGGCGGCATCCAGTCGGAGCCGGATGAACTGGTGCTAGATGAGCGTGGTCTGGACAATGGAACAGGCTGGTATCTTGCCGGAATAGAACCCGGGAGAGGGTTGATGATGGGGGTTTCCGGCGATGATGGTGTAGGTGCATTGACTGGCGGGCTGGTGCTCACAACAGGATACGGAGTGTGGGGAGTGGGAAGAGGAACGGTTTCAAGAGAGACTTTAGGATCAGGGACAACAGTGGCGGGCGATCGTAAGGGAAGACAGTATTGTAGAAGATGCAATCTTGTGATTTGATGACTTTGCAGCTGTGGCTGTTGAATAGACGATACCCGTTCCCGTCAGTGAGATAAGATAGAAGCAAACCGCACTTGCCTTTTCCGTCCAGTTTTGAACAATTTGCTTCAGGGACTTTGTACCAGACCTTACATCCAAATGGATGAAGGTAGGATAGTGGAACGTCGTCGCAGCGAAGAAGAGAGTTTGGTGAGACAAAACCGGAAGGAGTCTTGCAAGGGAAAGAGTTGAAAGCAAATGTGGAATGCCTGAGCGCATCTGCCCAGAAAGACTTGGGGAGGTGAGATGAGATGAGGGAAGCTTGGATCATATTGCAAATGGTACGGTTAGACCGTTCAGCCACACCGTTGAGTTGAGGAGAGTGTGGAGGCCCAGGCTCCAGAAGTATGCCTTTTGATTCGAGGTAAGCTTTCATCGGTTGATTAATATACTCCCCCCCATTGAAAGTACAAAGTGAGGAGATTTGAGCTTGATATTGGTTTTCAAAGAAGGAAAAAAAGATTTTGGTGCACTGGAACACATCCAATTTGTTTTTGATAGGGTAGGCGAAAAGACCTTTAGAGTAGTCGTTGATGAACGTAACAAAATAATTATATCCCTTGCGAGATGTGGTTTCAAAACTGCAAACTTCTGAGTGGATGATTTGGCCTGGTCTGCTCGATCTGTGGCTTAGTCTGGTGTGGAAGGGAGATCGAGTCATTTTAGATTTGATGCAGATTGGGCACTGTTGGACTTCAAGGTTGTTTGATGGCAGTGGTGAGATGCTGTGTGATTTCAGAAGCTTCTTTAGCGATTTGAGATTGAGATGAGATAGTCTGCAATGGTAGCCAAAAAGACTGTCGTCAGAGGAGTTTGAAACAGCTGTTGATTGTGAACTGTGATTGCTCACATCTTGTCTTGGGAGATAATAGAGGTTTCCATTTCTATAACCCAATTGAAGAGGCGTTGAGGTTAAATTGGTGGCACTCTTGTCGAAAATCTTGCAACCATCCTCTGTGAATACCATAATAAATCCGGAGTCACAGATGTTGGAGACCAAGAGAAGAGGTTCCTTCAGTTTTGGGACCACGAGCGATCTGATTTGGCAGAAAGGGAGATTCAGGGAGCCTTCAGATACTGAAGAGATGGTAGAACCGTCGGCAAGGCGAATTGATGTGAGGTTTGTCTTTCTATCGGACACTTGGTACTCATAAGGAGTCATAGAGACTGAGCAGCCTGAGTCGATATTGAAATCTGGCTTCAGATTTGTTGTTGAGTGGGTGAGATGACATGTGGTGGAACCGGCGTGTATGATAATTTGAGAGTTGGAGAAATTGTCCGATTCATCGTCTTCTGAGTCATCCTTGGCTACTGCCTTGCTTGCTTTAATGTTGGTTGGTCCAGATCTGGTTCCTTTATTGGTTGGTCAAGGTTGATTATTTCTTTTGGACTGTTCCATTATCAGGAGCACCTCCGGGAACCTGGAGAATGAGTGCCCTTCAGTCTTGCAGTGCGTGCAGTAGTAAGTTCTCGTATAGACGTTTGGATTTTGAGTAGACTTCCCTTTTGAGTGAGCTTTAGCCGAGTTTTTGGTATTGACTGAGTGGAATATTTCATCTTTGATTTGAGTCTGTCTGCGCAAATGTTCTTGTTTCAGAGCGGTAATAATTTTTGAAGATGGTACTGACTCTTTGTTCATCATGCTTGAGACACATCCAACCCAGTCGTCTGGGAGCAAGAGTAGGATCGCGGTAGATTGAAGATCGTCGGCGGTTAAAGGATTTTCAGGAGTGATAAGGGAGCCTAGCTTCTCGCCGTATGAAACTATTTCTGATAGATGCGTAGGCATATCCTTATTGTTGAGTTTTGTTAGAAGGAGCTTTCTGAGCCAATACATCCTGCCTCCCAAAGAGTTATCTGGATGTGCTTCTTTCAAAGCCTTCCACATTCCTAAGGCGTTTTCTTTGTGCTTTTGAATGTATTGGAAGTTGGCGGGAAGGATAGCTCTTGAGATAACGGAACATAAAGCTAGATTGTCTTTAGACAGAGTTTCTGGATTGTTCTTGGTAGAGTTGTTGGTGAGTATGTAGCTGACCCCAGAAACTCTAAAGTGGATGCAGAGGATCATCCCCCAGTCAAGGTAGTTTGATTCCGATCCTGGCGAGTTCAGCAGGATGATTGAGGGTGTCTTCAGGACAGGATGGCCGGTTTGTGATTCTTCCATGTTGATTAAGAGTTAGTAGATTAATAACAAGTTTAACAACACGCAGTTGAGTTGGATCCTTCTGGGTAGGGTGAGACGTAGTGGTCAACGCTCTGGGCTCATAACCTGTTGGGCTGAGGATATTCAGAGATGAGAGTCAGAACAGAAGGATGAGAGAAACAAACAAAACAGAAAAGACAACTTACCTGAGGATCTTCAGAGATGAGAGTCAGAACAGAAGGATGAGAGAAGAATCCGTCTGTCTGGCTCCCATTCTGTCCTCAGGTATAGGTACAACTGGTAGATGTCACAGACAGTGTGACAGAGCAACTATGGGCAAGCTGACATGACAACTGGGAGCGCGCGCTAGATGAATTTGAGAAGCAGACTGAGAGTGACAGCTGAAGGAGACTTGATGGATGAGATGAAATGATGTGAACATGGAACAGAGTTAAATGAGAAAGATAAATGATTTAAACAGGAAGCAGAAAGAAATGAGAATGGAAACAACACGTGATGTCCAATGGGCCGTGGAGGCCCATTTTTGAATACCATTTGGATTAAAAACTCCTATGCACATTACCTGAGTGCATCTGCATTTTAACACACCCCCTTAATCCAAAAGGGATGCCATACCAATACTAGACACAAAACCTTCATGTTTGTTCCTATCTAAAGCCTTAGTTAAGATATCCGCAATCATTGCCCCAGCAGGCATGTACCGTAACACTATCTCTTTGCAGTTAACTGCATTCCGTTTGTAGTTATAATGAACATCAATATTTTTTGTTCTAGAATGGAACACTTGATTTTCTGCCAATGCAATGGCACTCTGGTTATCCAAATACAACAACGCAAACCCTTGTGGTTTTTGAGTAACCTCTAAGACCTTTCTCAACCATTTTGCTTCCTGTGAAGCTGACAAGTACGCTCTGTACTCTGCTTCTGTTGAAGAAAGCCTTATTTCTGACACCTTTTTAGACATCCAAGACACTGGATTCTTTCCTAAGAAGAATAGAAAACAACTTGTTGATTCCCTAGTGTTACCATCTGCCCAACTTGCATCAGAATAACCAACCAAGTCAAAGTTTGATGAATTTGAAAACTGCAGTCCAAGACTGCTTGTTACTTTAAGATACCTCATAACTCTCTGAAACGCTGAACAATGCCTCATGCATGGTTTCTCTAATTGTTGTGACAAAATCCCAATTGAATAAGTAATATCTTCCCTTTTACACTGCCCCAAATAATTCAAAGATTAAATAGCTGATCTATAATCATTCCCGGATTGAACAAACCCTATATGCTTGTCATATGTAGACTTTTCTAACCAAATGTTAGACTGCATTGGAGTACAAAACTCCTTTGCATCTTCTAAGCCATACTGCTTAAGTAGAGCTGACACATAATGGTTCTGATCAAACGTGATCCCATTCTTGCTCTTACTAACTTTCATTCCCAGCACCTTCTGTCCAGACCAAGATCTTTTATCTTGAACTCCTTTTTGAGTGTCTCCATGACTCTCTCCTTACCATTCCCAATAATGATAATTTCATTGACCCATAAAAACAAAAGAGCATCCTTTCTCACAAAAAGACAAGTTTCAGCCTAACTTGTTTTGAAACTAATCTCTATCAGTTTCATGCTCATAGTATTATACCATGACCTAGCTGATTGCTTCAATCCATACAGGGATCTACACAGCTTGAGGAAATACTCCCCTTTATCTGCTGAGAGGAAACTTCTCACACAGATTTTCTTCATATTTTCTGGCTTGGTCTTAACCAGCAATTCCTTGAAACCATCAGGAATTGACATAAAAACAGTCTCTTCCTCTCCAAGTTTTGCATTCAAGTATGCAGTCACAAAATCAGCCTGTCTGATTTCTTCACCCAACTCCACTGCCAAAGCAATGATGTCCCTGAAGGTGGACAGCCTTGTAGTTGGCAAAAGTCTCCTGGTAATCAATACCCTCTCTCTGTTTGAATCCCTGTGCAACACATCTAGCCTTGAATCTCTTCAAAACTCCATCAGTATCAAACTTCTTTGTTAACACTAATCTAGACCCAACAATAGTCTTTCCTTTTGGAACTGAATCCTGCTTAACCACTTCAAACACACTATTATTCTCTAGAGAATCAAATTCCGAAAAAATATCTGTCTTCCAATTGGCTCTCTCATCAGAATTCATAGCTTGGCCAAAACTCTTTGGGTTAACTCCATTACCCTTTTCTGAACTCAACTGTAGAATCTCATTAAGCATACACTGTTCCTGAAGTGTATCTTCCTCATATTCCGCAGCAGCATAATGGGTTTTCCATTCCCCATACCTATCAACAGGCATTCTCATCCTGCCACTCCTTCTAAATGGAGGTGGAGGCTCATCAGGTTCTGATTCCACAGACTCCCCTGAAGTGGGTACTAAACCCTCCTGTGGCACGTCTGCCAACTCAATATCATCACTAATGATATTCTCTCCAGCCTCTGCTGGGGAAATAGGCTCCAATGCTATTTCCTGCTGTGATTCCTGAACAGCACTAGGTTCACCCCTTTTGAGTGGAAAGGTACTTTCTTCCAATTTTAAATCCCTTCTACGGATAACCGTTCTTGTCCCTGGACAATAAATCCTGTATGACTTACTTATTAGGTCATAGCCCACAAGTGCCCCTGTTCTGGCTTCAGGATCTAACTTTCCAACCATCTCTTTATGGTGGACACTATAATACACAAAGCAACCAATTGTTCTGAGGTGTGATTTTTTGGGGTACAACTTCCAAAACTGATAATGAGGACACTTCCCATTAAAACTTACAATATTGTGCAACAGACACACTATGCACACCAACTCAGCCCATAAAAACTTTGGTAGACCATATTGAGCCATAATATTTCTGACTTTGTCCAATAAAGTCCTATTCATCCTCTCAACTATTCCATTGTTTTGTGGAGTACTAGCAGTAGTAACTATATGAGTGATACCATAATCATTCAATAGTCTCAAAATCTTTACTCACAAACTCACCCCCTCCATCAGTAATGACCCTCTTGATCTCCCTCATCAAACCATTCTGTTTCCAGACTTTGAAGCTTACTGAAACCTCCTCTATGGTTTGATCCTTTGATCTTATTTGTTTTACCCAAACAAAATTATTTGCTGTATCAACCAAATTGATGATGTATCTTGCCCCTCCAAGAGACACTGGTGAAATTGGCCCTGCCAAATCAATGGAGAATTCCTCTCTAGGAACTTCTGTGTGGTCTCTACTCTTTGAGAACACATTCCTGGTCTTGGCCCCTAAGGTACAACTCTCACAGTTGCTGTCCTTTACCTTATGGCCACTTATATTGTGAGCAACAGTGCTCAGAGCTGAAATCTTGAACAAGTCAGCACAGAGAAACTTATTCCAAACTTGTCCACTCAGGATAGTTCTCCCATTCAAATCAATAACAAACTTATCTTCTTTAAGAGAAAAAATCTGGAAACCCTTTTTCCAGAGCACTCCAAGAGACACAAGGTTATAAGGCAGATCTGGTACATAGAACACTTTCTCAAAAATTATTTTGAAACCCATGTCATTTTCAAGAACAACTTTTCTAATCCCTCTAATCTGGATTGTTCTTCCTTTTTGGCCAATATTTACAACACCATCAAAATCTCTAAGATTTGAAAACAAATTTGGCTCAAAAAACATGTGGTCTGTACAACCAGAATCAATCAAAAACAGAACATCCTCCTTCAACAATCCTCCCGTAAGGAATGAAGAATTATCAGCCACTGATAAGTTCTCATTTTCAAGGTTAAGATTTCACACTTCATAATCAATCAAGTCCATCTCTTGATCCTCTTTGATTTCAGCCTTCTTGTTGGGGACTTGTTCCACAACAGCTTGTTCCATTGGAACAACCACTGCCACCAAAGGAACATTTTCCATGATAAGGTTGACCTCTTTGTCTTCCTTCTCACTTTCCTCTGATTTCTTCCCTTCTTGGCCTCCTTGCAATCCTTTGCATAGTGACCCTTCTTCTGACAATTATAACACAAGATCTTTGATAAATCCTTTTTGGCCTTTGCCTTCTTCCCAGATTTTCCTGTCTTGCCCACCAGAGCAGTTCCTGTGCTTCCTTCATCTTGAATTGAAGATCATCCTTTTCAATCCTTCTAAGCACATCCTCTTCTCCTGGAAGAGGATCCAACTGAGATATGATCCTGACCAAGGACTCATATTCTTTTGGCAGCTTTTGAAGAATTAAGAGTGACAAACACTCAGGATCCATTTTCAGCCCAGATGACTTGAACTTAGCAATACTAGATCTAGCTTCCCCCAAAAATTGTTTACAGTTGCCAAATTTCAACTTCAACAATCTATTGAAATCAATCCCCTTTTGATGAATAGAGTCAACAGAATACTTTGACTTGAGGATTTTCCATAAAAAACTCCCCTTCCTCTTCTGTTCCTCCAACAGAGTATCAGCAACCCATGTTACATGATTCTCATTCAAGTGTCTAAGAATAAGATGATAGGCCTTCTTCTCCACCTCTGAACTGATCAAAGTATCATCTCCTTTCATATTATCACCACAACAGATGTCATACAACTCACTGTCCATAAGGACAGCCCAAGCATTACAGTTCTGACTATTCAAAACTATCTGCATGGAGCTGGACTCTGGGATATAAGACATCTTCTTGGAAAACTTGAGGTCCTTGAGGTTGTCCAAAGTAAGGTATAAGGGTCTATCTTGCTTGGAAATAATGATTCTGATGGTACTGATAATGTGTTAGAATTATGGCCAGCAATCAGATTAGGCAAATGAGCAGTATTTAAAGCAAAAGAAATGCTGGACACTGGGTGTCAATATTGTCTAATGGGGCTCTCACAATGGGGCAATATCTTGGATGAATTTGATTTGAATGATGAATGAATGGATTAAAAACAGCAGGGAGAAGGGCTCCTTAAGTACAAAAGATTGGCCTCTTGTGAGCCCATGATACAACAAGCCAAAAGGCAAATTTTCCGCCCCAAAAGAGCTCTACAGGCTCTACTGGCCTTGTTACTTGGTTTGGACTACATCAGCCCACATGGCATCAGTCCCTGTACCCTTACAACCAGCCTATTCCGGTTCTTTCTGGTGTTTCCATCCCAATGGGGCTGAACCAGCCCCTTAACTGTTCAATCCCCTTGGCTGGTTGTCCTTTACAACCAGCCATGTTGACCTTTATTTCCTTGTTTAGGGGCTGGTTCCCTCATGCAGCCAGCCCCTGGCCCCTCAAATGGGCCAGGTGGGACCCAGGGCACACTTGGGTCCGGTTTCAGACTCACATGGGGGGGGTGTGACCAGCGGACATGCTGTCCCCCCCTCTTTCTCTCAAATCCCTGGTGGGGGCGGTCAAATCCCCTCACCAGGGGCCCTGGGGGTTGATACCCCCAGGCTGTCTTCAAGTAAATTGGCCTGGGAGGTGATCAGGTCCCCCCAGGCCCATTGCTCCTCCCCCTTGGTAAAGGGGGGGGGGAGAGCGCCCCTATCCTGTTTGGTCAAATTAACCAATTGATGGTGGGGGGGTGATGAAATCCCCCCCACCTGCCGGTCGCTACTCTTGCGGCCGGCTCCGCCACCTCCTTGGGCAAGGGGGTAGTCAGGTCCCCCCTGCCCTGACCAACCGCGCTGTTGTGATCGGTTGCTGGCTGGACCAACCCAGCCAGCCTGCCCCCATCCCCTTTGCGACGGCAAGCAAGGGGAGGGGGAGCGAGCTGGGGACGCAAGCCCTGGCTCCGTGGCGCTGGTCGCCTAGCGCAACCAGCGGGCCTGCGCGGCATCCCACTGCGCGGGATCCCTTGGCCGCGGGACAGCCCCGTGGCGGGCTTTTGGGCCCCGCGTGGGCCGCACCAAGGAACACAGGAGGCCTCAAACGGTGTAAGACTCCAAATGGTGCTAGGCCGTGGCAGTTCTGTGGAGGTGAAAGGTGCGGTTTAGGCTGCCCTCCTGAGTGCTACAAAAAATATTTAAATGTAACTGAGATCAAGGTCCAGAACCTGGTAAATGAGGAATCAAGGAGTAGAGGATAAAGATGATAATAGTTTGGTAGCAATGGAACAGCACTATCTGAGACCAGATTATGCAAGGAAAAACTTGAACAAAAGAAGTTAAAGTCTGCTTAGAGTTCAAGGAACAAAAGCTGTTGAATGTAAACAACGCCCACAAGCTAATAACTCTGGTCGTCAGCAGAAGATTGGGGATGATCAACTCAAACCCAAGCAACCTCCAGGTTCTCAATGAACCTGCCCAACTCTCCGCAATCAAGCGCTTGAAGGGCACCAGATAACTGTGGGTGGCTGTACAGGACAAAGCACAGTGTTTAGGAAGCTCTAAAGCAAACAGTAACTGATTTGAATCAAGGATAACCTCAACACTTCACAAGTGACTCAAGAGTAGGCTGGCAGAATGCAAATCCGAAGAAGCTAAGGGGAGGTATAACACTCCAGGTCTTAAGCTTAATAAGACCTCTTCAATCAATTGTGATTGGATCCAGAAGGGTGATCAGGGATCAGGACCAGTATGGTCAGAGAAAAGGGATCAAGGAGTGGTATGACACACTCAAAAATTCCAACAGACAGAATCTTTCTTCAACCAGCAAGGCTATTGGTTGGTGATAAGGATCAGGGATCAAGGGTTGAGTATGGAGGCTCAAGGATCAAAGGTGTGCTGATTTCATGCTGGATCCTTCCATGCTCCAATGATCCATCAAAAAGACAGTGGATAGCCCCTCCTTATATGGGCAGGAGGCCCTGTTAGACTTTGTACAACAGATTCTACAAATAGAGCAAAAAAAAGAAAAGGAAATCATGTGGTCACTTGCGTCCGTCCGTGGATGGGCACATGCAACAATACCAGAATCACCCACCCCTTGTCCGAAGGCAGACGGGGTGGGAAATAGAAATGAACCAAACCGCTGCAGATGTCCGTGGGCGGTAGTTGGCACTCTTCACCCCTTTTCCAAAGGTGGAAGTGGGTGGGAGAGCCCCAGGAAAGGTGACGGATGAAGTCTGTGAGAGCGCAGATGGGCGGATAGGAGATCGGCTTGAAACGGTTGAGTAAATCCTGACAGGCTTGGGATTCACAACTGATAGATCAAGTGAGACGGGAGATTTTAAGGATCCAAGGATTTTCCAAATGCTTGGGGGTGCGGTCAGGATGGATTTGGTAAATAATGGATGAGCGCCGCGCAACAGTAGCAATGAGGAGATTGGGACGTTTGATGACAAAGATGAGGACGCGCAATGTTGACAGCGGAGATGACAAGCAACGCGCAACGGCAAGGATGACGCGCGCGGATAAAGGAAGCGCAGCGCGCGACGTGCAATGGGCAGGGCGCGCGGATGAAGGATGCGCAATGCGCAAGGCGCAAGGCGCAACGCGCGCGGATAAAGGACAGTTTGGATGAGCCTGAGGATAAGTTTTTTTTTTTTTGATGCCGGACGGTACGTTTGCGCAACAGTTTATGGCTTGAGGTCTTAAGGCGGCCAGGGTGTCCAGAATGGGGCACCACATCTCTCCCCAACTTACAGACTGTCCCTAGTCTGCTCCCGAGTTTGATGCCATAGGAAAAGAAAGGAAAGAAAGATGATTGAAACCAAAGAATGGCCATTTTAATCTTGAGAGTGGTTGAGAAAAAATATGTTGATCCTACCAAAAATCCTAGAAGTGGCTGAGATAAAATGAAGGAGGCGTCCCAAGTGCTTACACGTTTGGCATGAAGTAGAGTTTTCACAAAACGACAAGGATCTTGCCTAGATGGTGCACAATTGGGAGGACTTACTTCCGGACCAATTTGCCTCAACAAGAGTGAAATTTCTTGGCCTGATCAGCAGAGAACCTTCTGGCCATCTGAGTACCATCCAGCTCCTCCAAAAGATATGATCCACCTCTAACTTGACGGACTACTTGTTAAGGACCATTCCAGTGGTTAGAGAAAAGCTTTCCCCACTGAGTTTCCAAGGAACAATTATAAGCCAATACCAGGTCACCAGGGTTTAAAGGGTCCCTGATTCAATTTAGGTGTTTATCTTCCCAATACTGAACTGATTTTTCTCTTGATTCCATCATCTTCTGATAAGCTTTGTTACAAATATCTTCACTCCACTCCAGTTCCTTTGATCTGGCAACTAATAGGTCAGTAGTTGAGGAAACCTTTTCCCAGGGGATGCCCAAGAAAGACTCCATTTCAAGATCAAGAGGAAGAACAGCCCTCTGACCAAAGCTGATTTCATAAGGAGAGTAACCAGTGGTTCGCTTGGTGGAAATTTGATCAGAGAAGAGGACCAAGGGGAGAAAATTTTGACAATTCTTGCCACTTTCACCCGCCAATTTGACAAGATCAGCCTTCAAAGGAGCATGGCCTCTTTCCACCATGCCTTGTCTTTCAGGATAATAGGGAGTAGTAACTCTATGTTGTCCAGGGAGCAATTGGATCATTTCAGCAAGTTTTCCACCAAATTCCAAGACACCATCCGTAGAATAAGATTGGGCCAAGGCCATAACGCATTTTCCAAGTCTCATGAAGGAAAGCTGCTACTGATTCAGAGCTGAGGTTCTTAAGAAACTTTGCTTCAACCCATCCAGAAAAATCATCTCTAGCCACAATGAGGTACTTAGCTCCACCAGCCTTAATGTGAACCACATCCATAGCAATCCTCCCAAAGACAGTGGACTCTCCAGTGGGGTAACAAATTTTGGCCGGCGCCTAAGATCACGTTTCTGGCGCACTTCACAACTCCTACACCATTGAGCAGCGGATTTCTTCAGGGATGGCCACCAAAATTGTTTGGATATTTGTCAATAAGTTTTGGTTTCCCCACAATGAACAAGGCCTTCATGGAGATTTTGCAGGATCAAATCTTGCTTAGAAGGGATAGTGACCACAACAAGTGCACAAGGAGTTGCTCTTTTCATAATCCTAGAACCTTGGACAAAGAAGTTGGAAGACTTCCTTTTAAGGGACCAAAATTCTTTGGCAGAGAGATCAGGGGTTCTTTGGAGAGTTGAAAGGTACTGCTCCAACTTAAGACAGAAACCTTGCTGGAAACCAGAGTAATTTCGGGAGGAGAAGGAAAAGACAGGGCAGACCAAGGGTTGTTCCTCATTGAAATCCATTCCAACCTCTGATTCATTGTCTCCAATAGGTCGTCAAGACAAACCATCAGGCATGGTGAAAGATTTTCCAGGCCTGTGAACAATATCAAAAGAGAACAACTGGATGAAAGCCACCCAACAAGTCATCGTAGCATTTGGAAGGCTGGGGGCGTTGATCATTTCAAAAATAGATTGTGCATCAACTTTTAACTCAAAGTGTTGACCCCAAAGGACAGTCTGAAGCTTCTACAACTTTTGGGCCACACTGCAAAGTTCCAGTTTTGGCTGGGAGTACCTGGATTCCACATCTGAGAAAAGAAGAGATTTATACAGGGCAGGACAATCAAAACCATTTTCATCTTCCTGGGTCAGAACAGCCCCAACAGATTGATAACTCGAGTCCACTGCCAGCTTGATCTTGCCTGCTCCGGGTCCATAAGTGATATTTTTCATAACAATGTCTTTCCCAACAATTTTTTTGAGAAACTGAAATCATTGTTTGCAGTCTTGGGTCCAAATCCATTCAGCATCCTTTCTGGTTAAGCGAAGCAAGGGAATACAGATTTCGGATAATGAGGGAATGAAGATCCTGACATAAGTTACAACACCTAGGAAACCCCTAACTTCCGTTGGATTTATTGGGGTAGGCCAGGAGATGATTTTGTTGACTTTAGAGGGTGCCATCCTTCTTCTGTCCTTGCAGACTATATGAACAACAATTTCCAAGGCAGGGAAACAGGCGGCAAGTTTTGATCCAGAGAAAGTAAGGCCAGATTTCTCAATTTGAAACAAAATTCTTTCCAAGACAGTAGCATACTCCCAGATAAATCTTTGGATTCCTGAGTGCCAAGGTAAGAGCTCATTATCATATTCAGAAACTGGACCTTTAATCCCACCATCATCAATAATGATACCCGCATGATCCGGGATTTTGTCCTGGAGGATCCACATCATCTGAGCCTGATAGAATGCAAACAAGTTGGTGGCACCTTGAGGCAATTGAGTCAGCTGAAATTGACCAAGGGGCACCATAGCAAGCTCTCCCAGAGAAGGATTCAACAAATTCTTCAGTGGCAGGCGGCACGCCAGAGTCTTTAATAGCAACTTTATTAAGAGCTTGGAGATCATGAACTACTCAAAGTTTACCATTACTCTTTAGAAAACAGAAAACAGGACTGGAATAGCTAGAAGTCAATTGTTTGTATAAACCAGTGTGGACTTTTTTGCGGACCAACTTGATGAATTTGTCAACTTTAGCAGCAGGGATTGGGATCTTTTTCTTTTGCCAAGGGTCATGTTCAACTACGGGGATGATGTAAGGAAGACCATAGGATTCTTTCAAGAGTCCTCTCTCTTCTTCACAGAATGCAATAGATTTTTCCCTTAGAGAAAAGATATTTTTGATCAAATTTAACTCATCAGGAAGAAGCCATCCATCTGGACCAAAGTTGACCACTTTCAGACGTTCTTCAGTGACCCAACCAGAGGGAATAAATGGACCAGTGAGGGATCTGGATAGACCAAAGTAAGGATTGCGGGATAGCGGAGGAAGCATAAGAGGATGATTGAGGTTGAGAGGCATTGGTTGGTTGACTGGCTGGACCTCCTTTGCAACTGGTTTGTACTTGGTGGCAAAGGAGAGGAATCCCTGCTTCCTCCAAGCTTTGACCAGTGAGACCTGACTACAAAAACTAAGGCCATGTTCCAACATCTTCCAAGTTGGATGTTCTGCTATGTCCTTGAAAGGTGCCTTCTCCATAAAAGAGGATCCAAAAGATAACACATTTCTCACATGTGTGGCACAGGGTAGAGTTTGGAAAAAGAAAGTAGTAGAAGCCCTTGGTGGTGCACAATGGGAAGGACTTACTTCTACCTCAAATTGCCTCCACCTAAGACCAAACTCCTTCATACCAAAGCCACCAAGAAAAAAATTGAGATCAAGATCTATTTTAGAATCATTGCGGAGATTCAAAACCGGAATAGAGGATGAGTGATCAGGCTGAAAAGAAAAAGGAAAAGAAGATACAACAGATCCAGACAGAGAAGAAATATTCTTGGATTTTTCGAATTTTTCATGTGTTTGGGTTTTGATCTTATTTTGATGAGAAGAAAATGATGAGGAAAAAGAAAGATATGCCTCTGAGGTGGGAGTTGGTCCATGAGTTGAATTCTGAGGCTGAGGAGAACTAAAACTATCAGTAGGGCCAACTATTCTGCTAAAAAATGAGGATGAAAGGAATGAGAGTTTTCTTTCTGCTTTCCTTTCAGGACAGATTTGGGAGGGTGACCAGGGAAGTCTCTTTCCCAACGACCAGAATCCAAAGAACAAAGGGGAACTTCAATTTTTCTGCCATCAGCATCAGGGAGGAGAATTCTCTCCCAAACTTGATCAGAAAACATCAGGGTAGCACCAAAGTCCATTAAGAAAGGCCTTCCCAAGATCATGGGACCATCCAGATGAGTGATCCAGAAGTGACAGGTGCCAACAATATTTTGACCAATTTGAACAGGAATATCCTCAGCAATACCAACCAGTTCACAGGACTGATTCCCAATTCCATAGACCACAGAGTTGAAACTGATCCTTGGACTAATTTTAAGCTTGCAGGCCATGGAGTCCCAAATCAAGTTGAGCTGAGAACCCAAATCCACAAGGAGAGAAACCGTTTTAGTTGAATCACCAGACAACATGGAAGAAAACCAAGAGGACAGGAATACAGGTTGGTATCTGAAGAGGGATCTGTTCCACCAGAATCCTCTATCAGAGTACCAGAGGAGACTTTGAATTTGTCCGGACCAATCTCCACACATCAACGAGAAACCCATTTCTTCATCCCTTCTGCCACAGATGGAGAGATTGACAGGAGTTCAGCCACAGATAGATCAGGGATTTTAAGATCATAAATTTTCTTTAATACTCCTTCCACAGCATTGGGGTTGTCCTTGGAGATGCCCCTCTCAAATTGAACTTTGGGCTGGGTGGAGGGAGGGAGATCAGGTGTAATAGGTGTTGGAAGAGGATCTGAGGGTTGGGCAGGTTGAAGAGGGGGAGGATCAGAGTTGTCTTGGAACCTTTCCATGAGTGGTTCCCTTTCTACTTCCATGTCTTCCACATCAGAGGAAGGAGGCTCAGGTGAAGATTGGTGTTTGAGGGGTTTTTGCAGAATGGAGGATGGAACAGGAGGAGACTAATGAGGTTTTGGTTCCTCATGGCGTTTCCTATCTGGATTGGATTGATAGGTGCCAGGGAAGCTGGAAGAAGTTATAGCTGGGAGAAACCAAGGTTTCAGAGTTCCACAGAATGATTGAAAATCCACAGAGACCAAAGATGCCTTCTTAGGAGTTGGTGGTTGGTATGAGGCCACCACATGACGGATTGGTCAAGACGGATCAAAAGGGATCAAAGCACCGTTAGGAAGGAAAAAATTATTTCCCTTCTGCTCTACTAACTTCTCTTCTTTGTCTTTCTGGAGTTCAGGACATCTACCAGTACCATGGCCTTCCCTATGGCAATAATAACAGACTATAGTAGACTTAGGAACAGAATTAGCAGGTTTAGGAGTGGCTAAAGAGGATATTTTTTGATCTATTTTATTCTCAAATGCCTGAAGTAATTTATTGATCTCATCTATAGTAGGTGTCTCCCAGTGAGTCTGAGGATTGGGTTTAGGTCTGCCATTGGCTTCCATCTTATTCATGATTTTGTTAGATGCTTGAAAAGAGGGGGCAAGGACTGGTTCAGTGATTTTAGGTTTTTCAAAGGTGAGAGCTGTTTAACCTTTCATCACTTTATCCACAGTAGCCTAAGAACCATGAAAGCAGGGAGCTTGAACCAATGGTCTCTTGTCGTGATCATGGATCCAGATTTCACCAATTCATCCTTAATTCTTTCCTACACTCCTGGAGAGAAAGACTGAAAAAATCGCACTCAAATTTTGTCCAACATATCAATGTGATCGTTCCGGATAAGATATGACAGGATAGGGTCCCAAGATTTTCTAAAAGTCTGATAGTCAGAGGCTGAGGAGATACCACCATTGGAGATCCATTGAGAAACCAGGGCATCCAAGTCTTGCAAAGTAAATCTGGCTACATCTATTTTTCCCCAATAGGCCAGCATAGCCTCCTTCAGGAGCCGCCAGTTGTGAGTTTCAAATCCCTCGAAAAATTCAATAACCTCCATAAATTTGTCAGAAGAGATAAAAAACTGTAACTGATAAGCCATATCATATTCACTGGCACCATCCACCTCCGCAGCCATCTCATTGGAGTCCAGGAATTGTTCGACATTGGTCCCATTGAAGCCTAAATTTTTGTTCTGAGTTTTGATTTTGACCATCTTGGCCCAAACAGATAAAGAGGATCCAGCAGATTCCATGTTGAAGGGTTCCTAAGAGATCCAATTGAGCAGAGTTCCAAGGTGGCTCACAAGTGTGGCAAGAGTAGAGTTTCACAAAAACAACAAGGATCTTGCCCAGGCGGTGCACAATTGGGAGGACTTACTTCTGGACCAAGCTGCCTCCACGGATCAGATCTGAAAACGAGAACAAACAGAAAAAGAAAATAAAAAAAATTGGATTGGATTTCGGAGTTGATCCTTCAAGTTGCAACTGTAAATCCCGATTGCTGGTTTGATCCCGGCCCGTGGGACCAAATGTAAGACTCCAAACGGTGCTAGGCTGTGGCAGTTCTGTGGAGGGGAAAGGTGCGGTTTAGGCTGCCCTCCTGAGTGTTACAAAAAATATTTAAATGTAACCAAGATCAAGGTCTAGAGCCTGGTAAATGAGGAATCAAGGAGTAGAGGATAAAGATGATAATAGTTTGGTAGCAATGGAACAGCACTATCTGAGACAAGATTATGCAAGGAAAAACTTGAACAAAAGAAGTTGAAGTCTGCTTAGAGTTCAAGGAACAAAAGCTGTTGAATGTAAACAACGCCCACAAGCTAATAACTCTGGTCGTCAGCAGAAGATTGGGGATGATCAATTCAAACCCAAGCAACCTCCAGGTTCTCAATGAACCTGCCCAACTCTCCGCAATCAAGCGCTTGAAGGGTACCAGATAACTGTGGTTGGCTGTACAGGAAAAAGCACAGTGTTTAGGAAGCTCTGAAGCAAACAGTAATGGATTTGAATCAAGGATAACCTCAACACTTCACAAGTGACTCAAGAGTAGGCTGGCAGAATGCAACTCCAAACAAGCTAAGGGGAGGTATAACATTCCAGGTCTTAAGCTTAATAAGACCTCTTCAATCAATCGTGATTGGATCCAGAAAGGTGATCAGGGATCAGGACCAGTATGTTCAGAGAAAAGGGATCAAGGAGTGGCATGACACACTCAAAAATTCCAACAGACAGAATCTTTCTTCAACCAGCAGGGCTATTGGTTGGTGATAAGGATCAGGGATCAAGGGTTGAGTATGGAGGCTCAAGGATCAAAGGTGTTCTGATTTCATGCTGGATCCTTCCATGCTCCGATGATCCATCAAAAAGGCAGGGGAGAGCCCCTCCTTATATGGGCAGGAGGCCCTGTTAGACTATGTACAATGGATTCTACAAATAGAGCAAAAAAAAAAGAAAAGGAAATCATGTGGTCACTCGCATCTCTCCGTGGATGGGCGCATGCAACAATACCAGAATCACCCACCCCTTGTTCAAAGGCAGACGAGTGGGAAAGAGAAATGAACCAAACCACCACGGATGTCCGCGGGCGGTAGTTGGCACTCTTCACCCCTCGTCCAAAGGCAGAAGTGGGTGGGAGATCCCCAGGAAAGGGGACGGATGAAGTCCGTGAAAGAGGGAATGGGCGGATAGGAGATTGGCTTGAAATGGTTGAGTAAATCCTGACAGGCTTGGGATTCACAACTGATAGATCAAGTGAGACAGGAGATTTCACGGATCCAAGGATTTGCCAAATGCTTGGGGGGGCGGTCGGGATGGATTCGGTAAATCATGGATGAGCGCAGCGCGACGGTAGCAATGAGGAGATTGGGACGCGCAACAACTAAGATGAGGACGGGTGACAATAAAGATGAGGGGGCGCAATGACGAAGGCGGAGATGAAAAGCAACGCGCAATGGCAAGGATGAAGCGCGCGGATAAAGGTTGGTTTTGAGGCGCGCGGATGAAGGACGCGCAATGCGCAAGGCGCGAGGCGCAACGCGCGCGGATAAAGGACAGTTTGGATGAGCCTGAGGATAAGTTTTTTTTTTTTTTTGATGCTGGACGGTACGTTTGCGCAACAGTTTATGGGTTGAGGTCTTAAGGCAGCCAGGGTGTCCAGAATGGGGCACCACAACTGGCCGCAACGCGGGCAGCGGCCCTGAGCGTTCTGCAACACGGGCGGCAGCCCCTCTAGCGCAACCAGCCGGGCCAGCCCAGGATCCCTTGGCCACACAACAGCCCCGCGGCGGGCCATCCGGCCCCGCAGGGGCCCCATCAAGGAACACAGGTGGCCCCAAACGGGCCGCAACGCGTGCAGCGGCCCCAAGCGGGCCGCAACACGGGCGGCGGCCCCTAGCGGGCGGCGACAGGGGCAGCGGCCCCAATGGGCAGCCCCAAGCCTGAAGCGTGAGAATTACATACTTTGGCGGGGAAGCCTGTCTGGCCAAGTATGTCCATAGTAAAGCTTGGGCCCCTTTATGCCCAAATAAGCTCAGCTGACTTGAGTGGCCCATCCACCCTGGCAGGCCCGTGAGGGCCTGTGTCCCAAAAGACCATAAAAACGTGTTTTGGCACACAAATGCCCAAAACCAATAACACCCAAATCAGCCCACGTGGCCCAAGTGATGTCCAATGGGCCGTGGAGGCCCATTCTTGCATCCCATTTGGATTACACACTCCTATGCACATTACCTGAGTGCATCCGCATTTTAACACTCCCCTGCCTTTATCAGAACATCCAATCATCACATCAGATATCTATGATTGCTCCTTGATTCTTGAGCCTCCATAATCCAAACCCTTGATCCTTGATCCTTATCACCAACCAATAGCTTTGCTGGTTGAAGAAGAATTTGACTAATTGAATTCTTGAGTGTGTTACACCACTCCTGATCCCTTTATCCGGCCATACTGGTCCTGATCATCCTTTGATTATATTTCTGGAACCAGTCACATTTGACTGAAGAGGTTTTAGTAAGCTTAAAACCTGGAGTGTTAAACCTCCCTTCATCTCTTTGAAGTTGGATTCCACCACGCTACTCTTGAGTCCCTTGAGAAGTGTTCCGTTATTCTTGTGTGAATCAGTTATTGTTTTGCTTCTAGAGCTTCTTCAAACAATTAGCTTTGTCTTGTGCTGCCACCCACAGTTATCTGGTACCCTTCAAGCGCTTGATTGCGGAGATTTGGGCAGGTTCATTGAGAACCTGGAGGTTGTTTGGGATTGAGTTGATCTTTCCTAAGATCCTGCTGACGACCAGAGCTATTAGCTTGTGGGCTTTTTCACTCACAATTTCCTTGTCTTGTTGAACTCTGAACGATTCTTGACTCCTTCTATTCAAGTTTTCCCTGACATCATCTTGCCTCACGTAGTGTTGTCTCCCAGCTACCAACTACTATAATCTTTATCCTCTTACATTTGGTTCCCCGTTTACCAGGTTCTGGACTTTG
Organism: Puccinia polysora; assembly: GCA_025617555.3. Classification (NCBI taxonomy): domain Eukaryota; kingdom Fungi; phylum Basidiomycota; class Pucciniomycetes; order Pucciniales; family Pucciniaceae; genus Puccinia; species Puccinia polysora. The sequence continues at coordinate 21,454,079 of CM062614.1, forward strand.
ATCTCAGTTACATTTAAATATTTTTTTAACACTCAGGAGGGCAGCCTAAAAAAGCAACCATCCCCTCCACAGAAATGCCAACGCCCTGCGCCTTGTGGAGCCTTACACCGTGGCCACCAACTCGACCAACAGAGCATTGGAGAACCATCCATTCCCCAAAAAGTTATCCCAGGAGGATACTGGTCCTCCTATGCCACCCCACCTGGCCTCAACCAAGGAGGAAAGAGTCAAGGCATTAGTGAAAAAGCACGTGAACTATTGGGAACAATTCAAACTGGCTCAGACCCAGGAGGATCAGCCATGTATGAGAAAAGCTGTTTCTCTGGCAAAGAAATCCAAGATTTCTCTGCAAAACTTGATCCCAAAGAAAGAAGTACAAGGCTACGTCCAGAACTGGAATCCTTGGGATCAGTTAGCTTCCTTAAAGGGAAAAGAACCCAAAAAGAAGAGGTCCTCATTCCATCAGAAGTTAAGGAACCCAAAGTATTGGGACAGCATAATATACCTAGCCCAGAAGTGGAAAAAGGTGTACCACAATTTAATGTAGAAGCTCTTAATAGCTTTTCTGTAAATGTGTCTCACAATTTTATGGTTATCATCCAACTTTTTGACAAAGTTTATCAAAAATTGAACAGATTGAGTCTGAGAATTTTCAGATTCATTAATACCCAATCTCAGACCAAGAGAATTGATGAGTTATAAATACAAAAAATCAAGGATAGTTGTCAGCTCTCTGATACCAGGAACCTTGCAGTCCTTTAGCTACAGAGAGTGATAAAAGAACTTGGAGCAATAATATTCCAAAGAATAAACACTTTAAAGCTCCAATAATGGTACGGTATGAGCAAGTGCAAGGTTTATTTGGTTTGGTTATAAATATTTTAAATATAAAATATAAAGAGGGGCCACAGTATTATACTACTGGGGGTCTTTACAGACTAGCAACCTCTCTTCAAGGGGCCTCCTTAGGCAGTTTAAGAACCTTGGAATTAATATGGGTGCCTTAGAAAGGACTTATTCCACTAATGGCCGGGCTTAACAGCACACGTGGCCTAGACAGGAAGGGAAACACTCACTCTGAGTACTTGACCACGAAAATCCTGGAGTAATTGGAAGGGTTTCAGAGCAGATGGGGTTGATTGCCTGACTAAACTTCAATGGTTGATTGGTTAATAAAGGTAAATAATACTACTACAGACTAAGTCATAAATCACTTGCTTATCTTCATATAAGCACTTGATTAACAATGACACCGTGTCTGATTGATAATAAATAATTCCTGATAACTGATTAACTGATTGGAAACAGGAGGGCAAAAGAGCCTGTTTAAATATTCCTTTTTGGGTGCTTGAGGACCTCTAGAAGGGGTACTAGCCATGGGCTGAGGCTAGGGGGGCAATCAGGGCAAGATTGGCACGTCCTCAAGGTGCTGTTAGCCTGCTGGCCTTAGATCTGTCAAGGAACAGCTCCTTTTTAGCTGCAGGATCTGTTAATCAATAGATTAGTCATTTTGCTGATCCTGCACTGATCCTTAATTTGTACAGTAAGTACTGGTCTAAAGTGAGCAGACGTAGATTTTTATTGATTCTCCATTCTCTGCTGATCCTGTATGTAATTTTTAATAATTTTTACGACCACTCCTTATGTAGTTTCGTGGTCTTTGAAGGTTCTGATCAACTTACTTCGTGGTGAGTCTGGATCTTTATTTAATTAATAAAAAATACTAAAAATTAGTTATTAACTAATTTCAATTGATTTTTAAGGTTTTTGAACCTTAATCTGTGCTCGTGTGTTGGCTTTACATATGTAGTGTATATCCTACTATGTTGTAGCTTCTCTGAGCGGTACCTGATTGTCATATGAGGCGCGGGGATCAGTCCATTCAAATGCGCGCGGGGACTGATCCGCTGCTCAGATGCGCGCGGGAGTTCAGCGCTGTAGGGACGCGGGGCTGCGTGCGGGAGTTGGCGTACGCGGGAGTCCAATGCTGTAGGGACGCGGAGCTGCGTGCGGGAATTCAGCGTACGCGGGAGACCGGAGCTAGGGACGCGGGGCTGCGTGCGGGAATTGTGACAAAACACAATTTCCCGTGTAACTCCTAAACTACACACAACACCTGGATTTCGACTGAAATTTAGGTGTGAAACCTATACATGACATATCATGTGAAATATTAAAATGGCTAAAAGGTGCCATACTGGTGCCGTGGTCATTTACCATTCTGTATTAAATTAATTAAAAAATATAAGGAGTACGAATTCAAGGGTGGGGTCAGTGAGTGACCCTACCTTATTTTGGGTGGGGAATCCATTTCTGCAATAATATTTGTGGATTTCCTACTCCTTCATTTTATAATAATTTTATTTATTCATTTATCTTTATTTTGTTAATACTATTATTGTTGCTGCTTTGTCAGGTTGCTCTGTGCTAAGTAGCAGGCTGACATTCCCCCACTCCAAGATATGACTATATCTGAAAAAAAATTTTGGGGTTCAGTGTCTTTTACTGGCTCTGTAGTTTCTCAGGTGTATAGGTCCATCTGGGATGTTGTTCTCAGGTAGCCATTCATCTTTATCAGCTGATTCTCCTTTGTATCTGACTAAGTAAAGTCTAACATCTTTTCCTTGGATCCTTTCTTTTTTATCTTTAAGGATTTTACTAACTTTTCCTTTGTCCTTCTCAGGCTCATCTAAGACTGGTATTTTAAGTGAAGGGGTCTTTTCTCCTTCTCTGGGATGGTAGTGTTTGACAAGGCTAACTGGGAAGACTGGGTGTTTCCTAGAGAGTTCATTACTGAGGATGACTTCTTAGGCATTTTTCCCGTGGAGTTTCTTGATAGTGAAAGGTCCAACAAAGGCTGGTCTGAGTTTTCTGTTTCCAGCCAAATTGTTGAAATTGGCGGTTGAAATTAGAACTTGATCTCCTATTCTGAAATCAGGTTCTTTGTGAGTTTTATCCCACCTCTGTTGGTTTTATTCAACAGCATCTTGTACACACTTAGCAGCGTGCTTGTTTGCCATATCTATCATGTTTTTGAAGTCCAGTGATGTTGGATGGATATTAGTCAACTCCTGATTGAGGTTATCTTTGGGCAATTTGGGGATCCATCCTCTTTCCAGTATGTAAGGAGCTTCTTTGGTAGTAGAGTGTTTACTACTGTTATAGGCCATTTCTAGTGCAGGTAAAAGGCTAACCCAGTCATGGCAATATCCGTCTGTATTTTTGTACTCCATCCCAAAGCAACAGAACCTTCTGAGCATATCCTCTAGAGTCTGGATCATTCTTTCAGCTAATCCGTCTGTCTGAGGGTGATAAGCTGTAGAAAAGGCTAAGGTAGTTCCTAACATATCATGGAGGTTTCTCCAGAATTCAGACGTGAATTTGGGGTCTCTATCACTGATAATAATCTTAGGGATTCCTACATCAGCAATTAGTCTGTTCCAGAAGAGTAAGGCTACTTCCATAGCGGTGTCTTCCTTATGGTTAGGTAGAAACTTGGCTTTCTTAGAAAATCTGTCTACAATGACCAGGACTGAGTTGTAAGAGTAAGCTCCACCAGGGGGCAGTCCTGTTACGAAGTCCATGTTGATAACTTCCCATCTTTTCCTGGGCTCAGCTATCCTTTGGAGTAGTCCAAACCTTTTCCCAGTGGTCCTGTTGGACTTCTGACAGATTTCACAGCTTGAAACATACTTGATAGTGGAGTCTCTCCAGTTGATCCACCAGGCAGTCTGTTTTACTTTATCTAGAGTTCTATCAATAGACAGGTGACCCGAAGAGCAATTATCATGACATTCAGCTAAAACAAGTTTGATATGCTCTGCTTTGGTCAAGACTATAACACTGGAGTGTTTATGCCGGTAATATAGTATCCCATCCCACAGTGTGAATCTTCCTTCTTTATAGGACTTCAGTAGGGGTTCAGGTAACCTGTTTATGAGTTCAGATGGAGGGGAAGTACTTTCTATGATGTTAATCAAAGTCTTCATGTCAGAGTTGTATGCTTCTCTGATGGAGCTGAACAGTGATTCTTCTAGTTCACATATGTGAATTCCTATGATGGGAGCTTCCAGATTAAACAGATTAATGTTTAGTATAGGAAATATATCATGATCTTCTGGGTCATGAGCAGGATTGCTAGTATCATCTGGTAGAGCATTTCTGCTAAGACTGTCAGCATTCTGATGTTTAACTCCAGCTTGGTGGACTATTGTCATCTGACCTCTGTACTGTTGTATAGCTATCTGCCATCTTAACATATGCCTGCTAGGAGTTTTCATGTTCATGAGAGTCCTAACAGCATTGCAATCAGTGATTACCACGAAGTTTGTACCTTCCAAATAATAGTGGAGTTTTTCTAATGCCCATACTAGAGCAAGGCATTCCATTTGGCTGGCACCATATCTCTTTTCAGTATCTTTGACTTGTCTAGATATGAAGAGTATAGGTTTCTCTACTGGTTTATCCTCTTCTATTACTTCTTGGTGTAATGCAGCTCCTAATCCTTCCATGCTAGCATCTATGTAAAGTTTGAAAGGTTTAGAATAATCTGGTTGTATCAACACTGGGGCAGTAGTCATAGCTACTTTGAGTTCCTCATAATTCTTCAATCTTTCATGAGTCATTTCGAACAAAGTGTTGTTGTTGCAGATCTCATATAAACACTTGGTGAGGTTAGCAAATTTAGGTATGTACTTCCTGTAATAGCTGCAGAAGCTTATAAAGGATAAGAGTTCCGTTTTGTTCTGGGGCATAGGTCTGTTCATTACTGCTGCTATCTTACTTTGGTCAGCAGTTAAGGTTAGTCCAGAAACAATGTGTCCTAGAGCTTTAAGTTCTCCGTATCCAAAGTTGCACTTTTTCATAGATACTTTTAATCCTACTGAAGCAATTGTTTTAAGGACTAGCCTTACTTTTTCCATGTGAGTATCCCAATCGTCTGAATAAATGATAACATCATCTATGTATACTATCATCCAACCTTGCCTGATGAACATTCCTAAGACTGTATCCATCATCCTTTGGAAGTGGGAAGGAGCATTTTTAATACCAAATGGCATTCTGAGATACTCATATATGCCTAAATGACATATAATTCTCATAAATTTCCTACTATCCGGACTGATAGGTATTTGGTGAAAGCCTTTCAACATGTCCATAGTAGTAATGAACTTAGCTTTAGAAAGATTATGTAGAGCGTGGTCAATCCTTGGGATAGGATAATAGTCAGCTTGGGTGTAGTTGTTGAGCATTCTAAAGTCTCCAACCATCCTAGACTTATCATTGTGCCAGGCTATTATCACGGGGGTAGTTACGTCTACTTGCTCATTATGCCCTACTTTCCGTAAGACTTGTAAGTCCACTAGTTCTTGGATGTGGCTTTCTAGAGCAGTCCTAGATTTTGGACTAGAAGGGTAAGCTGGTCTCCTGAGATTAGGAGGGTAAGGAGGCTTAATAGTCAAAGTTAAGACCATGTCATGACCTCTGATATTACCAATGGGATGATCTTTAGTGCAAAAAGCATTCTGGTTCTCAAAGCATACTTGGAGAATATCTCTTTTCTGGTTTTCACTAAGCTGGGAATTCAAGGCAGCTTGGGAAAAGTATTCCTGGTTAAAAGTTTCTAAGTGTCTCTCATAAGTGGAATCAGCAGCTTTAGCGTTGATATGGCATATTTGGAACTTCTTGTTCCAATCTCCTCCTATAGTGAAATATCTCCCTTTACTTAAACTAATGCTGTCTCTTATTTGTTTTACTTCTAACTCATTGATTTTGATCAAGTTGGATTGAGATTGCATGACTTTACCAAAATTGGTATTTACTTTATCCAATTGCTCATATACTTTATCAAAACATTTGCCAATGATATCAAAGTTATGAGAAACATTTATGGAAAACAAATTGAAAGTTTCTACGTCTAATTGCGGTAAACGTTCTTCCATTTTCTTGCCAAAGATATTATGTTGTCCCACTCTTTGGGACTCTTTAACTTCTGATGGGCTAGAGATCTCTTCTTCTTGTTGTTGTTGTTTCCTCTTAAGGAAACTAATTGGTCCCAAGGATTCCAATTCTTCACGTAACTTTCTACTTCTTTCTTGGGTATTAACTTTTGGAGGGTTATTTGAGTCTTCTTTTCCAAATATATGGCTTTTCTCATACCCTGATGGTCTTCCTGGGTCTGAGCCTGTTTGAACAGTTCCCAATGACCCACGTGTTCTTTCACTAATACCTTTATTTTCTCCTCCTTGGAGGAGTCCGGCTGGGGTGGCGTAGGTGGAACGGTATCCTCCGGGGATTTGACGTTCAACAAGGGACGACCCTCCAACGGTGAGTTGGTCGAGTCGGCGGCCGCGGTCGTTGTCACGGTCGCTCGGATCGGAGCGATCACTGGCTCGATCCTCATTGCGGTCGCGACTGGCGTCCTTGCGCACACGGGTTCCTCCGGGCAAAGATCCATATGATGGGGCGCGTCCACTGGCACGGGTGTTGCGTCTGTTTTGAAGCATTTTAAAGGTTATATAAGTTTTTGTCGAAACTTTATAAAAATAATTTTTTGAGTAATTGATTTTTTTTTTTTAAAAAAAAATATTTCTTACTTATATGAAGGTTTAAAGGCACTAAGTCCTTGTTGGGGTCAGGTCCGTCCTTGGAGGGTATTCCAACGGGATCTGAGTGGGTTCCAATTAAATCTTGGGACAAATCCAAGGGTCCACAGTCTGGGACGTCCTCTAAGATGTCTTGGTCAATAAGATCACCAAAGACAAAGTCCACTAGAAATAATAAAATATAAGTTATATATTTATTTATTTTATAATAATTTTTATTATAATTTTCGAGTTTTTTTTGTGATTTTTTTTTTATAAAAAAAAATAAAAAGGAGATCAAAGCTCACTTTTATAATTTGGATACCGTCTCTTAAAAGCAGAAAGCTTTCTTTGATAGGTTTTCCACTCTTTGTGCTGTCTTAACAAGGAGTTAAAATTGATAATTCTTTCTAACTCTTGTTCCTTTTCTTTTGAGATTTGTTCTCTATAATAAAGAAGTCTCTCTTGTTTCTGCTCAGGAGTTATAACAACAGGCACAAAGTTACGTAATTTTTCTTCTTTTTTCTGTTTAAGAAGATTTAAATAATAATTGATCAATTCTCCGTTGGTTTTTAAATCCACTGGACGAATTAAAAGATCAAGATAAATGATAAGTATTTCTACTTATATAATTTTTATATAAATAACTGGTCCAGGAGATAATTAATTAAATAATTAATTATTGAGGATATTTCCCGGCCAGACCCCCAGTTGTCAGCTCTCTGATACCAGGAACCTTGCAGTCCTTTAGCTACAGAGAGTGATAAAAGAACTTGGAGCAATAATATTCCAAAGAATAAACACTTTAAAGCTCCAATAATGGTACGGTATGAGCAAGTGCAAGGTTTATTTGGTTTGGTTATAAATATTTTAAATATAAAATATAAAGAGGGGCCACAGTATTATACTACTGGGGGTCTTTACAGACTAGCAACCTCTCTTCAAGGGGCCTCCTTAGGCAGTTTAAGAACCTTGGAATTAATATGGGTGCCTTAGAAAGGACTTATTCCACTAATGGCCGGGCTTAACAGCACACGTGGCCTAGACAGGAAGGGAAACACTCACTCTGAGTACTTGACCACGAAAATCCTGGAGTAATTGGAAGGGTTTCAGAGCAGATGGGGTTGATTGCCTGACTAAACTTCAATGGTTGATTGGTTAATAAAGGTAAATAATACTACTACAGACTAAGTCATAAATCACTTGCTTATCTTCATATAAGCACTTGATTAACAATGACACCGTGTCTGATTGATAATAAATAATTCCTGATAACTGATTAACTGATTGGAAACAGGAGGGCAAAAGAGCCTGTTTAAATATTCCTTTTTGGGTGCTTGAGGACCTCTAGAAGGGGTACTAGCCATGGGCTGAGGCTAGGGGGGCAATCAGGGCAAGATTGGCACGTCCTCAAGGTGCTGTTAGACTGCTGGCCTTAGATCTGTCAAGGAACAGCTCCTTTTTAGCTGCAGGATCTGTTAATCAATAGATTAGTCATTTTGCTGATCCTGCACTGATCCTTAATTTGTACAGTAAGTACTGGTCTAAAGTGAGCAGACGTAGATTTTTATTGATTCTCCATCCTCTGCTGATCCTGTATGTAATTTTTAATAATTTTTACGACCACTCCTTATGTAGTTTCGTGGTCTTTGAAGGTTCTGATCAACTTACTTCGTGGTGAGTCTGGATCTTTATTTAATTAATAAAAAATACTAAAAATTAGTTATTAACTAATTTCAATTGATTTTTAAGGTTTTTGAACCTTAATCTGTGCTCGTGTGTTGGCTTTACATATGTAGTGTATATCCTACTATGTTGTAGCTTCTCTGAGCGGTACCTGATTGTCATATGAGGCGCGGGGATCAGTCCATTCAAATGCGCGCGGGGACTGATCCGCTGCTCAGATGCGCGCGGGAGTTCAGCGCTGTAGGGACGCGGGGCTGCGTGCGGGAGTTGGCGTACGCGGGAGTCCAATGCTGTAGGGACGCGGAGCTGCGTGCGGGAATTCAGCGTACGCGGGAGACCGGAGCTAGGGACGCGGGGCTGCGTGCGGGAATTGTGACAAAACACAATTTCCCGTGTAACTCCTAAACTACACACAACACCTGGATTTCGACTGAAATTTAGGTGTGAAACCTATACATGACATATCATGTGAAATATTAAAATGGCTAAAAGGTGCCATACTGGTGCCGTGGTCATTTACCATTCTGTATTAAATTAATTAAAAAATATAAGGAGTACGAATTCAAGGGTGGGGTCAGTGAGTGACCCTACCTTATTTTGGGTGGGGAATCCATTTCTGCAATAATATTTGTGGATTTCCTACTCCTTCATTTTATAATAATTTTATTTATTCATTTATCTTTATTTTGTTAATACTATTATTGTTGCTGCTTTGTCAGGTTGCTCTGTGCTAAGTAGCAGGCTGACAATAGTATAAAATCTAGTAAGTTGGACCTGATGAAACATATTGATGATAACCAATCAATTCTTCAAGAAGATATTCTTGCAACCATGAACCAGCTTAAGGAAGAAGTTAAGAAAACTTGTCCTAATCTTTAAGCTCACCTGATTAACAAAATTGATTTACTAAACAAAAAACTTGATTTGGAGTTAGGAATGCTCAAGAATCATCTCAGAGATCTTAAAGTCAATTCTTCTAACTCCCCAGTCATTGACCTGGAAGAAACTAGAACTGCTAGGTTCACCAGTACTTCTAGTGTTCCTCTCAGAACCATGAAAACTAGGAATTAATCTTTTAGTCCCAGTCCAACTCCTGAGATAGAACAGGCTTTGAAGTTACTTCCTCCCATTACTGAATGGCCTAAATTCTCCGGAGAAGGAGAATACAACCATGTCAGTTTCATTAAATTCATTGATTATACCCTTGCTTCTTATGAACTTCCTGATAAAATAGTTGTGGTAAGATTTCCCAGACTATTTAAAGGAGTGGCTCTTGATTGGTTTATCAATAAAAAGGAAGAAGTTGGATCTTTATCCTGGAGTTCTTGGAAAGAACTAATCAAAGTAAGATTTGGTACTAGGATTTGGAAAAGAAAGATGATGAAAACTTTTGAAACCTCCCAGTCTGATCCATCCAAGGACAAACCTCATAAGTGGTGCTTAGACCAGAAAAAGAGGTTAGACTTTTTTTATCCGGATGCTGATAAAGAAGAATTCAATGAAAGACTTCTCAACTTATATCCTGGACAAATCAACCACAGTGTAAGGTTCAGAATGCCTATGGAATCTGATCTTTCTACCCTGATAGGTGTATTGGAGCAGACTATTGATTAGAATGGTCTAGATAAGAGCTCAGCAGACTCCCAAGAGAACAAGATACCCGGAAGGGGGAAGAGTATACTGCCAAAACTAAGGAATCCCCTGCCACTAATCCAACTACCTTGGAGATCAAGAAGACTCCAGAGTCAAAGGAAAAAGTATGTTGGAACTGTAACCAAACAGGACATGTAAGACCTGATTGTCCTCTACCTAGGAAAAGGATTAATCCTATTGAACAAGAAGAGTATGATAATCCTGACCCCAACCTTGATGGTACTGATGAATAACTTTCTAAGTGTGATTTGATGATCAATAAACCCATCAATTTTATTGAAGGAAGTATTGAGACTTCTCTAGACATAAATTCTGTTAATGAGGAATCTAACTTACCTCAACAATGGAATCCCAACATGAAGATCCACCACATCTCTCAGGCTAAGGTCTGGATTCTAAAACCTTCTGCCGGTAAAAGTTACACTTCAGGCAAAATATGCTACGCTACTGGTTTGATCCAAGGTTCCCCCGTTAAGTTACTTCTAGACAGTGGAGCCTTTTGCTCTTGTGTTGGTTCAACTTATTTGGATAAACAAGACCCAAACTGGAAAATGAACTTATTAACAGTACCTCAGGCTAAGTTCAGCAGTTGTAATGCTTCTCTCAATGCTGTTGGAGCATGGTCCTCTGATATCATGCTCCTTCACTCTAAAGGATCAATCAAACTGAACATTGAATTTGTAGTGCTCCAAAATGGAGTATGTCATTACTTCATCCCTGGTAATGATTCTCTTTGCTTGTATGGTATAGATGTATTCCAAAGCAAGGGTAGATACTTCACCATAGGGGGAGACTGGAACAAGAAGTTTCAAATATTCCATGCCAATGCTAAAACTTCTGATTCAACTTATGAAAAACACTTGGAGAGTTTCAATCAGGAATAATTCTCTCAAGCAGCTTTGAATCCTCTGCTCAATGATGAACAAAGACAGGACATCCTACAAGTATGCTTTGGAAAATCAGAATGTTTTCTGTACCAAGGATCACCCCATTGGTAAAATCAAAGGACATGATATGATTCTAACTCTAACCATTAAACCTCCTTACCCACTTAACCCCAGAAGACCTGCTTACCCTTCTAGTCCAAAATCTAGAGCTTCTCTTGAAACTTATATCCAAGAGTTGGTTGACCTACAAGTCTTAAGGAAAGTAGGACACAATGAAAAAGTAGATATCACATTCCACTAATTTTAGCTTGGCATAATGATAAGTCAAGGATGGTTGGAGATTTCAGAATGCTGAACAACTACACCCAAGCTGATTATTATCCAATTCAAAGGATTGACCATGCTCTGCATAACCTATCAAAAGATCACTACTATGGACATGCTGAAAGGTTTTCACCAAATAGCTATCGGCCCTGATAGCCAGAAACTAATGAAAATTATCTGTCATTTGGGAATTTATGAGTATCTAAGGATGCCTTTTTGTATAAAAAATGCTCCTTCTAATTTTCAAAGGATGATGGACACAGTTCTAGGATTATTCATCATACAAGGATGGATGATGGTTTACATTGATGATGTTATCATTTACTCTGATGAATGGGATAAACACCTGGATAAATTAAGATTAGTCCTCAAAACTATCTCTTTTGTGGGATTAAAAGAATCAATGAAAAAGTTTAACTTTGTTTAAGGAGAACTGAAAGCCTTAGGACACATTGTCTCTGGACTAACCTTACCTGCTGACCAAAACAAGATAGCAGCAGAAATGAATAGTCCAATGCCTCAGAATAAAACTGAACCCCTCTTGAAACCATAAAAAGCCAGAAGGTTCACCCTATGGGATGGTCTATTATACTACTTGCATCACCACTCAAGTGTTATTGTCTTAACCAAGGATGACCATATTAAACACATCCTGGCTGAATGCCATGATAACTGCTCATCTGGTCATTTATCTGCTGATAGAATCTTAGACAAGGTTAAACATACTGCTTGGTTTATCAATTGGAGAGACTCCACTATCCAGTATGTTACTAGTTGTGAAACTTGTCAGAAGTCCAACAGGACCGCTGGGAAAAGATTTGGTCTGCTGCAAAAGATTTCTGAACCCAAGAAAAGATGGGAGATCATCAACATGGACTTTGTAACTGGACTACCACCAGGAGGAGCCTTTTCCTACAACTCAGTCCTAGTCATTGTGGATAGGTTCTCCAAGAAAGCAAAGTTTCTACCTAATCACAAGGAAAACACTGCTATGGAAGTTGCCCTATTATTTTGGAACAGACTCAATGCTGATGTTGGAGTTCCCAAGATCATTATCAGTGACAAAGATCCTAAATTCAACTCTGAGTTCTGGAGAAATCTTCATGACATGCTGGGAACCACCTGAGCTTTCTCTACAGCTTATCACCCTCAGAAGGATGGCTTAGATGAAAGAATCATTCAGACCCTGGAAGAAATGTTCAGGAGATTTTGTGGATTTTTTCTAAATTCTGATGGTTATTGCCATGATTGGGTTAGCCGTTTACCTGCAATAGAGATGGCCTACATTAGTAGCAAGCACTCTACCACTAAGGAAGCACCTTACATACTGGAAAGAGGATGGATTCCTAAATTTCCCAAGGATAACCTTAATCACCAGCTAAAAAATATTCACACTACATCACTTGATTTCAAAAACATGATAGATGTAGCCAATAAAAAAATGCTGTTAAGTGTGTCCAGGATGCTGTGAGTATAACCAAAAAAGGTGGGATAAAACCAATAAGGAGGCTGATTTCAAGATTGGTGATTAAGTCTTGATCTCTACCACCAACTTGGCCAACTTAGCTGGAAATGGACAGCTTAGACCAGCTTTTGTTGGGCCTTTCACCATTAATAAACTTCATGGTAAGAATGCTGTGGAAGTAATCCTTAGTGATGAGCTTTCTGTAAAACACCCAGTCTTCCCAGTAAGTCTAATCAAACACTACCACCCAAGGAATTGGAGAATATACTCCTTCACATGAAATACCTGTTGCAAAAGAACCTGAAAAAGACAGGAAAAATTAGCAAGATCCTTAAAGATAAAAAAGAAAGGATCAATGGAAAAGATTTCAGACTCTACCTAGTTAGATACAAGGGAGAATCAGCTGATAAGGATGAATGGTTACCTGAACACAATATCCCCAATGGACCATACACCTAGGGAACTACAGAGCCAGCAGAAGGCATTTAGCCAGAATTTTTTGTCAGATATAGACATATCTTGGATTGGGGGAATTTCAGCTTGCTACTATGTACAGAGAAACATTTCATAGCAACACAAAACTATAAAAAATAAGAATATCTAAATTTGAAAGAAAAGGAGTGAGAAATACATCAATATTTTTGAAGAAATGGATTTCTCATCCAAAATTAGGTAGGTTCACTCACTGACCCCACCCTTGAAATCCAAGTCCTTACATTTTTAAAATAATGAAAAGAAATATACTCAAAATTACAACACCAGTATGCCACCTTTTTTCCATTTTAACATTTCACACGTGTTGTCATGTTAAGGGTTTACACCTAACATTCACTCAGAATTGAGGTGTTGTGTATATTTTAGGAGTTACACGCTGTAAGACTCCAAACGGTGCTAGGCTGTGGCAGTTCTGTGGAGGGGAAAGGTGCTGTTTAGGCTGCCCTCCTGAGTGTTACAAAAGTATTTAGATGTAACCAAGATCAAGGTCCACAACGTGGTAAATGAGGAATCAAGGAGTAGAGGATAAAGATGATAATAGTTTGGTAGCAAGGGAACAGCACTATCTGAGACAAGATTATGCAGGTAAAAACTTGAACAAAAGAAATGAAAGTCTCCTTAGAGTTCAAGGAACAAAAGCTGTTGTATGTAAACAACGCCCACAAGCTAATGACTCTGGTTGTCAGCAGAAAATAGGGGATGATCAACTCAAACCCAACCAACCTTCAAGTTCTCAATGAATCTGCCCAACTCTCAGCAATAAAGCGCTTGAAGGGTACCAGATAACTGAGGGTGGCTGTAAAAGACAAAGCACAATGTTTAAGAATCTCTAAAATCAAACAGTAACTGATTTGAAGCAAGGATAACCTCAACACTTCTCAAGGGACTCAAGAGTAGGCTGGAAGAATGCAAATCCAAAGAAAATACAGGGAGAAATAACACTCCAGGTCTTAAGCTTAATAAGACCTCTTAAATCAATTGTGATTGGCTCCAGAAAGATGATCAGGGATCAGGACCAGTATGGTCAGAGAAAGGGATCAAGGAGTGGTATAACATACTCAAAAATTCCACCAGACAGAATTTTCTTCAACCAGCAAGGCTATTGGTTGGTGATAAGGATCAGGCCACAGAGGGGCAAAGACTCAGGGTCAAAAATGGATCAGGGGGCAATCAGAGATATACCCAGGATAGGATCAGGATCTTAATTTAACAATAATGGGGGGGGACATTGTCACACAACCAACCCACGTACTATAGGGCAATTCTTAGATGATTGTGAGCGCAAAGGAATGCCAAGTGCAAGGACAAGTGAGAATAGCAAGACTCAGTTTCAAAGTGCAAACTTTGTTATGCCACTCAACAAACGGCAAGAGGAATGGAATTTGTTCCAAAGAAGGAAACTCAACCTGAGCCCGATGTGATAACTAGGTTGTAGCAAAATGAGAGAACTTATGAAATTAACTAACTGAGGAGAAAATCATCAGGAAAGGGGATAGCCTCTATAAGGTAATCCAAAGTGACTAGATACAACCTGGTGATGATCTAACTACAGTTGAAGCGGTGAGGCAATGAATGACAGGAACGGGATAGGAAATGAAGCAGTAGTACATATCCAAGGTCATAGCATAAGTGCCAGACAATAGAATCTGAGCGTATAATTGTATGATGAATTGGGACAGGAGCAAGTGACGTTGAAGGTAATGCAAATGAGAAGTAATAGTGTATGCAGGGTAGGGAATAGTCCAATTGCAAACTGTACATTAATGATGGGTTAGTTAGACGTAGATGCGAAATAACAAACAGTGTGTGACCAAAGATGGAAGTCCGAGGCTGTTGATTGGCCAGGGAAGTAGATTGGATCTCATAATGGATGGCCGACCGGTATGGAGTTAACCATGAAGTTTGCAAGTGTATACTGAGTTAGTCGCCAAGATTGGAAGTTCAATGCAAGCCAGAGGAAGTAGCCGATTGCACCATTGATGTTGTGCTTTATTTGTGTCACCTGTTTAGACTGAGGTAGATGGTACTGAGGAGAGGACATGTCAAAGTGATGAAGACAATAATCCTAAGTGTGAAGCGTGACAGTTGCCCGGGTATAATGATGCAAGCTTCTGAAAGCGCTCAGATAAATTTTCCTATTGATTTCAAGTCGTTAATAATTACTGTATACCCCTTACACATTATTTAATTCATTACTCGATAGATTTATAATTTATATAAAATGTCATCATCGTCATCCTGCCGTTGCAAAAACTGTATTCATCAAAACAAGCGATGTGTCCCTAGTACTACCGTCCAAGGCCTTTGAGGCAAGTGCAAGCAATTTAGTCTTCTCAAAGTGGCATTTAATTTCCCTATAAATGTTGAGTCGACTGTTGAGGGTCCTGCGGAGTCATCAAGGGAGATGCGGAGTTGTAGGTTGGTGCCAAGGGTTAACTACAAGATACCACCATTGCCAGAGATTTCATACTTGGGAATCAATTTGCTGGTAAGTACAAATCTTCACTGACTAATGATCATAAAATAGTAAATCAATTTTTCTTTTTTTGCTAGTGTTGCCCCGTTTCCAAAGATATACTACAAACACACCACCACCACCACCAACTTACTGGGGACCACCGACTGAACTCCCAGGGGCCCAGATGAATGCCAAGGTGCAAGGCAAAGTTCCCAGTGCGGAACCGGTAGGAGTCAAAACCGAGGAAGCAAGGGAGGAGGAAGGAAACAAAGCGGAAGGAGAATTGGGAAATGGAGGAAATGGAAATGGAGGGAGAGAAGGAACGGAAGAATTAGGAGAAGGAAATAGAGGAGATGGAACGGATGGAGTGGATGGAACGGAAGAAATGGAGGGCCAAGGTGAAGCGGATCCGGTGCGAGTCGTAGGTCCGGTCAAAATAGATGTGAGGCGGCTGACGGGCAATATTGGAGAAGGCACGTTGGGAGGCCAAAGGAAGAGAGCGTATGAAGAGCTCTTGGAGGAAGGTGGATGGAATGCTTGGCCAAAGCAAGCTTGGATTGCAAGGTGCAAGGAAATCTTCAAAAGGCATATTGTAACGGAAGTGCTAGTTCTCCAAAGAATGTCCGCACTAATCAACAATGAAGACCTGAATAATTTTTGGTCCATGGTTGCGGAATTGACTTCAAATTGGGAGGATGCGGAGAAGGAAGTAAAGGAAACTTTGTAATTTTTTATTTTAAATATATATTTTCTTCTTTTTTTTTTTTTTATATATATATAATTAAAAATAGAAATATATATATATATATATATAAATATATATATATATTTTAAAAAGGAATGAAGTTTTTATTTAGTAGAAATGAAAGGGAAATGAGAAAAAGGAATAACACGGTGAGATGGAGGATTTGACTGATGGGATGTTGGTGTGAAGTAAAATGGGGTTAGATGAGATGGAATGTGGAATGAAATGGGAATGGATGAGATGGAATGTGGAATTAAATGAGATTGGATGAGATAGAATGTGGAATGAAATGGGATTGGATTGGATGGGATGGAATGTGGAATGTAATGGGATTGGATGGGATGGAATCATGATTGTTGAGGTTTGCAAGGGTAGCTCGCATGGAAGTCTTGAATCAGATTGGGTGAATTGCAAAGGTGATGGGCTGGTTCCCACAAGGTGCAATCTTTGTTGGACTGGAAGCCAGACCATTCAAAGAGGTATTGAAGTTTTCCTTTGAGTAACCTGGAATCCAGAAAATGGCTTACTTCCCACTCTTGATGATCAAGGACAGTGACTAGTTCAGGAGGGGGATGAGTCTTTCCCAGTTAAAGGACTTGAGCTGGCTCTAGGAGAGACACATGAAAGACCGGGTGGATACCTTTCCATTTCACAGGTAAAGTCAGTTTAAAGGCGTTAGGGGAGATGACTGATTTTACTTTAAAGGGGCCAAGCTTTCTTTTGGAGAGTTTGAGAGTTGGGCGAGTGCTGCAAATGTTGCAAGCATCAAGCCATACTTGATCTCCTACTGCAAAGGTTGGAGCCAAAGTGCAAGATCGGTCTGCTTTCTCCTTATAGCGCTGGTTTGCTTCTTCGAGGTTGGTTCAAATTTGCAATTGAAGAGATTGAATTTGTTCAAGGTAATTTGTAGCAGGTTGAGAAGGTTCTACGTGAAGGGAAGAGAAAGTTGGGTTACTACCATAAAGAGTTTGGAAGGGCGACTGTTTGGTGGAGGAATAAGTGGAGTTGTTGTAGGCAAATTTTGCTAGTGGGAGCCATTGCGACCAGTTGTCTTGTTGATAGGCAACATACATTCAAAGATATTGTTTGAGAATCTTATTAACTCGCTCGGTTTGAAAATCTGTTTCCAGGTGGTACGCCATTGATAAATTGCAAGTGATCTTCAAATGTTGGCATAGCAAGGTCCAGAAGCTTGAGACAAACAGAGATCCAGGATCACTAACTATATTATCAGGGAGACCATTTTTTGAAAATACATATTCTATGAACAAGTTAGCTAAATCTTCTGAAGAGGCCATCACATTACTGCGCAGAAATAAAGCCATCTTCAAGAAGCGATCTACTATTACTAGAATAGCATCATATCCATTAGAAGAAGGTAATTGAGAGATGAAATCCATAGAAAGCAAGTGCCAAGGACGAGGTAGAATTGAAAGTGGCTGGAGCAGCCCATGCTTCCAGTGTTTCAAGGACTTGTTGCGATTGCAATCATAGCACGCGCTAACATAGTCTTTTGCTTCCTTGGTCAAACCAGGCCAGTAGAAGTCTCATGCAATAAATTGGTAGGTTTTATCCTGCCCATGATGACCAGCAAGCGGAGAATTGTGCCGTGACTCAAAGATATCTAAATTAATGCCAGAATTTTGTGGTACTACTATACAATTATCATAGACTAAAAATTCATTATCATCAATACTGTAACTACTATCTAATAATTTCGCACTTTTGCAAAGTTGGATGCACTTGGGGTTGTTCCGTTGAGCTTGTTGGAGTTTGGAAGCCAAATCTCATAATTGAGCAAAGATTGAACTGATTTGGGCAGATTGGGTTGAGAAGAGTGTCCTAACGTTTTCAGGGTTGTTTTCGGCAAAGGAGCTCCCCCCCCCCTGGGTAAATGTTGTCCCAACATGATAAAGCATCAGGAACTACTGCTTGTTTCCCTGGACAGTAAGTGATTGTAAAGTGGAACTCAGAGAGGTATGCAGGCCATTGTGCCTGTCTATGCGTGAGGACTTTTGAGCTCATGAAATACTTCAAAGAATTGTGATCAGTTAAAACTTCAAAGGATTCCCTAAGGCTCAAAAGCTATGAATGCCATTTCTTCAAGCAATAAACAATTGCAAGAAGTTCCTTGTCATGAATCTCATAGTTAAGCTCTGCAGTGAGTAACTTGCAAGACTCAAAAGCTACGGGATGAAAGAGAGAAGTGGAGGAAGAGAACTGCAAGATTACTCCTGCAATCGCATAGTTGCTTGCGTCTGTTTTGACAATAGTGTGCGCAAGCTTGTTGAAGTGAGCAAGTATTGGAGCATTGGTGAACGCTTTCTTCAGAGCTTCAAACTCCGAAGCAGCTTGTTTGGTAAAAACAAAAGGAGTGTCTTTTTGAAGAAGGTTAGTAAGATTCACGGTTTTTTCGGCGTAATGCGCAATAAACCTTCTATAAAAATTATTGAAACCAAGGAAAACTTGAAGGGTTTTAACGGAAGAAGGTTGGGGCCAGTCCAATATGCTTTTGCTTTTGGCTGGTTCCATTGATAGTCCTTTCTGCAAGACTACAACACCTAGAAACCAAAGAAAAGAGGAGTGGAATTTGCACTTAGAGGCTTTTGCAAACAGGTCATTCTTGCAAAGTCTCTGCAGCACCTCTTGCACATGTGCAATGTGATCTTTGAGGTTACTTGAGTAAACCATTATATCATCCAGATATACCACAATGTATTTACCTACAAGATTGCAGGAAATTTTGTTGAAAAAATGCTGAAAAGTGGAAGGAGCGTTACAGAGGCCAAAAGGCATGACAGTATACTCATAACTGCCAAACCGGGTTCTCATCGCAGTCAAATACTCATGACCTTCCCTAATGCAAATTAGGTTATAGGCACCTCAAAGGTCTAACTTTGAGAAATAAGCAGCTCCATGGAAGAGGGTGAGGAGATGTGACATAGGCGGTACTGGATAGGCATTTTTCTGGGTTACCTGGTTCAGTTTCCTGTATTCAACACAAAGGCAAAGTCCGCCGTCCTTTTTCGGAACAAATAGGACAGGTGAACTGGTATTCCAATTGCTTGGTCAAAGAAATCCCTTTGCTACATTTTCTTCAATGTAGTCTGGAAGCGCAATTGATTCTTGCGTCAAGAGAAAGTAAACTGGTCCTGGTGTTGGAGGTGGGCCAGTAAGTTCAATCTTGTGATTGTAAGGACGGGATGGAGGCAGTTTATCTGCTTTTGCAGCTGAGAAGAAGTCAGAAAAGTTATGATAAACAAAAGGTAAAGACTCTTGAATAATTTCTAAATCTTCAATCTGGTCATCTTTGAGAACCAGGTTTGAGGTGCTTGCATGGTGCAAGAGGATTAGGGAGCTTAAAATACACCATTTGGTTGGTGTCTGTTTCTCTTCGAAGGAACAGGAAAGAGGTAAGCTGGATAGGTAAGCAATAACTCCTAAATCTGAAGAGGGAATTTGGGAATGAAGGTCAGGATATTGCAAATCTCCTGGCGGAAAAGTGTCATCCAACTCAATGACAATGTCAGGTAGGCTGTTTAATTACTGATTGACGGAAACATTAGCGTTCTGGGGGTGAGAGGTTTGAAGGTTAATTACTCCTTCTTGCCAATTCACATCCATATTCCAGTAAACTAGGAAATCATGGCCTTGAATGGTATCATCCATTCTGGGTATAGCCAAGACAAATAAATCCCATTTGAAGCTGGGGAAATTGGAGAATGAAAAGGTCCATTTTGCCTTTTGGGAAATCCAATAAGATGGTTCAGTTGCACTACTTACTAAATAGATAGGAAATTTATCTATCTCAGAACGTGTAAGATTTTTGGAAGTTGCAAAAGATTCACTGATGAAGGAAAAATTAGCGCCTGAATCAAGTAATACTTGATAAGGAGTGTTGTTGGAATGGAATAGGATAAATCTTGAACTTGGAGCACCTAGTTACTTGCAAGTGCAAAGATTTACTTGCAGTGATTTAGATAATGTTTAGTTTTCCTTGCAAGTATCAGAAAAACTAAAAGCTAATTTTTTGACTGCTTAGCCGCTTCACGCGCTAACCGCTTTTCACAACTGTCAACATCATGTTTTTCTTCCACAATACATACACCGCCCGTTCTTTTCCCTTTGTAGCCGTTTCTTGTTCCGTAGCATCCAGGTTTCTTTATCCAAGAACTTTGGAGTTTTGGTGATAGTTTTCCCTTTTGAGTTGGAGTTCAAAGTTGGGGTTTGTTTGGATGGTTTTGGGTTCCTCTTGTTTTGCTTTGAGGAGTCGTCCATCCTTGGAGCCAAAGTGGATGGTCCATGGTTGTTTTGCCGAGAGCAATTCTTGTCGTGATAGCCATTATCAAGCTCAATCACTCAATCAATTGGCTGCTGAAGCGAGGTTGTCTTATGACCCCCATCTGCAAGCTGTTCAATTAAGCGTGCCGGTAGACCCTTTTGTAAATGGAAAAGAAGAGCGGACTTGTTCCACTGGATGCAAGACTGCAAGGTTCAAAAATGAGAAATAAAAAAGGAAGCTCTACTATTTTACTTCATAACTAAACTATTAAGTTTGTATTTGGCGTTTTGAACTTCATTGGGGTCGCCAAACAGGGTGAACAGTTGTTGCTAAAACCTGTCCCAGTTGTTGAGAATAAATTTGGGACTGTCGTTGGACAAAAGTTCCAGGTGCGGTTTGAACCACTGCAAGGCTCTACCTCCTAAGAAGGACAAAGCATACATAACTCTATGTGTATCGGAAGGGAAATTGTTGGAGTCGTTTGAAAAGATGATTTTACAAGACTGTAGGTAGGATCTAAGCTTATGAGGGTGTTCTCCCGTAAAGTGATTGGGTTGTTTCATGCCCGGAGTGCAAAAGCTAGGAGTACTCGGACTAGATTGCTGGGCACCATGAGTGAGGGCCTGGATCAATTTTGAAAGCAGGGTTGGAGCATTGGGCTCGGGAGCAGTAGTGCAAACCCCTGGTCAACCACGAGTTGAGGTTTTATCAGAAGAATGGTCGGAATCTGCAAATTCGGCAAGAGGGTCCGTCGGAGCATCCCGTGGAGGAGCCCAAGGATCATCAAGGGGTTCAACAGATGGCAATTTTGAAGGAGGAATGGGATCTAAGGGTTGTTGGGCCCGAGGAGCGCTGGTTCTCCCTACCCGATGAATCTCATCATTGTAAGGGGCGAGGGAATTGTTCCCGGTTGAGAGAGTATGTGAAATTGACAAACAGAAGTCTACTATAGGTTGGAAAGCTACAATAGATGAGTTGAGTTAGTTAGTTTACTGTCACACAACCACCCCACGTACTATAGGGCAATTCTTAGATGATCCTGAGCGCGGAGGAATTCTGAGTGCGAGGGAAAGTGTGAATAGCAAGACTCAGTTGCAAAGTGCAAACTTAGTGATGCCACTTGAAAAATGGAAAGGGGAATGGAGTGTGTTCCAAGGAGGGAAACTCAACCCAAGTCCAATGTGATAACTGGGTTGTAGCAAAATGCAATAATCCTAAGTGCAAAGCGTGACAGACATAAGCACACACTCCCCTGGATTCTGAACAAAAGGCTGGGAAGAGCCCCTCCTTTTATGGGCCATGGGCCCCTGTAAACTATTTACAAGAGATACTACAAATGGAGCGGATTTTTTTTTTTTGATACTGATGCCTATGAATGATGATAAGGAAAAATGAAAGGCTCCGCATTGGCCAGGGGGTCCAGGATGGGGCACCACAAAGCGGAAATGTGTTATGTCACAATTCCCGCGTGCAGCCCCACATCATTACATACCCCTATGTACTCATAGTTGCAGTTTCCCCGTAGAAGAGACCCGCGCGCAGCCAATTCTGCCAAGCACACGGCAGATCCAACCCCGCACGCATCTGAACTGACTGATCCCCGCGTCTGGATCCTTTGTGACTAATCTGACAACCAAGTAATGCTCAGAAGAGCTACAACCTAATTAGGGTTGCCTGGCATATGTAACAAGTTGAAATATGCATTAATAATAATATAAAAAGATCAAAAATTATTAAAAATTAATAAAAATTAAGTTTAGATCATTTTTGAATAATAAATTAAAGATCAAGGATTACAAAATAAATGATTCACTCTGTAAGCCCCCTGGATGCCAAGACCCTTGCTATCCTTTAGCTAACAGAGGTGATATAATAAATAATAAAGATATTATTTAATAAATGCAGCAAAAATCTTGGATTAAGCTTATTGCAAGGTTAAGTGGTTTGTTTATGGTTTTTTGTTTTGAATCAATATGAATAGATTGATTATCAAATATTTTTGTAGAGGTGCCACAATTATATTGGGGAGCTTTAACACCTCTCTTCAGGGATTTCAGTATGAAAACACATAGTCCTGGTTACTTTGGGCTCTTTAGTTGAAAGAATATTTTAACCAAAGATAACATGTATATAAAATACACAGTGGAGTAGCAGGGCCTTGTAGCCAAGCTACCACAACAGAGAAAGGATAATGAAAATTACTGGTATATTATTAAATCCTTTGGGTATCTGTTTGAGACGTGTACTGATGGGTTAAACCTGTAAACTGGGGTTATAAGGTTGTTCAGCAGTTTTGGTTGATAAAAAGAGGTTGAGGACAGATATTACTGATCAGAAATTGCCATTAATTACTTACTTATCTCTTATAATTACTTGATTACCTTGGAACGGTGTCTGGATATGAATATAGCTGGGTCTCTGCCCATCAATATCCTCAAAAGAGCTCTTTATTTATAGCTTTTGGAGTCCAAATATTGTCCTTCTGAGGGTTGTAGGTGCTCAAAGGGATGGATAATAAGGCTAGCAGGATGGCCAGGGGTAGCCTGTCATTTTTCCTTGGTGCTATAGCACGTGTAGCATTGAATTCCTCAGGGTATGGGAATTATTCCACTTTATAATAGACATTAGGACGTGTGAATAACATTAATCTGTCCTATTTATGTATTATTTAATTAATTATCCTTAGTAAATCTTCCAAGTAATTTAATAATTATTTTAATAGGCATTTCTACGGAAATCTTGATGTCAGGTAAGTTCTCATTATGTATTGTATGTCTGGAGTAAAAGTCATAATATTGATTTTACTCCCTAATTTTGAGTTCCAGTTGATTTACTAATATAGTTACTTAAAAATATAAGTCATGTGAATTCATTTAATATTTTTACATCATCAGTTTTCTTAGTATGTCACAAAGATACTGATTTCTAGTAATTCTCATCAAAGTATATTAAAGTATTTTAATATATTTTTGGAAGTTGTCATTGTCTTATTTTTGAAATTCTTAGTAATTTGAATTATATTAAATAGAAAATACGTATAAGGATTATTTATGTATTTTTATATAATATTATGTATTTTTAGACTGTCTACTATCCATGGGAACATTTATTACATATTTAGAATGTTCCTGTGTAGGTTGTGGCATGTTTACGCGGTACCTAGGTTTCTCAGGCCGCCTGTCACTCTGTTGTAGTCCCGCGGTGTGGAAACCAAAGGAGAGTTACGCTCCAAAGTTTTCCGCAACTCCAGAAGTTATTGATCTAGGCCTCTGTAAGGAGGTTGGATGTGATGAGTTCTTAAGTGTAGTGAGATAAAGAAAGAGATAATGAGATGTATTCCTTTTCCCCCCAATCCTTCCTATTCATTTCCTTTCCTTGGTGGTCTTCTCCAAAAAATCAATGGATAGATTAAAAACCCAACCCAGAGTTTAGGGTGAGGAATTGGGTCCCCCCCTTCAACCATAACCTAAGTAAAACCATAAACGCAAAAGAACTATGAAACACAACCCCTAAGCACAGAACCCTAGCCCAAACCTACCCCTCCATCCATCCCTTGCCCCATAACCCATGCCCCCCGCTATCTACGTACGCCCGGTTTGTCCTTCTCATGACGCGGCCCTCCGCCGCTCCCTACTTGGAGCCCCCCAGTTTGCCCGCCCACATGCGTCTGCGGACCTTGCGGTCCGCAGGTTGGCCCACGCGCGCCTAACCCCCAATTTCCCTGCCCTTGCCTTCTGGACTGGCCACCTGCAAGCATGGTCAGGCCGGCTCCATCACTTGGTCCGCTTTTCCTGGGTGGGTCATGGCCCGGCGCCCTCGGAGTAGGCCCGACCCACACCTCGTGCTGAGCCCTGCAATTCCTACTGCTGAGCCCACAGCGGCTGCTGCTGAGCCCTCATCAGGCACTGCTGAGACCGCGCGCACCCAAATTCTGAGCCCGACCTACCCAACTTCTGAGCGCGCAGCCTGCGACACAGATCTTGACCCAAGCTTATAAATACGACACCACATCCCCCCCAAAGTTGAGTTCTGTCCCCAGAGGTCTCCCATTGCTGCCTTGCCTCCATCACACTACCAACCCACCTCTCCCCCAACCACCCCAGCTCACCCCAGCCCCTCCTCGCCTTCTGCTCTGTTTCCATCATGGTCCCCTGCAACTTCTGCGCCCAGAACAGGCTTGCGTGCTTGATTGTTCCTGTTCAATGCACCTGCACTTCTTGCCATTGTGGCCATTGCCGCTGCTTGCTTGGCAAGTGAATGCCATGTCCTCCTCCTCAATCTGGTTCCCGTCCCCGGCCGCGGAAGAGGGCCTGTCTGGCCCCGTTTGTGGTTTTGGACAATGAAACAATCTCTGAGGGCTGGTGGACTCCGCCCAGATTGCCTCGTGCCTGCCCCCCCCCAGGACCAATCCGCAACTCCACCTCCCCATTCCGCCACGCAGGGCCCCCACGGAAGGAGGACTACCCGAAATTCGCGGCTTATTGGTCCGCCTTACAGCTCTGGGGGGACCGCGTTTGGGTCACGCAAGGCGCAAGGGACCCCCGCATCAATGAAATCCTCTGGTTCCACACTGGCCCTCCTCCGGTCCCTAACCCAGCTCCAGCTCCTCCCCCAACAACGGCTCCTCCTCCTCCTCCAGCTCCTCCTTACTCGTTGGACTCAGACGAGAGGCCCCCAACCCCGCAGGGCACCCCTCCGCCCCCCGCGTTGCCGGTCATTATCTCATTGTGGCCTCCTTCTGGACCAAGCCCCCCCAATAGTCCGCTGGGGGCCCCTTCTTCACCAGTCCCGCCTCCTCCCAGCCCACCCAAGATTCTGGATATCCCCGTTTTCCCGGCTTTTCTGCTTGCCAGGTTTGATGCAATGGTGGACAAAGCGGACAGACTCCTTTGGCGGTTCCTGGCTGCCCCTTGGGCCCACACCACTGGCAACTGACGGGAACTTGTGGTGGCCTTCCAGAATTTAGCCGCTGCGGCTCGCGCGGACGCGGAGGAGGTGATGAGGACTTGTCAACGTAGACAGATTTCCCCCCCCTTTCTTCCTTTTCCATATTGTATCTTATTCCGCGCCTTCTTGCAAAGAAAGACTTTTTCTGCGCCGTCCTGAGTAGCGTCTGGGCTTGTGAGAGCCTTTGTGCACAATATCCGCGTCTTGAAAGCAATCGGCGCAAGTGAGATCAAGAGTGAGTGAGAAAGAGGTCCGCGCCCCTGTCCTAAGTGAGAGTGGGAGTGGGAATAAAGGCAGAGTTAACAGTGAGAATGAGTGAAATTAAAGTCCATGCCCGCCTCCTGAGCCAACAAAGTTCCCCAGAAGGTACCTGGAACGCCCCATCCAAACAGCCAAACAGTTCCCCGTACCCAATCCTGCAACAAACGCAAAAATCCTACACCAGCATGCGCACAGTCATCCAAGAGAGGTAAAGAAAGAAGTTGATAAAACAAACATTCTGGGGTGTCTAGCTGTTCCGGCTGTGAACCAGCTAGGACACCCCCTTACCAAATCAGACCTGTCCCGTCCGTGTCCCGTGCCAAGAGGAAACAAGGAAAAGAACCAAGCCCACAAAAAAAGGAATCCAGCCGTCCCCTGCGTTTGCATCATCCCCAGCCTTCTCATTGAAGGAGGTGGAGCCGCGCGCGAAGAAAAGCTTCACGTGTGAGGCCCCGGCCTTCCGTTTGAGCGGCGCCCTGTCCAATTCCTCAAGCTGGTAGCTCCCTCCCTCAAACTTGGATGCCACGCGGAAAGGGCCGTTCCATTGGTTGGCAAAAAGCTTTCCCCACTGAGATTCCAGACTCTGGTTGTACAACAAAACCAAGTCACCCTTCTGCAGCGGATCCCAGAGGCGGTGGGAGCAGCGCTTGTCCCAATAGCCAACCAAAGCCGTCCTTTTCTTCCGCAACCTTTCAGGGGCCTTTGCCAGGGTCTTGTCCCATTGGAGAAGCTGTTTGGCGCGTGCTTCCACGAGTTCCGCGGAGGTCTTCACCTTCCACCAGTCCACTCCCAAGAAGTTTTTGAGCTCAATGTCCACCAGAAGCACCGGACGTTGTTTTTAGAGAAGTTCCCAAGGCGAGTAGACCGTCAAGCGTTTGACCAAGATCCTGTCCACTTAGAGGACCGCCGGAAGGGCCTCCTGCCACCATTTAACGTCCTCCCCACACATCTTTACCAGGGCGTCCTTAATGTGCTGATGGCCGCGTTAGATCATCCCGGTACCCTCCGGATAGTATTCCATGACCCGCCCAAACTTAGCTCCACAACCCTGGACCAGTGCCATCAAGCGCCCCCGGAACTCCGCGCCTCCATCGACAGAGACCAAGCAAAGGAAACCTTACCGCGCAAACCAATCTTCCTCCAAGAACTGAGAAACCTTCTCTGCCACCAACTTCACCAGAGGACGAGCCTCAACTCAACCTGACAGATTGTCCTGCGCAACCAGCAGGTACGCAAACTTCCCTGCCTTTATGTGGACCACGTTGAGGGAGACCCGTCCAAACAAGACGTCCTCCCCTGTAGGGTGACCCAACTCCCTGGGAAATGTAGAACTCCGCCGCTGACATGCTTTGCAAGACTTCACCCATTCCCATACCGCGCGCACCACACCTGGCCACCAGAACCTTGCCTTCACCCGCCTCCACATTTCAATCTTGCCCCGGTGCCCAAGGTTGTTGTGGAGACACCTCAGAATCATTTCCTGGTCCCTCCTCAATGTTGCCACCACCAAAGGCACAGGAGTACTTTGTCTCCACAGTTGCCCATCCTGCATGTAGAAGTTGGTTGTCTGCCGCTTTGCCCACCAAAATTCTGTTCCTGACGCGTCCTTGGGAAACTGGAGATCCTGCAAGAAGGAGCACAAGATTGCGTAGCGCCCGGACTGCTGCAGCGGAACGGTGACCTCCCTCTCCATCATACCCACGCAAATAACCAGAGACTCCACGTCCAAGGGCTCCGCCCCCTCAAACGGGTCCTCCCGCGGATACCGCAACAGCGCGTTGGGCATTGTGAACGCCTTCCCTGGAACATGAACCACGCCAAAAGTGAAGAGCTGGAGAAATGCCACCCACCTAGTCATAGGAGCGTTCAGGAGAGTTGGAGAATTTATCATCCTTGCCAGGGCCTCCGCGTCCACCAGAAGCTCAAAGTGCACCCCCCAGAGCAGGCGCTGAAGCCTCTGCACAATTTTGGTGACTCCGCATAATTCTAACTTTGGCTGCAAGTACCAACTCTCCGTTGCTGTAAAAGTCACAGACTCGTAGAGAACCGGCCTATCCTTACCATCCTCCTCCTGCGTCAGGACACCACCCGCGCCAAACTTGCTAGAGTCAAAGACCAAGCAGATCCCTCCCGCGTTTTAGTCAAGGTTGCAGAGGACAATGTCGCGGCCCACAATCTCCTTGAGCTTTGCAAAGGCAGCGTCACACCGCCCCCTCCATTCCCATCCCGACCTTTCCGGGTCAGCGCCCACAGCAGACTTGCAACTTCCGCGAACCGTTTGATGAAAATGCAAACATAGCTGCACAGTCCCAGAAATTGGAGAATATGCAAGGGCGTCCGCGGGGTTGGCCATTTGAGGACTTTGTTTTTTTTCTTTGCCGCAATCCTCCTGCCGTCAAAAGCCACCACATGGCCTAGCACTTCCAACGCTGGAACACAAACTGCCAACTTACCCCCTGATGCCGTAAGCCCCGCCTCCTCAATTCAAAAAAAGACCTGCTCTAATGTCTGTGCATACTCCCAGATGAAGCGGCGGATGTTTGGGGCCTCCTCTAGCACTGCACCCCCGTAATCCGTCTTTGGTCCTTTGATGCCAGAGTTGTTGATGAAGATCAGAACCCCATCTGGTATGTCCTCCCGCAGGATCCATGTCATCTGGGCTTGATAGACCGCCACCAAGTTATTCTCCCCCTTCGGCAACGGCGTCAGCTGCATCTTTCCCAAACCTGTCTCAAATGTGGTTAGCAGCCACCAGCCGGGATGGAGCTCGCGCTGATCATACCCCCCCATTACATTGACCAAACTGTAACATGCGTGCCCCGCCATTGATTCCAGGAACTCATCCACGCGCGGAGGAAATCCCACATCCCGGATAGTGAACGAGTTAAGCGGCTGCAGGTTGTGAACAATCCTAAGTGACTTCCCGTCCTGCTTAACAACCGCCAAAATTGGGCTAGAGTAGCTTGATGTTGACTGCTCGTACAACCCTGTCCTCACAGGCTCCCGTACCAGTTCCAAGAATGGTTCTGGCACGGTCCAAGGGATCGGAATTGGGTTGATTTTCCAGGGCTTGTGCGGCACTGTGGGGATTACATAGGGGTTTCCAACCTTGCCCTTCAGCAATCCACGCTTGTTGGGCCCAAAGGCGAGGGCCTTCTTGCGGAGCACCAACACCGATGCTAAAAAATCCTTCTCCTCCGTACTCAACCACCCCCCCGGCCCAAAATTCAGCACATTGATTTGCTTGTTCATTATCCGCGCCGACCGCTTTACCCACCCAAACTTCCTCAAAGGACTCACCCAGGGATCCCGACACCAGGAGATTGGCCTCAGAGGCCCGTTCAGCCCCTGCGGCATGGGCTTGTTCCGGGGCCAGACCTTTCGCGCCACAGGCTTGTATTGCCCCACATTGCACCTAACCATCCTTACATGCCTTCCGTTGTTGTCCTGAATCCTGGCAACAATCAACCTGCGGCTCTTGCCTTTGCTCACGAGCGTGGCACTATGGTAGGGTTTTTGAAACACAGTACCTTCTGGTGGTGCATACTGGGGAAGAGGAATTACTTCTGCTGCTTGCGCCCCCCGCGCACTTCCTTCCGCCTTTTGCTCCTCCCTAGTAGACCGCCCGCACAAGGCCGGAGCTTGCCCCGCGCAGTACCCACGGTCGACTAGGGAAAACCCTCCACAGGGCGGTCCTCACGATTGTCCCCAATGTCGGACTCTGCTTCTTTGCCGACCACCGCCAATGACACCCATTTCCCCTTCCCATGGTTTGAGATCGCTGTCTCAAACCTTGCCCCGGATGCGTGCTCCACAGTCGGCGCCTCCGTCCCTTCCTCTGCGTTGAACGTCATTTGGGCCCAGAATCCAAACATGAACAGCCAACCCAAAATCACGTCACCAAACTTGACCAAGAGGAACAACAGCCGCTTCCAAACCTTCGCAACCTCCACCACCCCATCTACCCAACATTCCCCCCCATTGAGTGCCCGCAAGTCCATAGCGCACTTCCTCCGCACCAGGCCCAATTCATCCACCAGTTTCAAGGGGAGCAGGTTGACCATCAACCCGCTGTCGACCATTGCCCACACTTTCCTTCCCGCAATCTTCAGTGAGACGTAGGCAAGCGGCACAGACACGGCTTTGGATTGGCACAACTCCCGTTCCGCTTCCTCTGTCTCCGCATTCACGCAATGCACTGTTGCCAGGATCCTGCAGCCCCGTGCTCCTTCAGCGCCTGGACCATTTGCTTGACAACCATGGGAGAGACCGCAGTCAGCTCCCGTAGCATGAGAGGTATCGGTACCTCACTCCCCATCACTTGCTGAACGATTTCTGCGGCCTTCCTTCTTCCCTCGGAGCTGATCGCCAACGCATTGCCCACCAACCCTTGGAGCTTGATTTAATGGCCGCTCCTTGGCATCCACGTCCATCCTTTCCAACATGATCTGCTCATTTGCCGCCATTGCCCTAACTTCCGCCTCCACACGTGGTTCCCGCCACGTATTGGGCCTGGTGACAATCACGAGGGACACCCAAGCGGCCCCTTGCCCTAACCTGCTCCACCGGCGGTGGCTGACCGGCCCCCAGGTCCACCGGTTTGCCCAACGGAAATATGAAGGTCCCCCCGGACGCGCAAACCAACCCTTTGTTCATGTCATTGGTCAGATCCACGCAACCAGACTTACAATGACCTTTATCGCCGCAATATGTTCACAGGAGAACCAAAAACCCCCCTGTTGGTCTGCTACTGTTCTGAAAGCCCCCTCTTGCATGGGGAGGAAGATTGCCCAAAAAAGCGGGAGGCGGAGCCATTGGCTGGGCCGCCATCCAATTCATAAGTATCCGCAATTCCCGTAGTATGTCTGTTACCTTGTTCACCGGTACTCCCATTGACTGCAAAGGGGCTACGGGCCGTTCAATTGCTGGCGGCTCCAGGACTGGTACCGGTGTCGGGGCCGGGGTGGAAGAGGCCGTTGGCTTCCTTGAACTCGCTGGGAACAACCAGGCCGTATCCTCAATCAGCTCTTTCAAGTCAATCTTGCTCTTGACCTCCTGGTTGATTACACCCAGACTCGGGAGGAGCGCGACGCTCCCATCCACTGACTGCATTACCAACCAGCGCTCAAATAGGTAACGCTGGACATGCCCGCAAAGTTGCGGCGCAAGCCCGCCTTGGAACACCCGCTTCATGGCCCCCGACTGACCCGCCACCACCTGGTTATTTTCTAGGTAACTATAAATTTGGTCGAACTGGGACTTGTACTTGGACAGATCGCTCTGCGTCTGCACCCCACCTTGGGAAATTGCCTCACCCGCCGCTCGCTTGAAGTCTGTCTCCCGGAAGTGGGGCTTGCGCTTCCCCCACCTTGCCATCATCTTGCCCCAGAGCCTTCCCCAGTTGCGAGTCTCATACCCTGACATATCCTCCATGTCCCAGAGCATATTCTTGTCCGCAATGAAGAGAACAACCGCGCAGACCTTGTCCTCACCCCTTGCGTTTTTGGAGTCCGCAATATCCTCAAACCTCGCCAGAAAGCGCCCAATGTCCGCGGTGTCAAATCAGAGATGGGGGAAGTTCTGTGGCCTAAGCCACACCCATTGCGGAACCTCAGCCGCCTCCAAAGGCTCCGACCAAGGAGGAGAGAAACAGCCGGACCAATTAGTTGGTGGTGGTGGAGGTGTTGGCCCACCAGCTCCCAGCCGGAGAGGGAACGAGGGTGGAAAATTTGATCCTGGGGTAATTGTGGGCAGCATTGCACCCGCTAGCTTTGAGAGACCTAGACAAAAGATTACTTCCCAGCCAGACCCCCAGATGTGGAAACCAAAGGAGAGTTACGCTCCAAAGTTTTCTGCAAGTCCTGAAGTTATTGATCTAGGCATCTGTAAGGAGGTTGGATGCAATGAGTTCTTAAGTGTAGTTAGATAAAGAAAGAGATAATGAGATGTATTCATTTTCCCCCCAATACTTCCTATTCCTTTCCTTTCCTTGGTGGTCTTCTCCAATAGATTGATGGATGGATTCATAACCCAACCCAGAGTTGAGGGTGAGGAATTGGGTCCTTCAACCCTAACCTAAGTACAACCACAAACGCAAAAGAACAATGAAACACAACCCCTAAGCACAGAACCCTAGCCCAACCCTCCCTTGCCCCATAACCCATTCCCCCCGCTATCTACGTATGCCCGGTTTGTCCTTCTCATGGCATGGCCCTCCGCCGCGCCCTAC
This sequence comes from Puccinia polysora, assembly GCA_025617555.3. Classification (NCBI taxonomy): domain Eukaryota; kingdom Fungi; phylum Basidiomycota; class Pucciniomycetes; order Pucciniales; family Pucciniaceae; genus Puccinia; species Puccinia polysora. The sequence goes on from CM062614.1 coordinate 21,486,095, forward strand.
TTGGAGCCCCCCAGTTTGCCCGCCCGCGCGCGTCCGCGGACCTTGTGGTCTGCAGGTCGGCCCGCGCGTGCCTAACCCCCAATTTCCCCGCCCTTGCCTTCCCAACTAGCCACCCGCAAGCTTGGTCGGGCCAGCTCCATCACTCGGTCCGCATTTCCTGGGCAGGTCATGGCCCAGCGCCCTTCGAGTAGGCCCAACTCACACCTGGTTCTGAGCCCCGCAATTCCTACTGCTGAGCCTGCAGGGGCTGCTGCTGAGCCCTCAGCAGGCACTGCTGAGACCGCGCGCACCCAAATGCTGAGCGCAACCTACCCAACTGCTGAGCGCGCAGCCTGCAACGCAGCTCTTGACCCAAGGTTATAAATACAACACCACAGCCGCTGCGTAATTTTCAGAGGCCCGGGGCTGCGAACACAACCTTGACGGAGTGACAGGGCTGTATCTCAGGCGCGCGTGGGTGCATTGGCTGCCGCAGCTGCATGCGGGAATTGTGACAAAACACATTTCCGCCCATAACTCCTAAAATATACACAACACCTCAATTCTGACTGAATTTTAGGTGTGAAACCTATACTTGACAATGTGTTTGAGATATTTAATTGGCCAAAAAGCTCAATAATGGAGCCGTAGTATTTTGGTTTTTCTTTCCTTAGTTATCTAAAAATATAAGGAGTTGTATTTCAAGGGTGGGGTCAGGGAGTGACCCTACCTAATTTTGGGTGGACAACCCATTTCTGTAATAATATTTATGGTTTTCCTACTCCTTCTTAGTTTCATTGTATTATCATTATTTTTAAGTTATTTTTGTTACTTTTGCAGCTTCCTCTGAAATAGTAGCAAGCTGACACACTCTGATCTTTGAAGGCCAGAAAACACTTTAAGGAGTCTTCATTAAAATTATTTAAAATTATCTACGTGATCAGAAGATAATGGAAAATCATTAAAATGCCCCATTTGTTCACTTTAAAGCAATAATAATAGTACAAATAAAGGATAAGTGCAGAATGATCAAATTTACGCCATGATAGATTAACAGATCCTGTGGCTAAAATAGAACAGAAATACAGCAGATCTAAGGTCAGCTGATTCAAAGCACCAAGTGGACGTGCTAATCCTGCTCTGAATGGCTTGCCATCCTCAGCCCATGAGCAGAACTCTCTCTAAGCGCCCTGAGAAGCTCAAAATCACCCCAAAAAGGTATTGATACAGACCTCTTTGGATCCATTATTCCATCATCAGTTTACCAGGAATTATTATTATCAATCAGACACCGTGTCATTGTTAGTCAAATTATTGTGAAGAGTCTAAGCAAGTGATTTATGACCAAGTCTGTAGTATTATTATTTATTTCTCAAAACCAATCAACCCTTGAAGTTAAGTCAGGCAATCCACCCCATCTGCTCTGAAACCCTTCCTATTATTGCAGGATTTTTGTGTAAAGTGCTCAGAGTGAGTGTTTCCCTTCTTGTCTAGGCCATTGTGCTGTTTTGACCAGCCATTAGTGGAATAAGCCCTTTCTAAGGCACCCATCTTCATTCCAAGGTTCTTAAACTGCCCAAGGAGGCCCCTTGAAGAGAGGTTGCTTTGTCTGTAAAGACCCCCAGTAGTATAATACTGTGGCCACTCTGTTATAAAAATATTGAAAACCTTTTATTACCAAACCAATTCAACCTTGCAAATTCTCTTATTATATTATTTATTTGAGCCTCTAAGCATTTATTTGGGGAATAATTACTATTAGTATTATTCCAGTATTTTTATCACTTTCTGTAGCTAAAGGACTGCAAGGTTCCTGGTATCAGAGAGCTGACACCGTCCCCCCCCTTTCCCTAAAATCCCTGGGGGGGGCGGTCAAATCCACCTACCAACCACCCTTCAGCCCACTTACCATAGCAACGCCCTGGGGGTATCAACCCCCAGGGCCCCTGGTAGGGGGATTTGACCGCCCCCTCCAGGGATTGAAGGGAAAGGGGGGGTGACGGCATTTCTGCTGGTTACACCCCCCCCAGGTGAGATTTTGGTTGGACTCAGGTGAGTCCTAGGTCCCACCTGGCCCATATGAGGGGCCAGGGCTGTACAAGTGCTAAGATAAGAAACAGGGCTAGTTGTAAAGGATAACCAGCCAGGGTTTGAACATCTAAGGAGCTGGGTCAGCCCTATTGAGGTGGAAACACCAGAAATAACCAGAATAGGTATCCCATGTGGCCAAGTGTGTCCAAAATAAACCTTGGACCCAGTTATGCCCAAATGAACCCATTTGGCTAAGGTGGCCCATCCACCCTGGCGGACCTGTTAAGGCCCGTGTCCCAAAAGACCTGGAAAATGTGTTTTGGCCCCCAAATATTCAAAACCAATATCATCCCCATAGGCCGACATGGTCCACATGATGTACAATGGGCCATAGAGGGACATTTTTTCATCCCATTTTGATTACACACTAAAATTCAACTAAAATGAGTGCATTCGTATTTAAACAGGGGGCAGGTGGTCTTTCTCCCCCCACTGCTGCCACAATCAAGAGGGTTTCAGTGTTCCCTTGTGCATTGCCTCAGCAACTGACCAAGTTGGAGGGACTTCAAATGAGTCCCTTTGCCTCCTACACCAACCCTGCACAGGTTTTTGGGCCCAGAAATGGGCCAAACGCAAGAAACAGCAGCCCTGAGCCAGTCTCAACACAGGCAACAGCCACAAGGGGCTTTCCAAGCCCAATAGATTAAAATTACTACTTTGATGGGCCAGCTCAACTGGCCAAGAATGTCCAAAATGGGGAAAAGGATCAACAATTCCCCCTAAAGCCCATTTGGTTTGGGTGGCCCATCCACCAACAGGATTGTGAAGGCCGGTGTACCAAATGACTTATTTCATGTGTTTTGTGACCCGTTTCCCCAAATCTGTGACATCCACACAGGCCCATGTGATTGGTGTTGTTTTCCAAAGGGCCATAAAGGCCCATTTATGTCTCCCATTGGGATTACACTTATACTTGGAACACACGTAAGTGCCTATGTATTTTAACATGTGATAGTATATTGTGGACATTTTTTTGATTTTGGTCAAGCTTGTCAAATTTTATTATTTTTGGAGGTTTTAAGTTGTTTACCTTCTCAATTTAAATTTATCTCAGGGATTTTGTGACATTCATGATGAATTTTTCTGGAAGCTCTTTCAGCTTGCTACTATTGCTGAGCAAGCTGCAAAATTAACAAAAATAACATAAAATAAGAATATCAAATTGAAATTAAGAAGGAGTAGCAACTACATAAATATTATTGCAGAAATTGATTTTCCACCCAAAATTAGGTAGGGCCAATTGCTGACCGCACCCTTGAAATCCAACTCTTTATAGTTTTGATAATTAAAGATAGAAAAGACCAAAATACCACGGCACCACTATGGGACTTTTTGGCCAATTGAAAATTTCACACACATTGTCACGTATAGGTTTCAAACAGAAAGTTCAGTCAGAAATGAGGTTTTGTGTATATTTTAGGAGTTATACACGGAAATGTGTTCTGTCACAATTCAGGAACACAGCCGCAGAAACCAATACACCCGCGCGCAGCTGAGCAGCAGCACTGCCACCCTGTCAGAATACCCTGAAAAACCGTTTACACAGCCCTGGGAATCTGAAAAGTAAGCAGCGGTAGGACTACGGGCTGACAGAGTGACAGGCGGCCTGAGGAGCTCAGGTACAACGTAAATGTGCTACAACCCAGACGGGGACATTCCAAATATGTAATATATATCCCTGTGGATATTAAATAATCTAAAAATACATTCAATTATATAAAAATACTTAAATAACCTTCTGTGACATACTAAGGAAGCTGATGATGTAAAAATATTACATGAATTCTCATATTTTTATTTTTTCATTAATTATTTCAAGTAAATCAACTGGATTTTGAAAATAAGGAGTAAAATAAATATCATAATTTTACTCCAATCAGTTAATACATAATGAAAACCCACTTGAAACAAGATTACCCATCAAAATGTCTATGAATAGAATTATTACCATCCTGGGGATACTTACTAAAGATAATTACTTAGAACATAGATCATATGGATAAATGAGTGTTATTCACACGTCCAAATATCAATTTAAATGGAGAATAATTCCTATACCCTGTGGAATTATATGCTACCCGTGCTTCAGCACAATAAAAGCTTTACAGGCTACCACTTGTTACCCTGCTTGCCTCAGTGTCCGTCCCTTTGAGTCCCTGTATCCCTCAGAAGGACAATATTGGGACTCAAAAAGCTATAAATAAGGAGCTCTTTTGAGGATATTGATACGCAGAGACCCAGTTATATTTACATCCAGACACATTGCAAAGGTAATAAAATGCTTATAAGAGATAAATAAGTGATTTATAGCTTTAGTCTGATTAATAATATCCATCCCCAAACCTTTTATCAATTTCAACTGCTTAACAACCTTTTCAACCCCAGTAATTGGTTAACCCATCAGTACACGTCCCAAAAAGGTACCCAAAGGATTTAATAATATAACAGTGAATCTTATTATCCTCCTTCTTTCGTGGCATATTGGCTACAAGGCCCTGTCACACCACCATATATTTTATATATATATTATCTTTGGGAAATATATCCTTTAAGATTATAAATTAAAGGTTCCAAATTAACCAGGTATACATGTTTTCAAAGTGAAGTCCCTGAAGAGAGGCTTTAAGGATCCCCAAAGTTGTTGTGGCCATTCTATTAATTTATGTAATAATAAATTTATCAATATTGATTTATGATATTCAACCATAGCCAAACCAATCAACCTTGCAATAGTTTCATTCAAATATTTTACTGATTTTTGCTGAATTCATTTAATAATATATTTTTTATTTATCCTATCACCTCTGGTAGCTAAAGGAAAGCAAGGTTCTTGGCATCCTGGAGGTTGAAAAGCCCCATATGCATGCCAGTCACATGGGGTTTCTCAGAGACCATGTCATGGAATTTCATGGATATGTTGGCTCTGAAAGAAGATTGTGCAGCAATTGGGGCTGTAATAACAAATTTAAACTCTAGAATAATTCACTAAGCATACCTGAAATCACATTGAATCTAAAATCTATCCCTTAATCTATTACCTTTTATTTTGAATTATCAGTACAAATGCTTTTCACACCTTTCAGTCTGTCACACAACCACCCTACGTACTATAGGGCAATCTTAGATGATTTTGAGTGCAAATGAATAACTGAGTACAAGGGATATGTGCAAGGTAGCAAGGATAACTGAATAGTGGAAAATGTGTTTTTATGACTAAACAAACAGCAAAAGGGAGGGGTGTTCCAATGAAAGGGATCTAAATCCAAGCCCAATGTGATGACTGAATTTAGCAAGATCCAGCAACAAATGAAATTCACTCAATCAGGAGAAACTCTTCAGGAAGGTGGCATGGTCTTTGTAAGGTCTTCCAAGTTTCACTAGATACAACTGGATGAATGGCCATCTTTAGCTAGGGAGAAATTGTCAGAAATATGGCCCTTTACCCTATCATTGTGTTTTTTTATTTTTTCATTTCTTTTCATATTTTTACTGTTTTATTCTTTTCTTTTATCTAGTTTCCAGATTCTGCTGGAGTCCACACGCATCTCGATCAAAAACTTCTCAGTGTGGATACTCCATTTTTGGTTCATGAGATTCTACTTGTAGTGCTCAACTGAGATCCTGTGTTTGCCTTTAGGGCTCTCAGGCCCTCTCAGTCAACTAAGTGATTCTTCTCTGAATTCTCTCCTTCTCAGTCAAATTTTTTCTTGCATTATCTATTGTGTCCCTATTGATGATCCTGTTTCCTCAACTACCTGAAAGGTACTCTCAGTTGAGTCCTCTCAGTCAATAACCATTTGGGATTTTTCTCTCTTAAATCAACTCTCCTTGTTCTCTACAAGACCTCTGTCATTTTTTCCTCACGTACTTCTTACTTTCTTCTTATGAATAGCTTCACCAAGCTCTTGTGGTGCTTTCAGGTTATTTTCACCTTCTGCTCATGTCTTTGTTCCTCTGGCTAATTTGATTCTTTTCTGATAAATCAGTTCTTTCATCCTGTAAACTTTTCAGATCACAGTCCCACAATTCTCTCTATTGTTCAGAAATTAAAAGAACCAAAAGAACAACACAATGTCATAAAACAAAGACAACTCTAAAAGCAGAAATATCCCCATCCTCAAAAAATCCAATTATTCATCCGGGGCCCCGAAAATTTGTAGCTATCTCTGTCAAAAAGTTGTCCTTGAATTTACTGAAGGATAAGATGACAAGGAAAAATTCATTCCAACTACCTCTTCTCAAAAAAGAAAGTTCTAGGAAGCTGCTGACATTCTTATCCAGCACCTTGGGGACAAAGAATTTGATGCTATCATCAATCCCACTAATTGATCCAATCCTATAGCGCTCTGGCAAGCCATTTTGGAACAATATGCTTCTCTCTCAACTACCAATAGAGGAAGAATCTAACTCTCCTTTATACGTTACAACTTCATCAGGGACCTCACTGCTTATATCCATGAATGTTGCAAACTCATGAAAGAACTGGCCACGTTCTGTCTTGAAGTTCCTGCCAACATCCTCAGCTTTACAATTCTGGCCAAATTACCTTCTCAATTCAATCATGTAGTTGACTCAATTCTTCTAAACAACAATATTCTTAAATATCCTACCAAGGTCCTGAAAAAGCTCTGAGAGGTCACCCACCTAGAGTTTGCTTGATCATCTAAAAATCCTCTAAATTACAAGACTTTGGTGGCACATTACAAATCATTGAATGATAAGTCAAAAAGACGTCAACCACCTAAACATCTGTGTTCTAAGAAAAAACAAAAACCCCTTGCAGAACACCCTGAAAGTTGCTGTTGGAAACTTCACCCCCATTGCAAACCCTCCAAGAATCCTCAAGGTCAAGTTCATCTTACCAATACTGCTGCCTCTCCAAATTCGGATGAATCCCCTCAAGAACATTTGGTTTACTTTAGTGCGCAGATATGATTGAAAAATGATTCTCCATCATCCACTTCCTTGCTTCCCATAGTTGACTTGGGGGCCTTTCGTCACATCCTCAATTATCCTCAATGGATCCTTAATCATAGAGAAACCTTGATCAAAATTTGTACTGGAAATGACAGCAATACCCTTGATGCAGTAGCAATAGGGGACTCAATCCTCCTTAACCATGATGGAGCTAGAATCAAATTGAAAAATTTTCTGCTCTTTCCCAAAATCAACCAATGTCCAATATCCCTATCCCAACTTAAGCCCAAGAAGGTCAAAATAAGGAGAGTTGGATTCTCTGGGTTTTCCATCAACTTGGATAACTTTGAGCTTGGAGGGTCTAATTCCAACAATCTGCTAGAACTTTGTGGTACCAGATTTGAACATAAGAAATCTGAAGCCCTTCTCAAGACATTGTTTCCTTCAAATCTTCACAATAAACTTTTTCATCCTAGTGATTCCAAGCTGAAGATTCTCTTTCCTAACTTGAACCTTCCGGCCTTGTCAAATTTCAAAACCCGTCAATTGGGAAAAATGATCCCAACTACCTTCAATAGCCACTTTAAAACTGTCACTTGCATTCTGGAAACTCTTCATATGGATCTAGTTGGACGTTTCTTGATTCCTAATTTTGGAGGAAGCCAATATTTTCTTACCATAGTAGATCAGTTCTCCAGATTCAATTCAATAGCCCTGCTTCATTCAATAGCTGAAACTCTGAATGCCTTCAAGGCCTATGTTAAGATGGCTGAATGGAAAAACAATTCAAAAGTAATCAAAATTCTAACCAACAATGGAGGTGAGTTTGTTGGTCAGTAATTCAAGCTTTTCTTCCAGGATTCCCGTATTAATCACCTCCTCTCACCACCTTATTCCCCACAACAAAATGGTCTTGCAGAACAGGCCAACAGATCAATACTCAAAAAATCACAATGCCTTATAATGCAAGCAAAGCTTACAAGTAGACTCTGGGGTGAAGAGGTTAACACTTCTACAAATCTACATTATATACTTCCAGTTTCCTCCAAAAATAACCTCATTTCTTACAAACTCTGGTGAAAGAGATCTGTCAAATATAATTTTCTAAAACCTTTTGATTGCACTTCTATTGTCCTCATTCCAAAACACTTCATACAATCTTAATTTGCTCAATCTTGTTTCAAGGGAATCCTTGTTGGATTTTCTAACAACTTCTCTAATTGCTGGTTTTACAATCCTGATAACAACAAGATCACCGTCACAGCAAATATATGCTTCTTAGAAGAAGACTTTGTAGGCACCATTGCTCAGTCAGACTTGGATCCTCTTCCTGAAATTGAATCATCTGATTTGGGGGACACTACCATTCCAGATTTTATCAATCTTGACAAAAATCATTCTCTCCCTCAACTCATCAATACTGAGAATCTTTAGGGTATTCAATCAGATTCCCCCAACCTTTCATCAGAAACAGATCCTGGGAAGCCTGAGTTTGAAGTTTTGACCAACAAAATTCTTGATCATTTGAGAATACTTAATTCGCGAATCTACCTAGTTGATGCTGACTATGAAGATCCAAAAACCATAAAACAAGCCTTAAGCAGTAAGTGGAAACTGGAAAGGACCAATGAAATGTAAAAAGAGGTGGGTAATATCAACAGTTACAAGGTTTGGGAGGAAGTAGAGGATGTTGAAAAAATATCAAAAATCAAATGTATATGGGTGTTCAGAACAAAAAGGAATGCCAGGAATGAGATTGTGGAGTTCAAGGCCAGAATGTGCGCGCAGGGATTTAATCAGGTTGATGGAGTTGATTTTATCAACACCTTTGCTCCTAATTGTGATAAAAGCTCACTTTGACTTCTCATCTCATTTTCCCTGTGTAAAAATCTAAAATTTCACCAACTTGACATCAAGGCAGCTTTCCTGAATGCTTCTATAGCTGAGAAGATTCAAATGTCTGTTCCTCCAAATGTGGAGGTCCCGCAGGGGAAAACTCTACAACTGAAGAAATCTATATACGGTCTTAAACAGGCTCCTCAAGCCTGGTACATCACTCTCAGTAACTGGCTTTTGGACTCTGGTTTCAAAATAAGCAGTAGCAATCACTTTGTGTTTTTCTCCAAGGACACCTGGCTCTATACACATGTAGATTAAATCCCTATTTTTAGAAAGCATCCCAGGAAATTTGCGGCTCTCATAGGTAGCCCATTCAAGGTCAAATATCTTCAAGAGTCATTGCTACTCCTGGGACTTAATATTCTATAATCTCCAGGTTTTCTCAAGCTCTTCCAAGAGTGGTACATTAAGTCCATTGCATACAAATATCCTCTACCAAGGTTCAAAGAAAATTCAGTCCCTTTTGCTCCATATGAAAAACTTTTTCCTTCTTCCAATGAAGAAAAAGCTGAATTCATTGCCTCATGTATGAACTATTGGAAGATCATTGATAAGCTCAACTACATCAGAATCAACACAAGACCGGATATCACGTTCTTGGCAAATTACCTGGTGCAATTTCTTAATGCTCCACGCATGGAGCACTAAAACGCTGCACTGAAGGTTCTCAACTACCTCTTGCACACCGCCAACAAGAGTATTGGGTTTACAGCAAAGAACCCAACCTCAACCCTCTCAGCTTATGTGGATTCCGATTTATCTAATTGTCCCTCAACCCGTCGCTCAATCTCTGGTATAGCAGTAACCTGAAATGGGAATCTAATAGTCTGGAAATTGAGGAAACAAGCAACAGTTTCCCTATCTACAACAAAAGCCAAATATAACTCTGTTGGAGATGGGGTGAAAAAAGGCTTGTGGATGCAGACCTTTCTAAGCAAGGTAGTAGTTTGCAAGTTTCACTTGCTGTCTCTGGTTCATGAGGACAACAAAGGCTGTATAAAACTAGCCATGCAGAAAGCCAAACAATCAAGCTCCCTAACAACGCATGTTGACTTACATCATCATTTCATTCAAGAGGAGATTGCCAAAGGCACCATACAGCTGGAGAATACCTTTCTAAGGAAAACTGTGCCAATTTTCTCACCAAAGCTCTCTTTATAATTCTGCTGTGGAACTGCATTCACTTTCTCAATGCTCAATTAAAGGTAAAAGCCAGGGAGGGTGTCAGAAATATGGCCTTTAACCCTTTCATTGTGTTTTCTTATTGTTTCATTTCTTTTAGTATTTTTAATGTTTTATTCTTTTCTTTTATCTAGTGTCCAGAGTCTTCTGGAGTCCACACACATCTCAGTCAACAACTGCTCAGTGTGCATACTCCATTTATGATTCATGAGATTCTACTTGTAGTGCTCAACTGAGATCCTGTTTTTGCCCTTAGGGCTCCCAGTTCCTCTCAGTTGAGTAAGTGATTCTTCTCTGAATTCTCTTCTTCTCAGTCAAATTCCTTCTCACATTATCTATCATGTCCCTATTGATGATCCTGTTTCCTCAACTACCTTAAAAGTCCTCTCAGTTGAGCCCTCTCAGTAAATAACTGTTCCCAATTTTGCTCTCTGAAATCAACTCTCCTTGTTCTCCACAAGACCTCTGTCATTTGTTCCTCACATACTTCTTACTGCCTTCTCATGACTAGCTCCACCAAGCTCTTTTGGTTCTTTCAGGTTATTTTCACCTTCTGCTCATTTCTTTGTTGCTCTGGCTAATTTAATTCTTCTCTAATAAATCAGTTCTTTCAGCCTGTCAACTTTTCAGAAATGAAGCAATGAATGGCAGGAATGTAATCCAAAAAATTAAATAAAATTGCAATCTTTTCCAAGATCTTAGCTTAAGTGCACAACAATAGAATATGAGCATACAGCAACATAATGAATGAGACAACAAAAGATTGAAAGGTGAAGAAAATGCAAATTTGAAGATACAGCTTATGCAGTGAAAGGAGCTATTCAATTTCCAAACTATACAGTTGATGTGGCTATCTAGGTATGTGTCCAAAATTTTGGAATTGGGTGACTGTGAATTAAATTCCAAGGGTTTGTGATACCTAGTTTAGAAGAGAAAATCTCAAATGGATGCTTGACTTGGATTAGAGTTAACTGAAAAGATTTGTAAGTATAAAAGCGTTTCTGTAAGTTCTCTGATACCAGGAACCTTGAATTCATTTAGCCAGAGATTGTGATAGAAGATAATGGAGTAATAATAATAATAATATTCCAATGATATAGACATAAAAAGCTCAAACAATCAATATGTAAAGAGCTTTTGCAAGCTTTAATTGGTTTGGTTAAAGGGTTTTCAATTTTTTATAAAAGAGGGGCCACAGTATTATACTACTTTGTCTCTTTACAGAAAAACAACCTCTCTTCAAGGTGCCTCCTTAGGCAGTTTAAGAACCTTGGAATGAAGATTGGGGGCTTAGAAAGGGCTTATTCCAATGATATGGATGGGCAAAACCGCACAATGGCCAATACAGGAAGGGAAAAAATCACTCTGAGCACTTTACCAGAAAAATCCTGCAATAATAGGAAGGGTTTCAGAGCAGATGGGGTGGATTGCTTTACTAAACTTCAAGGGTTGATTGGTTAATAAGAACAAATAATAATACTACAGACTAAGTCATAAATCACTTTCTTGACTTCCTATAATCACTTGATCAAAAATGAGATGGTGTCTGATTTATAATAATAATGCCTGGTAAACTCATGATGAATAATAGATCCAAAGAGATCTGCATAAATACCTTTTTTTGGGGTGACTACCAGCTTCTTAGGTCATGTGGATAGGGTTCTGCTCTTGAGCTGAGGCTTGAAAGTCCGTCAGGTCAAAATTAGCACGTTCACTTGGTGCTCTCAATAAGCTTTCCTCAGATCTTCTGGATTTCTGTGCTATTCTAGCCAAAGGATCTGTTAATCTGTTATGGCTCAAATGTGATCATTCTGTGCTCATCCTTCATTTTTACTATGAATATTGTTTTAAAGTGGACAGATGTGGAAATTTACTGATTTTCCATCATCTGCTGAGCATGTAGGTCATTTTGAATAATTCTTATGATTACTTTTAGTATTGTTTTGTGGTCTTTGAAGATCAGGATAAGTGATTTACATGATAATCCTGAATAATTGGTTTGTTATTAAAAAATATTTAAACTAGTTTTCTTATTAATTTTATTTAATTTTCATAGTTTTTAGATTATTACTAATGCATATGTCAGTTTATTACATATGCTAGCAAACCCTGACTAGGTTGTAGCTATCTTGAGTGGTACCTTGTTGTTGGGTTTGTCACAACTGATGAAGGCGTGCGTGTCAGCTCCCTGATGCCAGGAACTTTGCCGCCCTATAGCTACAAAAAGTGATATTGGTGTTGGAATAATAATTCCATGAAAATTACAGTAAAATTCCTAAATAATTGATTTAAAAGCAAGTGCAAAGTTTGGTTGGTTTTGTTTCATTAAATTTGTTTAAATATATTTGTTGAGAGGGGCCACATTTTGTGGAAACTGGGGATCTTTATTTGATAACAACCTCTCTTTAAGGGGCTCTTTTGAACAGTGTAAAGACCTTGGTAGAATGAGGTCTTAAATGATAAATGATTGCTCACAAAAGACTAACTCAAGGGGATGGGTGGACTGGCTGTCTTACAGCACTTATGCCTGGGTTGCAAGGAGGAGACAAATTACTAGTTTAGGTACTTACTCCAACAAGCTGGCAGAGATTCACGGTTGGAAGGGTCTCAGGACAATTATTGGGGTAATTTGCTGATATTCTTCACGGAATCAATGATGGGGCCAGAATTATTAATAATAATATCAGACTGTAGCCATATATCACTTTTTTATCTTGAACAAAAACTTTATCACGGATGGCAAGGGGTCTGGATTGATACTTACAAATTTCTCTGGGGTTCAAATCACTTAAAAGGATTGTTTATATACCTTTTGAGGGTAACAATACCTTCTCAGGGCACATAGAGAGGGTTGTGCTTGAAGGCAGAGGCTAGAAGGCTGGCCAGGGCTAGTTTGGCACATATTTCTGGTGCTGTCAATCTGCTTGCCTTGTCTATGTCATATTTCTTTGTGAAATAATTGTCAGAAGGTGTTTAAATCTTAATTTTTTATTTTTATGGTTCAGACACATTTCCTTATTTTTTATTAATTCCTTTTGAATGACAATTGGTAGAAGTGGGTATTAGTACATTCTACGGCATCTTCTGCACATGTTAGGAATTTTTAATGGTTAACTACTTGTTGTGTTTTGTGGTTCATAAAGATGAGGCAATCTCATTGAAGTGACAACCTTCATTATTGTTTCCCACAATTTATTTGCTTTATATTTTGATTTTCATATTTTTTATTCAATATTCTTAGATCTCAGACATCCCTCTGTCCGGTAGTCAAGTTGTTACATTTACATGATGCATGAATGCAGGTTGTAGCCTGTTCCTGCGGTACCTGGCTGTCAGGCTTAGTACAATTTTTGTTGACGCGCGCAGGCTTGACAGCTGCGTGCGGGAATCTGTTGCCTGCAGCTGGTCAGTCATTTTGAATGCCGGCTTTTTGACATGCGCCTAAATATTGAGTGTCAGGCGTGTGTACCCTTACTGTATGAATGCAGGGCTGCGCGCGGGAATTGTGAACCAACACAAATCCACCTGTAACTCCTAAAATATACACAACACCTCAATTCTGACTGAATTTTAGGTGCAAAACCTATACATGGCATAATGTGTGAAATGTTGAAATGGCCAAAAGGTGCCATGATGGTCTTGTGGTCTGTTGGTCATTTTGTTTTATGATTATTTAAAAATGTAAGGAGTTAGAATTCAAGGGTGGGATCAGTGAGTGACCCTACTTAATTTTGGGTTAATTTTGGGTGGGGAATCCATTTCTGTAATAAAATGCATGGATTTCCCACTCCTTCTAATTTTTTATTTTATTTCTGTTTTAAATCTTCTTTGACAGGGTGCTCTGTCCAAGTAGCAAGCTGACAGTGGGGATCAGTCAATAAAGATGCGCGTGGGGTAGGATCCGCTGCATGCGTGCCAAGATGAGCTGCCTGCGTGACTTCTTTATGCAGGAATGCGTACATACGTGTATTTAGGGTTGTGTAAAGACGCAGAGCTGCGCGTGGGAATTCTGACATAACACATTTCTGTGTGTAACTCCTAAAATATACACAGCACTCCAATCCTGAGTGAAATTTAGGTGTAAAACCTATAGGTGACAATGCATGTGAAATATCAAAATGGAAAAAAGTGCCATATTGGTGGCGTGGCTTTTGGTCTTTTTTCATTCAATTTTTAAAAAAAGAAGGAGTTGGATTTCCCGGGTGGGGTTGGTGAGTGACCCCACCTAATTTTGGGTGAGTAATCCATTTCTGAAATGATTTTTATGTATTTCTCACTCCTTCTTCAGTTAATTCCATTCTAATTGTATCTGTTGTTTTGAAAGGTTTGTCTTTTAATAGTAGCAAGCTGACAATTTCTGAGAATGGAAGCTGTCAGCTTGCTACTATCACAGAGGAATATGCAAAAGTCACAAAACAAGAAAAATAATAAAAACAAATACAAACAAATAAAAACAAATAAAATACATAAAGCTAAATAAAAATAAATAAAAATAAATAAAAATAAATAAAAATAAATAAAAACTAATAAAAACTAATAAAAAAATAAAAAAAGATAAAAACAAATAAAAACAAATAATAAAACAAATAAAAAAACAAAAAAACAAAAACAAAACAAAAACAAAACAAAAACAAAACAAAAACAAAAACAAAAAACAAATAAAAAATAAATAAAACAAATAAAAAATAAAAACAAATAAAAAACAAATAAAAACAAATAAAAACAAATAAAAACAAATTAAAAAAATAAAAAAAAATAAAACAAATTAAAAAAAATAAAGGAATGTAAATTATTGAAATATTATTTCAAACTTTGATTCTCCATCAAAATTAAGGCAGGTTAACTGTCAGCTTCTTAATGCCAGGAACTTTGTTGTCCTTTAGTGTAAAAGTTTTAAGTTGAAGCCTCCGGCCAAAAGGCTTGAAGAGATGAGGAGGAATGGGCTTGTGACGCCAAGAGGAGCGGATCAGGGAGTCGCAGGGGGCACTCTGGTTCAAGGATGAGTATGAACAGATGATCATCATTCACTTGAGGTTCAGCTGACCTTAAATAGACTAAGTACAAGGAAGGCTGAAATGTGGTTGAACATACAAATGGAAATGAATAAAGAAAATTCAATAATGGGCCATCAGAGACCGCGCAAGGTGGAGGACTACAAGGCTGGTTGCACTCAAGATTCAGGCAACACTAACAGTATTCAAGAATTCTAACATTTAGCTACAGAAAGTGATATTGGTGTTGGAATAATAATTCCAAGAAAATTACAGTAAAATGCTAAAATAATTGATTTAAAAGCAAGTGCAAATTTTGCTCTGTTTGGGTGGATTAAGTTTGTTTGAATATATATATTTTTCAAGAGGGGCCACAGTTTGTGAAAACTGGGGATCTTTATTGGATAACAACCATTCTTCAAGGGGCTCTTTTGAACCGTGTAAAGACCTTGGTATAATGAGGTCTTAAATGATTGCTCACAAAAGACTAACTCAAGGGGATGGGTGGACTGGCTGTGTTACAGCACTTATGCCTGGGTTGCAAGGAGGAGACAACTTACTAGTGTAAGTACTTACCCCAAGAAGCTTGCAGAGATTCACGGTTGAAAGGGTCTCAGGACAATTATTGGGGTAATTTGCTGATATTCTTCACGGAATCAATGTTGGGGCAAGAATTATTCATAATACTATCAGACTATAGCCATATATCACTTGTTTATCTTGAATGAACACTTGATCACGGATGGCAAGGGGTCTGGATTGATACTTAAAAATTTCTCTGGGGTTTAAATCACTTAAAAGAGTTGTTTATATACCTTTTTATGGTAACAAGACCTTCTCAGAGCACCTTGAGAGGGTTTTTCTTGGGTTCTGAGGCTGGTAGGCTGGCCAGGGCTATTTTTGCATGTAGTTCTGGTGCTGTCAATCTGCTAGCCTTGTCTATGTCATATTTCTTTGTGAAATAATTTTCAGAAGTTGTTTAAATGTCAATTTGTTATTTTTATGATTCAGACACATTTCCTTATTCTTTATTAATTTCTTTTGAGTTACATGGGTAGAAGTGGGTATTAGTAGATACTACGGCATCTTCTTCACATGTTGTGAATTTTTAATAATTTTTTAGGTTAAATCCTCGTTGTGTTTTGTGGTTCATAAAGATTTGGTGATCTCATTTACGTGACTACCTTCATTATTGTTTCCCACAATTTATTTGCTTTATATTTTGATTTTCATATTTATTATTCAATATTCTTAGGTTTTGGAAATCCCTCTGTCCGGCAGTCAAGTTGTTACATATACATGATGTATGCGTGCAGGTTGTAGCCTGTTCCTGCGGTACCTGGCTGTCAGGCTTAGTACAATTTTTGTTGACGCGCGCAGGCTTGACAGCTGCGTGCGGGAATCTGTTGCCTGCGGCCGGTCAGTCATTTTGCATGCAGGCCTTTTTACATGCGCCTACATATTGAGTGTAAGGCATGTGTATCCCTACTGTATGAATGCGGGGCTGCGCGCGGGAATTGTGACACAACACAAGTTGGCCTGTAAGTCCTAAAATATACACAACACCTCAATTCTGACTGAAATTTAGGTGTGAAACCTATACATGGCATAATGTGTGATAGTTTAAAATGGCAAAAAGGTGCCATGATGGTTTCGTGGTCTGTTGGTCATTTTGTTTAATAATTATTTCAAAATGTAAGGAGTTAGAATTCAAGGGTGGGGTCAGTCAGTGACCCCACTTAATTTTGGGTGGGGAATCCATTTCTGTAGAAATCTTCATGGATTTCTCACTCCTTCTAATTTTATTATTTTATTTCTGTTTTAAATCTGCTTTGACAGGTTTCTCTGTCCAAGTAGCAAGCTGACATTCCCCCACTTCAAGATATGTCTATATCTGAGAAAAATTTGGGGCTCCATGTCTTTTATTGGCTCTGTAATTTCTTAAGTGGATAGCTCCATCTGGAATCTTGTTTCCAGGTAACCAATTGTAAAGATAGATGCGCGAGTGCGTGAGTTCCATGGATGGATGGCAGTAACACTGCGTACACTGGGTTAGGCTGTGACTGGTCCAATGTTCCTGCGGGTACTCACACGGTCACAAACCCAGCAACCGCGGGCATGCGCATGTTGACAACAGGAGCGATGACTCTGGACTCTTTCACTCGGATCCTCGTGTTCTCTTTTGTCAATTAATCATTTTGGTCTAAAAACCTTCTATTTTCTTCACTTTTCTTCAATCTTTCTTCAAATCCTTTTTTTTGTTCTCTTCAGTCTTATTTCCTGTCTCCTATTTTTATTGCTTCATCGAAGGCGTTGGGTATTCTTCAATCAAACCTCATCCTTACGGTCACATGTTCACCCAACCTACAAACATAAACCCAACGCTCATCATCGGACAGCTCTCAACC
This sequence comes from Puccinia polysora, assembly GCA_025617555.3. Lineage (NCBI taxonomy): Eukaryota > Fungi > Basidiomycota > Pucciniomycetes > Pucciniales > Pucciniaceae > Puccinia > Puccinia polysora. The sequence goes on from CM062614.1 coordinate 21,503,562, forward strand.
ATCCAAAGCTCAACCATCAAGACGCATCTTCTTCAAACGGTAAGACGATCTCTAACTGAAGATCATCCCAAATGATACTCATAAGAATCTATAATTGTGATTCAGCCCCGCCATGTATTTCCCATACTCTCTATTATAGTCATTGACTACTCGGGAATACTCCTCACTGTGTTGGTTTCCTCAATCTCAAATTTGCGTTCTTATGTTGTTTTCCATCGTGGGTATGACTTGTTCCTGATCTTCATTATTTCTTTATGTTAGCTTGCTGTTTCAATCATCATTCAAAGTTATACGGTTAAAAGCCAAAGCTCTCCCCTCAATCAGCAAGACATAGGACGATGGCTATGGGATCTGGGTTCTCGACGGATTCTTTCCAACAGGCTATGCTCAAAACGGCGCTTGAGACTACCCCCCTCCTCACTGAAGAGAATTACGGGATCTGGAAAGATAAAATGAAAGCCTTACTCAAACTCAGAGGAGTACTCAACATCCTTGAATCAACCTCCAAATCGCTCTCTTCTCAAGACAACGATGAAATACAGCTCCTACTTATCTCCAAGGTAGACACTATCACGCACCACAACTTCATTAGCGCGGCCAACGTCAATTCTGCCAAGGACATTTGGAAGGCGATCAAGCAGCGATTCTCATCCTCTCAGGAATCCAATCGAGCTAGGATATTCAATGACTTTCTACACCTTCCGTTTAGAGAAGATGAAATACTGAACTTTGTTACAAACATCAAAACGTCAATCAAGAAGATGATTGACATAGGTATAGACCTAACCGTCGACATTCTTGCCTACCTAACTATGTTCAAGTTTCCATCAAGTCTGCAAGATCTCAAGCGTCAATTAATGCACTCCGACAAACAGATCTCCGTCAAATTCGTATGCAACCATCTTGTCCAATATCACAATGAAGTCAAGGCCAAAAACACTGATAAAGGTATCGTTCGAACGTCCGAGACTGCTCTGTTGTCTATGAGAACCAAGACAAAGAATGCCCTATCTAACAGATGCATCGAAGGCTACCACAATCCGAAACAGGAAAAGAATCACTCTGAATCTGAATGCTTCCATCTCCATCCAGAAAAGGCCCCTGAGTGGTGGAGGGAAAATCAAAACAAGTGGAAAGAGAAGCAAAAGAAGAACCAGGACTCAGAACACTTTCATGCATTCGTCACAAGGTGGATTGACTCCAAAATAGGGGCAGAAAAGAACATATTGATCAATAGTGGTGCAACATCTCACATCTTCAACGATAAACGGTTCTTCACTAAGCTCAAGGAATACACCGGAGAACACATATCTACCGGTAAAGCCGGAGAGAATCTGCCAATCCTGGGTCTGGGAACGGTCAGATTGGACTGGAAGGATCAAACAATCACACTGTCCAACTGTCTGTATGTACCCAACATCGTAGTCAACCTGATAAGCCCCGGTAAGCTTCTAGACCAAGGATGTATTCTGAAAGCTAAATTGGGTCATTTTGAGTTGAACAAGAATGACCACAAGATTTATCAAGGTTCGATCATCAACAATCTCTTTGTCCTAGACCAACCGCGCAGGATCGGCAACAATGAGTGCTACCTGACCAAGCACAAAGACTCAGACCCAAGGACGTTGAAGGATCTTCATCTGTCCTACGGTCATGCTTCGCTTGGCCGCCTTGCGAAGATCAAGGAGATACAATGCAACTCCACGGAGCGGGAAAGGTTTGAATGTAAGGACTGCTTACTTTTTAAGATTTCTAAGAGTCCGTTCAAGGCAACCTCCACATCAGCCTCCAAACCTTTTGAAAAAATTCATCTTCACGTCATTGGACCAATCACGCCGGAATCACTCCGACACAATAAGTACATACTGACGGTCGTGGATAACTATTCAGGTTACATCTCAGGCATCCCTCTGCACAGAAATGACGACGTAACCCCGGTTTTGATTGAAATCATAGAGAAACAGAGGAACGCGTGTGGGTATTATCCCACTACGGTGTGTTCAGATGGAGGATCGGAATTTTTCAACTTGAGGTTAGTAAGGTATTTCAAGGAGAAATACATCAATCAGTTGGTGACTGAACCATATCATCCCGAACACAACGGCAGGGCTGAAAGGGCCAATCGGACGATTATAGAGAGCGTAAGATCATTGTTAAGCTCAGCGCACTTATCCCAAAAATACTGGTTGGAAGTGCTCAAAGCATGCTGTCTTGGTCTCAATCAAATACCGAAAGACGGTCTGGATGATTCTCCCTGGGAACTCATCAAGGGAAACAGATTACCTCCTAATTATCTTCAACCAATTGGAGTCACCACAATAGTACTGAATCAGAAAAGAACAAAAGGGGCGAAGTTTGAACCGAAGGGAAGAGAGGGAAAACTTGTTGGATATAACCCGGAATTTCTGTTGTACAGGATCCTCATGCCCAATGGGCTGATTCTTCAATCTAAGCATGTCCGGTTCCTCAAGCAGTCGGTGGATCAGTTAGGAATCACTTTGACCATGGATCTTGACTTTGCCTCCGAAGAAACGATGGATGAAAGTCCGTCAATAACTGAAGAGGAGACTGTTGAAACGATTCCAGACCGGATGAACTACCGCAATCCACCAGCCAAAGTGGATTCTTCCGACAAAGGTGTGACTAGCGTCTCAGAGTCAGAGTCAAGTTCAGAGAATGAATCAAATGGCCAGCCTCATCAACCAATCAAACCATATGAAGAACCTAGAACTGCGGAGATAGTTGACAGATCAACTCGTAGGGTTCTTCGCGACAGATCCTCTATCAGACCCCTGCAACGTTATGGTTTTCACCATTTTTTCGAGCCGAAAACATTCGATCAAGCCAGGCGGTGTGCGGAAGGCCCAAAATGGGATGGAGCAATAAAAAAAGAGATGGATAAATGTGAATTACTTGAAGTTTGGGAAGATTATGAGGGCGAGACTCCACTGAACCCGCTGGACACAACGTGGATATTCAAAATCAAGGACAACGCTCACGATGAAATCATCATACACAAAGCCCAGATTTGCGTTAAAGGATTTAATCAAGTTCACGGTCTAGATTTTGATGAAACATTCGCTCCTACTGGCAAGATAGCATCTTTACGAACAATCCTGTTACTCGCCCTGAAGAATCAACTAAAAATCAGGCAGTACAATGTTAAGGCAGCCTTTCTGCATGCACCCATAGATGAAGAAGTCATCATCAGAACACCGCAAGGATGTCCGCGTACCTTTCAATTCCTGAGACTCAAGAAGAGCCTATACGGACTCAAGCAGTCTCCAAAAAACTGGTATGACACCTTTACGGAATGGATCAAGTCTCTAGGGTTCAAGGAGTCCGATAGCAATCCCTGCCTGTACTCATCAAGGGACAACAAGTCCTTTCTCTTCTTTCAGGTGGACGACGTGATCCTGGTTGGTGACGGTGATGATTTTGATAACAAATTTCAAACAAAATTCAAAGGTTCTGAAGCTCATGAGCCCGACACGATTCTGGGCATGAAGTTCGAACAAACTTTGGATAGTATATTACTTAGTCAACCCCAACACATCGTACACGGCTTGGAAGAACTCGGCCTGCTTGACTCTAGACCATTGTTCACCCCTTTAACACCCCATCTTCAGTTGAGCGAAGCATCGGACGAGGACTTTGAAGCATTCAAAAAACTCAACATAAACTACAAATCTTCCATTGGACTCTTGAACTACATTGCTAGTCGGACCCGTCCTGACATCAGTTACTCAGTCTCCAGCCTGGCAAGATTCCAGAATAAACCCGGACTCACTCATTGGAAGGAACTCAAACGAACCTGGCAGTATTTGAATTACACCAAGGATTGGAAATTCAAACTCTCATACGATGAGTCTAAAGGTCCCATTGAGTACTACAGTGATGCCTCCTGGGCCGAGGACCCTACAAGTCGCAAGTCACAATCAGGCTACTTGGGTATGTCCTTCGGCAGCCTCATTTCGTGGAGCAGTTACAAGCAAAGAAACATTACCTACTCATCCACAGAGGCCAAGCTCAATTCATTTCTGGACTCTTATCTTGAGAGCAAGTGGGTCCGCCATCTGCTAGGTGAAGTTTTCCAATTGAGCCTATCATTTTCAACGCACTACATCAACAACAAAGGTGTGGATGATAAGCTAAAGAAATTCGGGTCAAATGCCAAAACTTGTCATATGGATCTTAAGACCAAAGGATTAAGAGAAGGACTAAAAGAAGGGTCCCTCCTCATACAACTAGTCAAGACCAAGAAGATGATGGCCGATCCTCTGACTAAGGCTGTCAGCCTCAAACAATTGGAGAAATTCACCGGACCAATCTTTCAACTCAAATGAGGATGATCTCCAGTTAAGGGGAGTGTAAAGATAGATGCGTGAGTGCGTGAGTTCCATGGATGGATGGCAGTAACACTGCGTACACTGGGTTAGGCTGTGACTGGTCCAATGTTCCCGCGGGTACTCACACGGTCTCAAACCCAGCAACCGCGCGCATGCGCACGTTGACAACAGGAGCAATGACTCTGGACTCTTTCACTCGGATCCTCGTGTTCTCTTTTGTCAATTAATCATTTTGGTCTAAAAACCTTCTATTTTCTTCACTTTTCTTCAATCTTTCTTCAAATCCTTTTTTTTGTTCTCTTCAGTCTTATTTCCTGTCTCCTATTTTTATTGCTTCATCGAAGGCGTTGGGTATTCTTCAATCAAACCTCATCCTTACGGTCACACGGCCACCCAACCTACAAACATAAACCCAATGCTCATCATTGGACAGCTCTCAACCATCCGAAGCTCAACCATCAAGACGCATCTTCTTCAAACGGTAAGACGATCTCTAACTGAAGATCATCCCAAATGATACTCATAAGAATCTATAATTGTGATTCAGCCCCGCCATGTATTTCCCATACTCTCTATTATAGTCATTGGCTACTCGGGAATACTCCTCACTGTGTTGGTTTCCTCAATCTCAAATTTGCGTTCTTATGTTGTTTTCCATCGTGGGTATGACTTGTTCCTGATCTTCATTATTTCTTTATGTTAGCTTGCTGTTTCAATCATCATTCAAAGTTATACCAATCATCTTTGTCAGCAGATTCTCCTTTGTATCTGACTAGATAGAGTCTGGAATATTTCCCATTTATCCTTTCTTTCTTGTCTTTCAGGATTTTGCTTATTTTTCCTTTTTCTTTCTCAGTTTCATCTGCAATAGGAATTGCTGGTGACAGAGTGTGTTCTCCTTCTTGAGGGTGGTAGTGTTTGACAAGGCTTACTGGGAATACTGGGTGCTTTCTGGAATGTTCATCACTGAGAATTACTTCTATAGCATTCTTTCCATGGAGTTTTTTAATGGTGAATGGTCCAAAAAATGCAGGTCTGAGTTTCTTGTTTCCAGCTAAGTTGGTGAAATTGGTGGTAGAAAATAAGACTTGATCACCAATATTGAAGTCAGGTTCTTCATGGGTTTTGTCCCATCTCTGTTGGTTGTACTCAACAGCTTCTTTAACGCATTTTGAAGCGTGTTTGTTGACTGTATCTATCATATTCTTGAAGTCAAGTGACGTGGGGGGGATATTGGGTAGCTGCTGACTCAGGTGATCCTTGGTTAATTTAGGAATCCACCCTCTCTCCAGTAAATTAGGGGTATCCTTGGTGGTAGAATGTTTTCTGCTTTTGTAAGCCATTTCTAGAGCAGGCACAAGGCTGACCCAGTCATGGCAGTACCCATCAGTATTCTTATATTCTAGACCAAAGCAGCAGAATCTCCTGAGCATGTCTTCCAGGGTCTGAATCATTGTTTCAGCTAAGCCATTGGTCCAAGGTTGACAAGCTGTAGAGAAAGCTAAGGTGGTTCCCAGCATGTCATGAAGCTTTCTCCAGAAATCAGAGGTAAATTTAGGATCTATGTGACTGATAATGATCTTGGGAACTCCAAAATCAGTAATGAGTCTGTTCCAAAATAATAGGGAAACTTCCATAGCAGTGTCTTCCTTGTGATTAGGTAAGCTGCTATTTTGCTTTGGTCAGCTGTAAGAGTTAGACCAGATTCTCTGTGACCTAATGCTTTGAGTTCACCATATCCAAAATTGCACTTTTTTATGGATACTTTAAATCCTGCAGCAGAGATGGTTTTTAGGACAAGTCTTACTTTATTAATAAGGGAGGTCCAATCATCAGTGTAGATGATAACATCATCAATATATACCGTCATCCATCCTTAGTCTTAAATAAGTATGAACATATCAAACACTTCCTGGCTCAATGCCATGATAACTGCTCATCTGGTCATTTATCTGCTGATAGAACCTTATATAAGGTTAAACAAACTGCTTGGTGGATCAATTGGAGAGACTCCACTATCCAGTATGTTACTAGTTGTGAAACTTGTCAGAAGTCCAAGAGGACCACTGGGAAAAGTGTTGGTCTACTACAAAAGATTTCTGAACCCTAGAAAAGATGGGAGATCATCAACATGGACTTTGTAACTGGACTACCACCAGGAGGAGCCTATTCCTACAACTCAGTCGTAATTGGTCCCCGGGCGTTGTTTGTGTTTGAGACAACCCTTGGACGCGTGTAAACAAGTATATACTTTCCCACGCGCACTTTTGATGCATCTACAGGCCTGAACGCTTCCATTGGGATGTGTAGGGCCCTACACAACTCCCACACAATTGGGAGTTGCAAATTTATCATTACCCTTAATTTATTGATTTATCTACCCTTCCACCACACTAAACAACTTCCTCCCATTTTCTTTCTCCATATAATTCTGGATTATTGCTACACTATTCTTAAAAAATCCTTTCTTATAGCTACATCACCTCTAGAAGCTATTGTATTTCAATGGTCCTGGGATACAGTAGAATGAAATAGCTAGTAGCTGGCTGACAAGATTATTAAAATCAATATTGACATTTTTTCAAAATTTGGTAAATGAAAAAAAAAAATTCCAGTACCACCTGTACACTCCAAGTGGTCCCATTTTTTTCATCCATCTGCTCAGCAGTAGGAAGATGACTTCTTTTCAAATAGAGCTAAAAAAAGAGGTGAAATTAGAGTTAACAATAGATCTCTAAATTCAGGTAGAAAAGTTTTAGAAATTGATGTATATGATGGCTTATTTTAGGAAAAGAATCCACCAAAGAACTCACTCCATGTGATCCACTTCATATGTTCAATTTGGTGCAGGCGTGTAATTCACACATTCTATAGGAAGTACTTCCCTGGCAACTAAACCCTTTTAGACTCACATAAAATGATGATTTTTTGATATTTGAGTACAAAAATTGACACAGAATTAGACATGCAGGGGAAAAAAAGGCTATTAATCAGTTTTGCCCAATCATTATTATGAGGTAAAGAAATTTTTTTGAAAGTTACAGCTTTCATTATTTGAGGCAAATTAGCTTACAGCTGACACAACAGTCCAACAACATTTGTGTGAATAGTCTTTATAATTGTGACAATTATATCCCTTCCTTGCCGGATTTTTTGGATCGGTAGCCTGGTTAGCTGCTATGACTGTTTTGTGTTTGAAACATAAAGCAGGTGCAGTGGAAGAGATTCACATCAATCTTTTAATTTTCATTCAAGAGGAAAAATAAAAAGGAGGACAGCAGGATGGCATCCTTACATGTTAAAACCTTGCGTGCTTGGTTTCGAATGTCGGCGTTGCTAACACAGAAGGGCTGTGGGTTGCTACTATTTGGGCAGATGAAGAAAACAATTTCGGTCTTTGGATCACCGCGACCTTGGGCATTAACTAGAGCTATGTTTGAGAGCGCGCCAAGTAATGTGGCCACTAGGGCCACAAGTTTTGAGAAACTAGCGATTCTGCCTTCAGTCAACATGACCGTCCAACAACTGGGATAGTGAAAAGACCCTTGAAGAAGTGAGATATTTGAAATATATTTGAATAGTTTCTTTATTTGAAATACCTTCAAGAAATGATATAGTGAAAAGTGGGATATAACTTGGGGGATATGCCTACTGTCTGAGGTCGGGCGCTTTATGCCGATGTGGGCCTGACTTGGTCCTAGGTTATCAGCTGTTGCGGGTTCTTTCGAGACTGTGAATCCCGTGGTCATGAACAAATAACAGGCAAGATGAAATAAACAGATAATGAACTGTTGCTTTCATTAGAGTAAGAGCATAGGCGACCTTGGCGATGAGATTCTTGACAGTCAAACTTTCGAGGGGCGGGACGATCGATTGCTGTGGCAACAAGGTTCAACTCCACCCGCGTCACGATAAAATTCCCCCGCGCGTCGGTCGTCGATGTGAGGCAAGAGTGCCTTGACGTACCCTGCAGCCAGAGCGACGCAGTTTCATCCAAGAGGAAGCAACAGCGCGAAGGGCGGACTCAAGCGTACGGTTGTGCAAGACCCATACAAATGGTGCAACAAACAGCTTACCTGAGTAACCGGGCCAAAAGAAGCGTGAATGCAACAAAGAGGTTCAGAAATCCCTAATGGGGGATGTTAGAATCTGGAGCTCGAGGCCTTAAAGGCGGTAAACCTCTCTTAATGTGGTAAACCTTTCTTGTATCCGGCCTCGGAAAAGATTTTTTTCGTTGTGAGCTTTTGATGTGTCTTATGTAAATTTTTACAGTGTCTAAAGACAGAATATCAGTGGTTGTCTGGGTATCTTACCAAGATAGATCACTCCCTCGTTATGGCTCGCATGATTACACAATGTGAAGTGGTTATCTTAGTATCTTACTAACATAGATCACACCCTCGTTATGGCTCCTGATTATAGTGATTAAGTTGTGCCGAAAAAAACATGAAAATAGAGATCCACAGCAGAGACACTTATGTACAATGTTAATTAGTCCCCAGCAAACAGTAGGGAAGTGATGCGGAATCTAACATTGAGGGTAGGGGGGGTAGCAACACCCCTAATTATAGACATCTTGCCGGTTGTGATTTACTAGTTTAGTAATGAAGTCATGGTTGAAAGGTTAGGCCGATACGTAGATTGAGTTGAACGGTAGATTGGAAGAGTACCTGTTCAAGTATTTATACGACCTTTTAGATCATGTCTAAGAGGACACGAATACTTATGGTGGAGACACTTACCTGTTTTCCAAGAGGACACAATGACTTATGATGGAGACACAAACCTTGGAAAGAGTGTAGGAAGAACACAAAGAAGTTAAGATAAAAGCACGACACAAAATCACTGTGATTGAAAGTAAACTAGTACACTTAGAACAGGGATTATATAGGCATAATTGTGATAGGTTAGGTTACAAGTTTTTGTGCGTGCCATGATTCTCACTAGCTGTATTGGAGTATTTGAAAAGAAAGGAACTAGGAAATGTTTTGAAATGTACTGGAATTTGAAATGCCACCTGTCATAAATCTCAACAGATTTTCCATGTCTCAGCTTGGTGGCAATGAAGTGTCAGACTGTGGAACAGTGACATCATTGACTTTTACAGCCCCCCTCAGAGAATCTCCAATTGTCTTGGTAAAAAAAATTGTTAGCTAAGTTTACCAAGTGATTTTTACAATTGTGAAAAAATCAGACTTTGCTTGCAAGCAAGCTCCACAAGTTTTCCATATTTTCAATAAATTTGTGAAAATCAAGCAAGCATGCTAGTGTTCACCCTCCATAATATTGTCAGCTTGCTACTTGTACAGAGCAACCTGTCAAAGGAGCATAAGAAAAAAAATAAATTATAAATTACAGAATGAGTGAGAAATCTCAAAATATTATTACAGATTTTAATTCCTCAGCCAAAATAAGGTAGGTTCACTAACTGACCACACCCTTGAATTCCAACTCCTTATACTTTTAAATAAACTTACAAGAAAATGGCCCAAAACCATGACACCACAAAAACTGGTTTTTTTGGCCACTTGAACATCTAATTTGTGTGGTCATCTGTAGGTTTCATACCTAAAATACAGTCAGAATTGGAGTGTTGTGTATATTTTAGGAATTACACCCATTTTTGTGTTCTGTCACAATTCCTATATGAAGCACTGCGTTGATATGAAAAAGGTTGCACGCTCCTGACACTAAAAATGCAGGCACCTGTCAGGAAACCTGCATGAAATATGCTTCTGGCTGCAGATTGCTGATTCCCACCCGCAGCTGTCAAGCATGCATGCATCAAAACTGCATGGACAACTTCTGACAACAAGGTACCACAGAAACCTGCTACAACCTCTATGCATGCATAATGCATGCAATCAATGGACAGAGGGTAATTTGGAACCTCCAGAAAATGAAGAAACATATAAAATTCAAATTATGAAATAGACAAATTTGGGAAAACAATGATACAGGTTGTCACAAAAATGAAATTATACAATCTTTATGAACCATGGAACCTGTCAAAAAATTCACCTAAAAATTATTAAAAACAACCATAATGATTGGAAAATGAAGGAAATTCCCCAGATACCCACCTCTGACCACTTACTCAAAATCATATGACATAAAATAAGGAGATATGTCATAACTACAGAAATAAAAAATTAATATTGAGCAAAGTTCTGAAAACTATTTCACACATAAATATGACACAAACATGTATGACTGAGCCAAGGTACTAAAAATGAATGCCAAAACAGCCGTAGACAGCCTTCCAGCCTTAGCCCTCAAGAAAACCTCTCTCTATGTGCTCTGGGAAAGCCCCTTCAACCCCAAAAAAGATATGTATACTGTAAGCTTGCTGCTATTGCAGAGCAAGCTGCAAAAGTCACAAAATAATATAAATAAATGAATATCTTACTAAAAAAGAAATAATATTAAAAATATTATTTAAAATTATGATTCCACATAAAATTTAAGGTAGGGTAACTCACTGACACCCACCTCAAATTCCTACTGCTTATATTTTTAAATAATTCATGAAAATTTAGGAAGAGAAGTGGCCTTGGGATTTTGGCCATTTAAACATTTCACATGAAAACCCACATTCAGGTTTCACAGAGAATTTTGTGTCAGAATCCAAGAATTCTTTCATTTACAGGAGTTATGGGAAGAAATGTGATTTGTCACAATTCCCGCACGCAGCCGCGGCAACCAAAACAACAGCGCGCAGGTGAACAGCAGCACTGCCACCCTGTCTGCCTACCCTGAAAAACCCTGTACCCAGCCCTGGGAATCTGACAGGTACACAGCCACAGGACTACAGACTGACAGATTGAAAGATAGCTTGAGAAGCCCAGGTATCACCTAAAAGTCCTACAACTAAGACAGGGAAATACTACATATGTAATAAATTTACTTGTGGATGGTAGATAGTCTAAAAATAAATAAAATTATATAAAAATACTTAAATAAACTTTCTACATATTTTTTATAAAATATAATAAAAATACCAAAAATATTGAAAATAAGATAGCTACAGTTTGGAAAAGATCTTAGAATACTTTAAAAGAAGTATTTTTAAAAATGAAATTGTGAGAACTCAAGACATCAGTAGGTCGGTGAAATACTAAAGAAACTGATTATGTAGAAATACTACATATTTTCTCTTAGATTATATTTTTAATTAATTATTTCAAGTAAATTAACCAAATTTTGAAAATAAGGATCAAAATCAATATTATGATTTCACTCCCATCAGCTGATACATAATGAGAACCCATCTGAACTCAGATTACCGAAAGGAATTTCTACTAAGAAGAATTATTAAAATCCTGGGAGCATTTACCAAGGATAATAAATGAAATGATGATCAGGTGGATAGATTAGTGTTATTCACACGTCAAAACATCAATCAAAAGGTAGAATAATACCCATACCCTGTGGAATTTGATGTTTTGCGTGATACAGAACCAAGAACACGTGACAGGCTACCACTGGCCCTCTGCTAGCCTTACAACCCATTTCTTTGAGCCCCTGTATTCCTCAGAAGGACAGAATTGGGAAACAAAAAGCTATAAAGATAGGGCTCTTTTTAAGTTATGGACACCCAGATAACCAGTTATCTTTAGATCCAGAAACCATTAAAAGGTAATCAAATACTTATAATAGATAATTAAGGGATTTATGGCTTTATTCTGATTAATAAATAGCCATCCCCAACCCTTTTTATCAATTTTAACTGCTGAACAACCTTTCAAACCCCAGTAATAGGTTTAGGCCATCAGAGCCCGTCCAAAAAAGGTACCCAAATCCAATAACATACCAGTGAGTTTTACTATCCTTTTTCTTTTGTGGCAGCTTGGTTACAAGGCCCTGCCACTCCATTATATATTTTATATATACATTATCTTTTGTCAATATCTCCTTTAAGAATATAAATGAAAGGTTCCAAAGTAACCAGGTATATGTGTTTTCAATGTGAATTCCATTAAGAGAGGTGTTAAAGATACTCAATATCATTGTGGCCCCTCTATTAAATTATTAATAATAAATTTATTAATATTGATTAAAATAATTCAATCTTAGCCACACCATTCAACCTTGAAATATTTTTATCCAAATATTTTACAGATTTTTGCTGCATTTATTTAATAATATATTTATTACTTATTCCACCCCCTCTGGTAGCTAAAGGATAGCAAGGTTCTTGGCATCCAGGAGGCTCACATATACAGTAACTTTTTGTTATTTTAAGCTACGGTAATTTTCAGTATGAATACAGACCCATTGCCATCCGTGATTAAGTGTTTATAAGAGGTAAAAAATTGATATATTGACTAAGTCTAATAGTTTTATTTTTTATTCTAAACCATTCTTGATTCCATTGAAGAAAAACAGCAAATACTGTGAAAATTATTGCCTGCAACTAGGTAAGTGGCAGGAGGAGCAGTAATTGAAGCAAAAGAAAATCTGGAAACCATAAAGGCTAATGGGATCTAACAATGGGGAAATATATCTAATAATTGATTGGATTAATTTGAATGGATATGATGGAAAAAAGTAGGGAGAAGGGCTCCTTAAGTAAATAAGATTGGCCTCTTGTGGGCCAATGATACAACAAGAGAAAAGGAATAATTTCCTCCCCAAAAGGAGTCCACAGGGTCTACAGGCCTTCTTAATTGGTTTGGGCTACATCAGCCCTAGTGGCATTTGCCCCTGAACCCATTCAAACAGCCTTTTCCTGTTGATTCTGGTGTTTTCTACCTTACAGGGCTGAACCAGCCACTTTACTGTTCAATCCCTGGGCTTGGAGGCCCTCAAAACCATCCCTTTTTTCCTCTTTGACCTCACTTACCAGGCTGGTTGCCTCACAGAACCAGCGCCTGGCCCCTAACATGGACCAGGTGCAGCCCAGAACTCATCTGGGTATGGTCTCAAGCTCAAAGGGGGGGGGGGTGTAACCCGCGGATATGCCCCCCCCTCTTTCCTACCTAGGTGACCATCAGGGGTGGTCAAATGACCCGCTGGTTGCCTGGGACGCAATTCAACCAAGGGGTACCGTGGAAAAAATGTGGGAAGGAGGGTGATCAGGTAATCCCAGCCCTTGGCACCTCCCCCCCCATAACAAGGGGTGGAGAGCGCCCCACTTGCTGGTGGGAGGGTTGTCAGATCCCCCCCACCACTTGGTTCCTTTCACCACCAACAGGTGGAAGGGTGATGAGGTCCCCCCCACCCTGAAAGGTTTTTGGCTGGGTTGAACCAGCCAGCCATCCCCCTTCCCCTTGAAATGGCCAGCAAGGGGAGGGGAGGGAGCCAGGGCTGTGGCTCCCCCTCCCATGGCTCCACCACCAACCACATCTGAGTGCCATGGCCTTGGTCAACAGCCCAGCGCGCCTTTGTGCCACTGTGGTGACCAATTTGGTGCACCTCCAAGAAAGGTGGTGAAATTTAAAAAGTTTTTTCTTAGTTTTCTATCCTATTATCAAAGAAAAACTTTGTTGCTATGGTCACTCTCCCCATTTTGTTTCTCCCAACTCCTCCCTGTCCTAGCACTCTAGGGAGGCCTCTCCAGGCGCTCCAAATCACAGGTCCTCTGCTCAATCCCTCCTTTTTGTGCGTGCAGCCCCAATTTTTGGCCAAAACTTGTCACCACCACCATCAATCCCCTTCCATGGGATCCCCAAAGGTTGGATCCTCCCAAGAAAAAAAACCTTAATTTTCAATGGCCTTCATAACTTTCAGTGGATAAAAAGGGAAAGAAACAGCTTTTTTCTGCGGATCAACCCGCCCATCTACCCATCAATCCCTATCTGCCTCCTTTGCTCATCTCCCTCCTCTGCTCTTGACCTCAAAGACCAACAGCAATCACCCATTGTGGGTGGCTGTCCACCAACTTGTTGACAACAATCAATAATGGATGGCCATCAACCCAATGGGTCTATTTTATCCCTTTTCCTCAACCATTGATTGACCACTGCTGTTTCCTGTTGCCACCTATTATCCGCAACGGCTTTCCCAGCCACGCATCAGCAAACTATCTGCTTCCTGCTTTCATCCGTGACGCGGTCTGGTCTCTCTCCTTTCATCTTTTGTTCACATTTCCCAAGCCTTTTTTTACCTGTTTTTTTCATTTCTGCATCATTTCATTTTCTTTTTTTTAAAAAAAAGAAAAATTCCACTTTCATTTGAAGTATCTGTTGTAGGTAGTCTACAGGGCCTCTTTCTCATAAAAGGAGGTTCTTTCCCCTCCCTTTTTTCACCATCATCTAATTTTAATCTTATCATCCAGCTATCACATAGGTAATAAATCCGTGGGGCCCTTCCCCTTTCTGAGAATCTCTTTCTGGGGTATATCTTTTGATTTCCCCTTGATCTTTGAGCATCCATACTAAAATCCTTTGATCTGTCCTCTGTTACCTGATCCTTATCACCAAAAAATAGCCTTGCTGGTTGAAGAAGAATTCATTGGGTTTAATCCTTGAGTGTTTTAGGCCACTTCTTTGATTCCTTTGTCTGACCACTTTGGTCTTGAGCATTCATTTTTTGCTCTTCCCAAACCAGCTACTTTTGACTGAGAGGTTTCTTTAAGCTTCAAACCTGGAGTTTGAACCTCCATTTATTTCTTTGAACTTAAATTCTGCCATTCTATTCTTGAGTCCCTTGAGAAATTCTGGGTTATGCTTGTTGGAATTTGTTACTGCTTTGCTTCTAGAGCTCCATAAAAAATTGCTTTGTTTTTTAAAGCAACTCACATTTATCTGGTACCCTTCAAGTGCCTGCTTTTGGAGAGTTGGACAGTTTAATTGAGAAACTACAAGTTTTTTGGGATTGAGTTGATATTTCCTAATCTTCTGCTGAAGACCAGAGTTATTAGCTTGTGGGCATTGTTACTTGCAACTGCTTTGTTCTATTGAACTCTGAAGAAACTTTAACTTTGGTTGTTCCAGTCTTTTCCAACACCATCTTGCATCAGGTAGCATTGTTTGAATTGCTACCAAATAATATCAAAAATCAACTCTTCCATTGATTCCTCCTCCATAAGTTTCTGGTCCTTGATTCTGGTTACACTTAAATATTTTTGTAACACTCAGGAGGGCAGCCTGAACCGCACCTTTTCCCCTCCATAGAACTGCCTGCAGCTCAGCAATTCTTAAATTGTGTCCCCCAGGCCAGGATTAAACCAGAAACCTTGGGATTTATAGTCAAAATATGTTTGGAATTGCCTTCATAATCCGATTCTCTCTTTTTTTTTCTCTCTGTTACTCTTTTTTCTGCAATCTGATGCGTGGAGGAAACTTATTTCAGAAGTCATTCCTCCAATAGTTCCATTTGTAATTTTATTTTATGGTAGCCATTCATCTTTTTCTGCTAATTTTAATTTATATCTGATTAGGTAAAGTCCGAAATCCTTTCCTTTATGTTAAAATACCTATTCACTTGCTCATGTGCTACGTATAAGTGTAATCCAAATGGGATGCGCATGTGGGCCTCTGCATCCAATTGGACACACACACAGACCATAAGGGCCTGTGTGGATATCACAGATTTGGGGAAACTGTCCTCAAAAAATGTGAAACAGGCCTATTGGTCCCAGAGGGGTATATGGGAAAATACAGCCAGATGGGCTTGTATGGGCATAATTTGGCCCAAGATTTATTTTGGACATACTTGGCCAAACTTCCTGGCCCGCCAAAGTATTTTAAACTCATGGTTTGGGCTTGGGGCGGCCCAATGGTGCCACCGCCCGCGTTGCAGCCCATTTAGGGCTTCTGCCTGTGTTGTGGCCTGCTTGGGGCTGCTTTTCTCCCTTGATTTGGCCCATGCGGGGCCCAATGGCCCGCAAGGGGCTGTCACAGCGGCAAAGGGATCCCGGCCAGTGCAACGCTGCGCCAGCCCGGCTGGTCGTGACCGGCAGTCAGCACCGTGGGAGCAGGCGCTAGCGGCCCCAGCTCCCCTCCCTCCCCTTGTTTGCCATAGCAAGAGGGAAGGAGACGGCTTGCTGGGTTGAACCAGCCAGCAACTGGTCAGGGTGAGGGAGATTTCATCACTCCCTTGCCCAGGAGGATAGCTGGGCCAGTCGCAGAAAGGCGACTGGCGGTGGGGGGGATTTGATCATGAAGAAACTTGGGTCCAAGGGGCGCTCTCCCCCCCCCCCCTTTACCAAGGCAGAGGAGCAAGGGACTTAAGGGGATTTGACCACCCTCCAAGCCCACTTTCCTATGACGCTGCCCTAGGAGTATCAACCTCCAGGGCCCCTGGTATGGGGATTTGACCACCCCCTCCATGGATATGTGAGAAAGAGGGGGGGAAGGCATATCCGCTGGTCAACCACCCCCCAGGTGAGTCAGAGACCGGACCCAGGTGTGTACTGGGTCCCACCTGGCCATTTGTATGGCCAGGGGCTGGTTGCATGAGGCAACCAGCAAGAATGTGAGGTAACAGGGCTGGTTGTAACAGACAAAAGGCCAGGCAATTGAACAGTAAAGGTGCTGGTTCAGCCCCATAATGGTGGAAACACCGGAAGTGACCGGAATAGGCTGGTCATAAGGGTACTGGGACTGATGCCATTTGGGCTGATGTAGCCCAAACCAAGTAACAAGGCCAGTAGAGCATGTAGAGCTCTTTTGGGGCATAAAATTTGCCTTTTTTCTTGTTGTATCATTGGCTCACAAGATACCAATCTTTTGTACTTAAGGAGCTCTTCTCCCTGCTGTTTTCTATCATTCATTCATCATCCAATTGAATTCTTCACTGATATCATCCAAAATATTTCCCTATTGTGAGAGCCCATTAGCAATTATTGACACCAGGTGTCCAGCATTTCTTTGTCTTTCAATACTGCTGATTTTTCTAAGCTAATTGCTGGCCATAATTATAACACATTATCAGTACCAACATCATCATTACTTCAAAGCCATCTGGACCCTTGTAACTTACTCTGGAGAACTTCAAAGAACTCAAGTTTTCCAAGAAGATGTCCTATATGCCTGATGTTAGCTCCACCAAGATATTTCTGAACAGTCAGAATTATAATGCTTGGGCTGTAATTATGGATAGTGAGCTGGACAACATCTGTTGTGGGGACATAATGCATGCGGATGAAACTTTGATCACTTCAGAAGTGGAGAAAAAGTCTTATCATCTTTTCCTTAGGAATCTTGATGAGAATCATGTGAGATGGGTTTCTGATAATCTTATGGAAGTTGAGAGAAGCAGGGGCAGATTGCTTTGGAATTTGCTTAAGTCCAAGTATGCTGGTGATTCTGTTCACCAGAAGGGTATAGCATTCAATAAAATATTCAAGCTAAAATATTCACATTGTAAGCAGTTTGTTGCAGAGGCTAGTTCTAGCATAGCTAATTTCAAGTCATCAGGACTTAAAATGGATCCTGAGTGTTTTTCACTCTTAATCCTTCAGAAGCTAACAAAGGAGTTTGATTCTTTAGTCAGAATTATTTCTCAATTGGATCCTCTTCCTGGCAAGGAGGATGTGCTGAAGAGGATTGAAAAGGATGATCTTAAGTTCAAGATGATGGGGGGCTCCGGAAAAGCCCTGGTTGGAAAGACTGGAAAATCTTGCAAGAAGGCAAAAAAGGATTTTTCAAAGGTCTTATGCTATAATTGTCAGAAAAAGGGGTATTTTGCTTAAGATTTAAAGGAGGCCAAGAAAAGGAAGAAGTCCAAAGAGAATGACAAGGAGGTCAATCTCACTACAGAGAACGTTGAAATGGTGGCTTTGGATGGTCCAATTGGAGAGGTTGTTGGGGAAGAAAAGCCCAACAAGAAGGCCAAAATTGATGAGGATCAAGGAATGGACTTGATTGATTATGAAGTGAGTAATCTTAGCCTCAAAGATGAGAACTTATCAGTAACTGATAAAGCTTCTTTCCCATTAGGAGGATTGAAGGAAGATTTTCTTGTTTTGATTGATTCTGGTTGTACAGACCACATGTTCTTTGAATCAAATTTATTTTCAAATCTTAGTGATTATTATGGAGTTTTAAATATTGGTCAGAAAGGCAGAAAAATTCAGATTAAGGGAATTGGAAAAGTTATTCTTGAAAATCACATGGGTTTCAAAATTTCTTTTGAGAAAGTTTTCTATGTACCAAAGCTGCCCTATAACCTTGTTTTTCTTGGAGTGTTATGGAAATTTTTTTTCCAGATTTTTTATCTTAAAGAAGATAGGTTTGTTATTGACATGGATGGGAGAAATTTTCTTAGTGGAAAAGTTCAAAATAAGCTTCTGTGTGAAAGCTTGTTAAAATTATCAGCTCTGAGCACTGTTGCTCACAATAGAAGTGGCAATAAGGTAAATGACAGAAACTGTTAGAGTTTTAACTTGGGGGGTAAGACTAGAAATTTTTTATCTAAGAGTAGAGATTGCAATGATGTTCGTAGAGAGGAATTTCCCATTGATTTGGCAGGGCCATTAACACCAGAGTCCCTAGGTGGGGAAAGATACTTCATCAATGTAGTTGATACTGCAACTAATTATGTTTGGGTTAAACCAATTTGATCTAAGGATCAGACCACAGAGGAGGTTTCTGTAATTTCCAAAGTCTGGAAACAGAATGGTCTGATGAAGGAGATCAAGAGCATTCTTAAAAATGGAGGGGGTGAATTTGAGAGTAAAGAGTTTGAGAGGTTATTGAAAGATTATGGTATCATTCATATGCTCACTACTGCAAGTACTCCACAGAATAATGGAATAGTTGAGAGATTGAATAGGAATTTACTGGAAAAAGTCAGAACCATTATGTCTCAATCTGGTCTACCAAAGTTTTTATGGGCTCAGTTGTTCTGTAAAGTCTGACTGTGGCACAACATTATAAGTGTTAACGGGAAGAGTCCCCATTATCAGTTTTGGAAGTTGTACCCCAAAAAATCTTACCTAAGAAAAATTGGTTGCTTGGTGTATTATAATTTCCACCATAATGAGATGGTTAGGAAATTAGAACCTAGAGCCAGAACAGGGGCACTTTTAGGCTATGATTTAATAAGTAAATTGTATAGGATCTATTGTGCAGGGACAAGAAAGGTTATCCGTAGTAGGGATGTAAAATTTGATGAAAGTACCTTTCCACTCAAAAGGAGTGAAGATGTTGTGAAGAAGTCACAGCAATAAATACAATTAGCACCTCTTTCACCAGCAAAGGCTGAGGAAAATGTCATTACAGAAGATGGTGAGATGTCAGACATGCTGCTAAAGGGTTCAGTACCTGCTTCAGGGGAGTCTGTTAATTCAGAACCTGATGAGCCTCCACCTCTGGTTATAAGAATTGGTAGGGTGAGAGTACCAGTTGACAGGTATGTGGAATGGAAGTCCCATTATGCTGCCACAGGATATGAGGAAGATAATTTTCAGGAACAGTGTATGCTCAATGAAGTCCTGGAGTTGAGTTTAGAAATGGGTAACAGGGTTAACCCAAATAGATTTGGCCAAGCTATGAATTCTTATGATAGAGCCAACTTGAAGAGTGCTTTTTTTAAGGAATTTGATTCTCTAGAGAATAATAGTGTCTTTGAAGTGGTTAAGCCGGATTCAGTTCCGAAAGGAAAAACCATTTTGGGGTCTAGATTGGTGTTAAACAAGAAGTTTGACACAAATGGAGTATCAGCTTGCTACTATGTACAGATCAACCTGTCAATAGCAACACAAAACTATGAGAAATGAGAATATCTCAATTAACAAAAGAAGGAGGGAGAAATCCATAAATATTATTAAAGAAATGGATTCCTCACCCAAAATTAGGTAGGGTCACTCACTGACCCCAACCTTGAATTCCAAGTATTTACATTTGTAAAATAATTAAAAAGAAAAGTAATAAAAATTATAACACCAGTATGGCAACTTCTGGCCATTCTAAAATTTTACACGTGTTGTCATGTATAGGTTTTACACCTAAAATTTACTCAGAATTGAGTTGTTGTGTATATTTTAGGAGTTACATGTGGAAATGTGTTATGTCACAATTCCCGCACGCAGCCCCGAATCATAACATATCCCTACGTACTCGTAGTAGCAGATTCCCGCGTACTAGAGACCCCCGCTCATCTAATTCTGCCATGCACGCAGCGGATCCTACCCCGCGCATATCTGTACTAACTGATCCCGGCTTCAGGATCCGTTGTGACTAATCTGACAACCAGGTACCGCTCAGAGGAGCTACAACCTAGTTAGAGTTGCCTAGCATATAAAACAAATTGACATATGCATCATTAATAATCTAAAAAGATCAAAAATTAAATAAAATTAATGAAAATTAAGTTTAGAACATTTTTTAATAATAAATCAAAGATCAAGGATTAACACGTAAATCACCAAACCTGATCTTTGAAGACCACAAAACACTTCAAGGAGTGTTCATGAAAATTATTAAAAATTATCTACGTGATTGGCGGATGATGAAAAATTGTTAAAAATCCACATCTTCCCGCTTTAAAAAAATACCAATAGTACAAATGAAGGATGAGTACAGAGTGATCAAATTTACGCCATAACAGATCAACAGATCCTGTGGCTAAAATAGTACAGAAATCCAGCAGATATAAGGTCAGCTGATTGGCAGCACCAATTGACCGTTTCAATCTTTCCCTGAATGGCTTTCCAGCCTCAGCCCACAAGCAGAACCCTCTCTACATGCCCCGAGAAACCTAAAATCAACCCAAAACGGTATTTATAAAGACCTCTTTGGATTCATTATTCCAGGATCAGTTTTAAAAAAAAGGAATTATTATTATCAATCAGACACCCTAGCATTGTTGATCAAGTTCTTATATGAACATAAGCAAGTGATTTATGACTTAGTCTGTAGTAGTATTATTTATTCTTATTAACCAATCAACCTTTGAGTTTTATTCAAGCAATCCACTCCATCTGCTCTGAAACCCTTCCAATTCTTTCAGGATTCTCGTGGTAAAGTGCTCAGAGTGAGTGTTTCCCTTCCTATCTTGGCCATTTTTGCTGTTACGCCCGGCCATTACTGGAATAAGTCCTTTCTAAGGCACCAATCTTCATTCCAAGGTTCTTAAACTGCCTAAGGAGGCCCCTTGAAGAGAGGTTGCTAGTCTGTAAAGATCCCCAGTAGTATAATACTGTGACCCCTCTTTTATATTATATTGAAAACCATTTATTACCAAACCAATTAAACCTTGCAACTGCTCTTTTTATATCATTTATTTAAGCTTCTAAGTGTTTATTTTTGGAATAATAATTATTATTATTATTCCAGTAATTTTCACTCTCTGTAGCTAAAGGACTGCAAGGTTCCTGGTATCAGAGAGCTTACATGGAGTTTTGAAAAGATTCAAAGCTTGATGCGTTGCACAGGGCTTCAAGCAGAGAGAGGGTATCAATTACCAAGAAAATTTCTCACAAACTGGAAGGCTTTCAACCTTCAGGTACATCATTTCTCTGGAAGTGGAGTTTGGTGAAGAAATCAGACAAGCTGATTTTGTAACACAATACTTGAATGCAAAACTTGGAGAGGAGGAGACTGTTTATATTTCAATTCCTGATGGTTTTTGTGAATGGTTTGTACAGACTAAACCAGAAACCATGAAGAAAATCTGTGTTACAATTTTTCTTTCATCAGAGAAAGGGGAGTATGTCCTCAAGCTGTGTAGATCCCTGTATGGATTGAAGCAAGCAGCTAGGTTGTGGTATAATACCATGAGTGAGGAACTAATAGAGATTGGTTTCAAGACGTCTGAGGCTAACCATTGTCTATTTGTGAGAAAGGATGCAATTTTGTTTTTATGGGTTGATAACATAATCATTATTGGGAATGGTAAAGAGAGAGTCATGGAGACACTCAAAAATTAATTCAAGATAAAAGATCTTGGTTTGATGCAACAGGTGTTAGGAATGAAAGTCAGTAAGAGCAAGAATGATATTAAGTGAGACCAGAGCCATTATGTGGCAGCTCTTCTTAAGCAATATGGCTTAGAGGATGCAAAGGAGTTTGGTAATCCCATGCAGTCAAACATTTGTTTAGAGAAGTCTACAGATGAGGAGTATCTGGAGTTTGTTCAATCTGGAAACCACTACAGGTCAGCTGTTGGATTGCTTAACTATTTGGGGCAGTTTAAAATGCCCAATATTGCCTTTGCAATTGGTTTCTTGTTGAAACACTTGGAGAAGCCAAGCATGAGGCATTGTTCAGTGTTTAAGAGAGTTATGAGGTATCTGAAGGGAACGCACAGTCTGGGACTTTTTTTCAAAAATTCAGAAAACTTTGATTTGGTTGGTTATTCCATTGCAAGTTGGGCAGATGGTCACAGTAGGGAATCAAAAATTGGTTTCATATTATTCTTAGGTAAGAATCTGGTGTCATGGATGTCCAAGAAGGTATCAGCAATGAGTCTTTCATCAATAAAGGCTGATTATAGAGCTTACTTAGCAGCTTCACAGGAATCAAAATGTTTGAGAAAATTCTTAGAGGATACACATGAATCACAAGGGTTTGCGCTTTTGTATTCTGATAACCAGAATGCCATTGCGTTTGCACAAAATCAAGTGTTACATTCAAGAACAAAACATATTGATGTTCACTATAACTATATTCCTGATCCAGTTAACTGCAAAGAGATTGTGTTGAGGTACATGCCCACTGGAGAAATTATTGCGGATATCTTGACTAAGGCTTTGGATAGGAACAAGAATCAAGGATTTGTGACTAATATGCATATGTTACCCCTTTTGGATTAAGGGGGTGTGTTAAAATAGGTATTCACTTGCGCGTGTGCTACATATAAGTTTAATCTAATTGGGATGCACATGTGGGCCTCTGTTGCCCATTGGACACATACATGGACCTTATGGGCCTGTGTGGATATCACCTATCTGGGGAAACTTTCCTCAAAACGCATGAAACAGGCCTATTGGTACATGGGCCCTATTGGGCCCAGAGGGGTATATGGACAAATACTGCCAGATGGGCTTTTATGGGCATAATTGAGCCCAAATTTTATTTTGTACATACTTGGCCAGACAGGCTAGCCCGGAAAAGTATGTTAAACTCACATTTTGGGCTTGGGGCAGCCCAATGGGGCCACCCCCCATGTCGCAGCCCATTTGGGGCTGCTTCCCTTGTTGTGGCCCGCTTGGGGCCGCTTGTCTCCCTTGATTTTGCCCATGAAGGGCCCAACAGCCCATGAGGGGCTGTTGTGGTGGCCAAGGGATCCTGTGTGGGCCCGGCCAGACGCAAACGGCGGTCAGCACCATGGGAGAAGGGGCTAGCCGCCCCAGCTCCCCTTCCTCCCCTTGCTTGCCGTTGTAAGACTCCAAACGGCGCAGGGGCATTGGCAGTTCTTTGGAGGGGATAGGTGCTTTTTTAGGCTGCCCTCCTGAGTGTTACAAAAATATTTAAATGTAACCAAGATCAAAGTCCAGAACCTGGTAAATGGGGAACAAAGAGTAAGAGGATAAAGATTGTAGCGGTTGGTAGCTGGGAGACAACACTATCTGAGGCAAGATGATGACGGAGAACACTTGAATAGAAGGAGTCAAGAATTGTTCAGATTTCAACAAGACAAGGCAATTGTAAGTGACAACGCCCACAAGCTAATAGCTCTGGTCGTCAGAAGGAGCTTGGGAAAGATAAACTCAATCCCAAACAACCTCCAGGTTCTCAATGAAACTGCCCAAATCTCCGCAATCAAGCGCTTGAAGGGTACCAGATAACTGTGGGTGGCTGCCCAAGACAAAGCTACTTGTTTGAAGAAGCTCTAGAAGCAAAAAAAATAACTGATTCAAACAAGAATAACCCAACACTTCTCAAGGGAATCAAGAGTAGCGTGGTGGAATTCAACTTCAAAAGAAGTGAAGGGAGGTTTAAAACTCCAGGTTTTAAGCTTAATAAAACCTCTTCAGTCAAACCTGACTGGGTTCAGAATAATAATCAAAGGATGATCAGGACCAGAATGGTCGGATAAAGGGATCAGGAGTGGTGTAACACACTCAAGAATTTGATTGGAAAAATTCTTCTTCAACCAGCAAAGCTATTGGTTGGTGATAAGGATCAAGGATCAAGAGTTTGAGTATGGAGGCTCAAGGATCAAGGGTTTGAGTATGGAGGCTCAAGAATCAAGGGTGTGCTGATTCGATGATGCATGATGCTCCAAAAGGCCGGAAAGAAAAAAGAAATCAGGTGACCGGAAAAATTTGATCATGCAAGCCAATGAAAATCCTCCTCATCCCTTAACCATCTCTTGCGTCCGTCTGTGGATGGGCGCGCGCAACAACACCGGAATCACCCACCCCTCATCCAAAGGTGGACGGGGTGGGAAAGGAAAATGAAATGGACCGCTGCAGATGTCCGCGGGCAGTAGTCAACACTCTCCACCCCTTGGCCAAAGGGGGAAGAGGGTGGGAGAATCCCAGGAAGGGTGACGGATGAATTTTGTGACAGCGCAGATGGGTGGATAGGAGATTGGCTTGAGGCCATTGAGTAAATCCTGACAGGCTTGAGATTGACGACTGATAGATTGAGTGAGGTGGGAGATTGATGGGTCCGAGGATTGGACAAGCGCTTGGAGGTGCGGTCAGGATGGGTTTGGTAAGTCATGGAAGAGCGCCAAGCAACAATAACAATGAGGATGAGAAATGCGCAACGGCTGAAGATAAGGATGAGTGAGGCGCAACGGGCAGATAGGAGATTGGGACATGCAATGGGCGGATAGGAGATTGGGACGTGCAATGGGAGGATAGGAGATTGGGATGCGCAACGGGCAGATAGGAGATTGGGAGGGGCAACGGGCAGATAGGAGATCAAGAAGCGCAATGATGATGAGCAACACGGGAAGCGCAAGGACAAGGATGAGGACGCGGGACGCGCGATGATAATGAGTGACGCGGGACGCACGATGATGATTAGTGACGCGGGACGCGCAAGGAAAATTATTTTTTCTTTTTTTTGCAAGGTGTCCAAAATGGTGCACCAAATCTCTCTTCAACTTACAGACTGTCCCTAGTCTGCATCATGACTTTGAAAACATGAAAAAGAAAATAATTGGCTGTTTCTTCATCCTCTAAGTAAAAAAATGTTGAAAACCATCTTGATCCATCCCAAAGAGCCTTAATGCAGAGAAGATAAAAGAAAAGGCGTCCCAGGTGCTGACGTATTTGGCATAAAGTAGAGTTTTTACAACAAAACGCAGCAGAAGACCCTGGTGGTGCACAATTGGGAGGACTTACTTTGAACCCAAATTGCCCCCACAAAAATAAAATCTCTTAAATTGATCAGCAGAGAACCTTCTAGCAGACTGAGTACCATCCAGTTCCTTCAAAACATAAGATCCACCTCTAACTTGACAAACCACTCTATAAGGACCATTCCAAAAATTTGAAAAAAACTTTCCCCACTGAGTCTCTAAAGATTGATTATAAGCCAATACCAGATCACCAGGGTTTAAAGGATCCCTGATAAAATTTAGATGTTTATCTTCCCAATACTGAACTGATTTTGCTCTTGATTCCATCATCTTCTGATAAGCTTTGTTACGAATATCTTCACTCCGCTCCATTTGCTTTGATCTGGCAACTAATAGGTCAGTAGTTGAGGAAACTTGTTCCCAAGAGATGTCCAAGAAAGACTCCATTTCAAGATCAAGAGGAAGAACAGCCCTCTGACCAAAGATGATTTCATAAGGAGAGTAGCAAGTGGTTTGCTTGGTGGAAATTTGATCAGAGAAGAGGACCAAAGGGAGAAACTTCCAACAATTCTTGCCACTTTCACCAGCCAGTTTAACCAGAGTAGCCTTCAAGGGAGAATGGCCTCTTTCCACCATGCCTTGTCCTTCAGGATAATGGGGAGTAGTAACTCTATGTTCCCTGGGAGCGTTTGGATCATTTCAGCCAGTTTTCCACCAAATTCCGAGCCACCGTCAGTAGAATAAGATTGAGCCAACCCGTAAAGCATCGTCCAATTCTCATGAAGGAAAGCTGCCACAGATTCAGAACTAAGGTTCTTAAGGAATTTGGCTTCAAACCATCCAGAAAAATCATCTCTAGCCACAATGAGGTACTTAGCACCTCCTGCCTTGATATGAACCACATCCATAGCAACCCTTCCAAAGACAGTGGACTCCCCAGTAGGATAGCAAATTTCATCTGGACGCCTAAGATCACATTTTTGAAAAACTTCACAACTCTTGCACCATTGAGAGAAATATTTCTTCAGAGATGGCCACCAGAATTGTTTGGATAATTGTCAATAAGTTTTGGTTTCCCCACAATGACCAAGGCCCTCATGGAGACTTTCAAGGATCAAATTTTGCTTAGCTGGGATAGTAACCACAACAAGAGAACAAAGAGTTCCTCTTTTCATGAGCCTACAACCTTGTAAAAATAAACTAGAGGACTTTCTTTTAAGGGATCAAAATTCTTTGGCAGAGAGATCAGGGGGTCTTTGGAGAGTTGAAAGGTACTTATCTAACTTAAGGCAGAAACCTTGTTTAAAACAAGAGTAATCTTGGGAGGAGAAAGCAAAAACAGGGCGGACCAAGGATTCTTCCTCATTGAAATCCATTCCAAAATCCAATTCATTGTCTTCAATAGGTCTTCTAGATAAACCATCAGGCATATTAAAAGATTTCCCAGGCCTATGGACAATATCAAAAGAGAAGCTGGATAAAATCTACCCAGCGAGTCATTGGAGCATTTGGAAGACTGGGATCATTGATCATTTCCACAATGGATCAAGCGTCAACTTGCAATTCAAAATGTTGTCCCCAGAGTACTGTTTGGAGTTTCTTCAGAATTCTGGCCACACCACAGAGTTCCAGTTTGGGCTGAGAGTATCTAGATTCCACACCCGAAAATAGCAAAGATTCATAAAGGACAGGGCGGTCCAAACCATTTTCATCCTCCTGAGTAAGGACAGCCCCAAAAGATTGATAACTAGAGTCAACAGCCAATTTTATTTTGCCAGCTCCAGGCCCATAAGAGATCTTTTTCAAAACTATGTCATTGCGAACAATAGTTTTGAGCAACTAAAATGATCTTTTTCAATCTTGGGTCCAAATCAATTCAGCTTACTTTCTGGTTAGACAACGCAAGGGTGCACAGATTTTGGATAGGGAGAGAATGAAGATCCTGATATTAGTTACAACACCTAGGAAACCTCTAAATTCAGTTGGATTTATTGGAGTAGGCCAGGAGATGATTTTGTTGACTTTAGAGGGTTCCATCCTTCTTCCTTCCTTGCAGACTATATGCCCAACGATTTCCAAGGAAGGGACACAGGCGGCAAGTTTTGATCCAGAGAAAGTATGGCCGGATTCCTCGATTCAAAACAAAATCCCTTCCAAGATGGTAGCATACTCCCAGATAAATTGTCAAATTCCTGAGTGCCAAGGTAAGAGCTCATTATCATAGTCAGAAACTGGACCTTTAATTCCACCATCATCAATAAAGATACCTGCATGATCTGGGATTTTGTCTTGGAGGATCCACATCATCTGGGCCTGATAGACTGCAACCGAGTTGGTGGCACCTTGAGGCAATTGAGTCAGTTGAAATTGACCAAGGGGAGTATCAAAAGTAGTGAGCGGCCAAGAAATAGGATGCAAAGATCGTTCATCATAACCCCCCATGATGTCTCCTAGACCATAGCAGGCTCTCCCAGAGAAGGATTCAACAAATTCTTCAGTGGCAGGAGGAACACCAGAGTCTTTAATAGTAACTTTATCAAGAGGTTGGAGGTCATGAACTACTCTGAGTTTACCATTACTCTTTAGAACACAGAAAGCCGGGCTAGAGTAACTGGAGGTTGACTGTTCATATAGACCGGTACGGACTTGTTTGCAGACCAACTTGATGAATTTTTTGACTTTCGCAGCAGGAATGGGGATCTTTTTCTTTTGCCAAGGATCATTTTCAACTACAGGGATGATGTAAGGGAGACCATAGGATTCTTCCAAGAGACCTCTTTCTACTTCACACAATGAAATAGATTTTTTCCTTAGAGATAAGATATTTTTGATCAAATTTAACTCATCAGGTAAAAGCTATCCATCTGGACCGAAGTCAACAACCTTCAATTTTTTCTCAGTGACAAAACCACAAGGTACAAAGGGGCCAATATGGGAGTGAGATAGACCACAATAAGGATCACAAGATAGAGGAGGACTCATGAGAGGAGGATTGAGATTGAGAGGCATGGGTTGATTGACATGCTGGACCTTTTTTGCAACTAGCTTATATTTAGTGGCAAAAGAGAGAAGTTCTTGTTTCCTCCAAGAATTCACCAGCAAGACCTGACTATGAAAATTGAGACCAGATTCCAACATTCTCCAAGTTTGATGTTCCATAAAATTTTTGAAGGGTTCCTTTTCCATAAAAGAGGATCCAAAAAAATATGCTTTGCTCACATGTGTGGCACAAGGTAGAGTTTCAAAAACTATGGTAGAAGAATGCCCTGATGGTGCAAAATCGGGAGGACTTACTTTTACCCCCAAGTGCCTCCACTGAAGCCCATACTCCTCCATACCAAAACCATTAAGAAAACAATTGAGATCAGGATCTAGTTTATACTCATTGTGGACAATGGAACCAGAGCTAGAGGAAGATTGATTAGTGATAAGAGTACAAGGAAAAGAAGAAACAACAGAACCAGAGAGAAGAGAAAAATTTTTGGAATTTTGTGTTTTAACATGTTTTTGATTTTGGACATTTTCAAGATCAGAAGAAAGAGAAAAAAGAAATTAAAAGGATGAAAAATATGCCTCAGAGATAAAAGTTGGCCCTTTAGTTGAAGTTGGAGGCTTAGAAGAACTAAAACTATTAGTATTACCAACTATTCTGCTAAAAAATGAGAGGAGTTAGAAGAATCCTTCTGCCTCCCCTTCAGAACCGATTTAGGTGAAAAACCAGGGAAATTTCTTTCCCAAAGACCAGAATCCAAAGACCAGAGAGGAACTTCAATCTTCCTACCATCAGCATCAGGAAGAAGAATTCTCTCCCCAACTTGATTGGAAAACATCAGGGTGTCTCCAAAGTCTATTAAGAAAGGACAACCCAAAATCATAGGACCCTCCAAACAAGTGATCCAAAAGTGACAGGTTCCAGCAATATTTTGACCAATTTGAACTGGCACATCCTCAGCAATACCCACCAACTCACAAGATTGATTCCCAATTCCATAAACCGCAGAGTTGAAGCTGACCCTTGGACTGAGATTGAGCTTTCAGGCCATTGCATCCGAAATTAAGTTTAGTTGGGACCCAGAATTGACAAGTAGAGAAACTGTTTTGGATGAGTCACCTAGAGAGCATGGTAAAAATCCAAGAAAACAAGAATAAATATTTGAATCAGAAAGAGGATCTATTCCACTGGAGTCTTCTATCAAGGTTCCAGAGGAAACTTCCAATTTGTCAGGACCAATCTCCACACGTTGTTGAGAAACCCATTTCTTCATGCCTTCAGCCAAAGATGGTGAGATAGAAAGGAGTTCAGCCACAGTTAGATCAGGGATTTTAAGGTTGGAGATTTTCTTTAATACCCCTTCCACAGCGTTGGGGTGGCCCTTGGAAATTCCCTTTCAAATCAAACCTTGGGTTGAGTTGGAAGAGGAAGTTCAGGTGAGGGTGGAACTATAACTGGTTCAGTTGGTGAAGGTGATTTGGATGGCGGAGGAGCAGGATCAGAGTATTCTGGTAACATATCCATGAGGGGTTCATTTTCTACTTCCATATCTTCTACCTCAGAAGAAGGAGGCTCCAGTGAAGATTGACCTTTGACCGGTTTTCAAAGAATTGAAGATGGAACAGGGGGAGCTTTATCAAGTCTGGGTTCTTCATGTTGTTTCCTTGGTGGATCAGACTGATAATTTCCAGAAAAGGTGTAAGAAGAGACAGCAGGAGGATACCAAGGTTGAAGGGTTCCACAAGCAGATCAAAAATAAAAAGAGGCCAAGGATGCCTTCTTGGGAGCAGAAGGCTGGAAAGAGGCCACAACATGACGAATTGGACAAGATGAATCAAAAGGGATAAGTGCACCATTAGGAAGAAAGAAGTTACTCCCGTTCTGTTCCACCAACGTTTCCTCCTTGTCCTTCTGGAGTTCAGGACAGCAACCAGTTCCATGACCTTCTCTGTGGCAATAATAGCAAACTATGGTTGACCTAGGAACAGATTTGGAGGGTTTGGGAACAACCAAAGAGGAGAGTTTCTGATCCATTTTATTCTCAAAAGCTTGCAGGAGTTTGGTGATCTCATCCATAGTAGGTGTCTCCCGGTGGGTCTGAGGATTTGGTTTAGGCCTGCAATTGGCTTCCATCTTATTCATGATTTTGTTAGATGCTTGAAAAGAGGGGGAAGTGACTGGTTTGGTGATTCTAGTTTTTTCAAAGGTGAGAGCTGTTTGACCTTTCATCACTTTATCCACAGTATTCTTAAGAACCTGGAAAGGAGGGAGCTTGAACAAATTATCTTTTGTAGTGATCATGGATTCAGATTTCACCAATTCATCCTTAATTCTTTCCTGCACTAATGGAGAGAAAGACTGAAAAAATTGCACTCAAGTTTTGTCCACCGTATCAATGTGATCATTTGGGATAAGATAGGATTGGATAGGGTCCCAAGATTTTCTGAAAGCTTGATAATCAGAGTCTGAGGAGATACCACCGTTGGAGGTCCATTGGGAGACTAGGGCATCCCAATCTTGGACAGTGAACCTAGCTATATCAATTTTACCCCAACAGGCAATCATTGCCTCCTAAAGAAGTACCCAGTCATGAGATTTGAATCCATCAAATGATTCAATCACTTCCAAGACTTCATCAGAGGAGATAAAGAATTGCAGTTGATAAGCCATGTTGTATTTGCTGGCACCTTCCACTTCAGCAGCCATCTTGTAGGAATCCATGAACCGTTCAAAATTTGTACCCTTAAAGCTTAAGTTCTTGTTCTAAGGTTTGATCTTGATCATCTTGGCCCAAACAGGGGTAGAAGAGGTACCAATAGGTTCCATTTGGCCAAAAGATTTCCTAAGGGATCCAAAGAACAGATTTCCAAAGTGGCTCAAGAGTGAGGCAAGGGTAGAGTTTTTGAAAAACAACTAGGATCAAACCCCTTGATGGTGCATAATTGGAAGGACTTACTTCTGGAATAAGTTGCCTCCATGGATCAGACCTAGATGATAACAGAAACACAGAAAAAAAAAGAGAAAAAACAGAAAAAGAGAAAAAGATTGGATTTCAACATTGATTCCACAAATTTGGGACTGTAAATCTCAAGGTTGCTGGTTGGATCCCGGCCCGGGGGACCAAATGTAAGACTCTAAACGGCGCAGGTGCGTTGGCAGTTCTGTTGAGGGGATAGGTGCTTTTTTAGGCTGCCCTCCTGAGTTTTACAAAAATATTTAAATGTAACCAAGATCAAAGTCCAGAACCTGGTAAACGGGGAACCAAATTTAAGAGGAAAAAGATGAGAATATTTGGTAGCTGGGAGGCAACACTATCTGAGGCAAGATGATTACGGAGAACACTTGAATAGAAGGAGTCAAGAATTCTTCAGAGTTCAAAAAGACAAGGCAATTGTAAGTGACAACATCCACAAGCTAATAGCTCTGGTTGTCAGCAGGGGCTTGGGAAAGATCAACTCAATCCCAAACAACCTCCAGGTTCTCAACCAACCTGCCCAACTCTCCGCAATCAAGCACTTGAAGGGTACCAGATCACTGTGGGTGGCTGCACAAGACAAGACTAATTGTTTGAAGAAGATATAGAAGCAAAAAAATAACTGATTCAAACAATAATCACCCAACACTTCTCAAGGGACTCAAGAGTAGCATGGCGGAATTCAACTTCAAAAGAATTGAAGGGAGGTTTAACACTCCATGTTTTAAGCTTAATAAAACCTCCTCAGTCAAACATGACTGGGTTCAGAAAGATAATCAAAGGATGATCAGGACCAGTATGGTTGGATAAAGGGATCAGGAGTGGTTTAACAAACTCAAGAATTTGATTAGACAAATTCTTTTTCAACAACCAAAGCTATTGGTTGGTGATAAGGATCCAGGATGAAGTGTGAGTATGGAGGCTCAAGGATCAAGGGTTTGAGTATGGAGGCTCAAGGATCAAGGGTGTGCTGATTTCATGCTGGCTGATTCAATGATGCATGATTCTCCAAAAGGCCGGGGAGAGTTCCTCCTTATATGGGCTGGAGGCCCTGTTAGACTATGTACAACAGATTCTACAAATAGAGCGGAAAAAGAAAAAAAATAAGGTGACCGGAAAAATTTGATCACGCAAGCCTTTTGAAATCTTTCTCATCCCTTCACCATCTCTCCCGTCCGTCTGTGGATGGGCGTGCGCAACAACACCCAAATCACCCACTCCTCTTCCAAAGGCAGATGGGGTGGGAAAGGAAAATGAACTGGACCACGGCGGATGTCTGCGGGCGGTAGTCAACACTCTCCACCCCTCAGCTGATGGCGGAAGAGGGTGGGAGAGTCCCAGGAAGGGTGACCGATGAAGTTTTTGAGAGCGCAGATGGGTGGATAGGAGATTGGCTCGAGGCAATTGAGTAAATCCTAACACTCTTGACATTTATGACTGATAGATTGAGTGAGGTGGGAGATTGATGGGTCCAAGGATTGGACAAGCGCTAGGAGGTGCTGTCGGGATGGGTGTGGTAAGTCATGGAAGAGCGCCACGCGACAATAAAAATCAGGATGAGCGACGCGTGAAGGCTGAGGATAAGGATGAGCAACGCACGACGGGCAGATTGGAGATCAGGATGAACGATGGGGGGATAGGAGATCGGGAAGTGCAACAAGATTGGGACGTGCGTTGATGATGAGCAACGTGGGACGCGCAAGGAAAAGGATGAGGAAGCGGGACACGCAATGATGATGAGCAATGGGGGACCCGCAAGGATAATTTTTTTTTCCCCAAGGTTTCCAAAATGGTGCACCACACCATTGCAAGAGGGAAGGAGATGGCTAGCTGGTTTGAATCAGCCAGCAACCGGCCGCAGGAGGGCAACCGGTCAGGGTGACGGCGATTTCATCACCCCCTTGCCCAGGAGGATGGCTGGGCCGGTTGCAGCAAGGCAACCAGCAGTGGGGAGGATTTGATAACCTCTCCACCATTGAAGCAACTTGGGTCCAAGGGGTGCCCTCCCCCCCCCCCTTTACAAAGGGGGAGGAGCGACAGACTAGAGGGGATTTGATCACCCCCCAGCCCACTTACCTATGATGCTGCCCTGGGGGTATTGACCTCCAGGGACCCTGTTAGGGGGATTTGACCACCCCCTCCAGAGATTTGTGAGAAAGAGGCAGAGGGAAGGCATGTTTGCCGGTCACACCCCCCCAGGCAAGTCTGAGACTGGACCCAGGTGTGTCCTGGGTCACACCTGGCAATTTTTATGGCCAGGGGCTGGTTACATGAGGAAACCAGCCAGCATGTGAGGTAACAGAGCTGGTTTTAACATACAACCAGCCAGGGATTTGAATAGTAAAGGGGCTGGTTCAGCCCCATAATGGTGGAAAAACCAGAAGTGACCAGAATAGGATGGTTGTAAGGGTACAGGGACTGATGCCATGCGGGCTGATGTAGCCCAAACCAAGTAACAAGGCCAGTAGAGCCTGTAGAGCTCTTTTGGAGCGGATAATTTGGCGTTTGGCTTGTTGTATCATGGGCTCACAAGAGGCCAATCTTCTGTGCTTACAGAGCTCTTCTCCCTGCTGTTTTCCATCATTCATTCATCATCCATTTGAATTCATCACTGATATCATCCAACATATTGCCCAATTGTGAGAGACCATTAGCAATTATTGGCACCAGATGTCCAGAATATCTTTTGCTTTAAATAATGCTCATTTTCCTAAGCTAATTGCTGGCCATAATTATAACACTTTAAAACTGTCTTGTTTTTCATTCAGTATGTTGATTAATTTTTATTTTGCTTTTGCTTGGTCAGCTTCCACATGAATTTCTGGTGAAGGAAACTTTCTCCATATCTGGGGTTGAACTTTTTGATTAGGCTTACTGGAAAAGATTGTGTGGTTTATGGAGAGTTCATCACTTAGAATCACTTCTAAAGAATTATTCCAATGAGTGTTTTTGATGTTAAAAGGTCCTAAGAAGGCACTTCTAAGTTTTTTATTTCCTGCTAAATTTCCAAATTTATTAGTAGATACTAGGACTTGGTCTCCAATTTTGAATTCAGGCTCCTTATGTGTTTAATAACATCTATGTAGGCTATATTCAACAGCATCATCAACACATTTAAACGCATTTCTTTCATCCATTTCTATTTTTCCTTGAATTCTACATATGTTGGATGTATACTAGCCAATTTTTTATTTAGGTCATCTCTGAGTAGTTTCCCATGTCTGCAAGATTATATTTAAGGAGAGCAGTGCTACTTCCATGGCAATGTCTTTGTAGTGGATAGTTATTAATTCAGCTTTATTGGAAAACCTATGTTCACTATGACTATGACTGGTTGTAGGATTAAGATCCACCAGGGGGTAATCCAGTTGCAGAGTCCAT
Source organism: Puccinia polysora (assembly GCA_025617555.3). Lineage (NCBI taxonomy): Eukaryota > Fungi > Basidiomycota > Pucciniomycetes > Pucciniales > Pucciniaceae > Puccinia > Puccinia polysora. The sequence goes on from CM062614.1 coordinate 21,538,405, forward strand.
ATTAATGATTTCCCATCTCTTCTTGGGTTCAAAAATATTTTGTAGTAGACCAAAACTTTTACCAGTGTTCCTGTTACATTTCTGAATAATTTCACACCAAGAAACATATTTTATAGTGGATTATCTCCAATTGATACACCAGGATGTATGTTTTACCTTTTCTAGGTTCCTATCAGAGGATAAGTGACCAGAGAAGCATTTCTCATGAAGTTCACATAGTATATGTTTGATATGCTCTTCTCTTGTGAAGACTATGACACTAGGATGTTGGTACCTATAGTAAACTAGAAGATCCCATATTTTTAATTTTTCAGATTTATTGATTTTTAGAAATGTTTCAGGTAAGCTGTTAATCAGTTCAGCAGGAGATCTAGTAGTCTCCATAAAGCAAACAAGAGTTTTCATATCAGAGTTGTAATTCTTTCTGATAGAATCCAAATGGGAGTCATCAAGTTCACTGATATGTATTCTCATGATTGTTACTTCAGGATCAAGCATGCTTCTATTGAGTATGTTAAAGAGATCATGATCTTATTGGTCATGAGTGGGATATTTGGGGTCATTGGGTAAATTTGTAATATAGTCATTTGTTTTCTGTACTTTTTATAGCTATCTGCCATCTGAAATTATGCCTGCTGGGATTTTACATTTTCATAAGAGTCATTGATTACCACAAAGTTGGTACATTCTCAATAATAATGTATTTTCTCTAATGCCAAGACTAGATAAAGACATTCAATTTTGCTGGCACAATATCTCTTTTCTTTATCATTGAATTTCCTGTTTATTGCCAGCTGGATACTATTCAGAAACAACTAAATAAGCCATAAATATTTAAAATAAAAAAAAGATAAATAAGAAAAATGCAGAAATATGAATTTAAAAAAGGATGAGAATCCTCAAACCTTTGACCAATCCCAAGCCCAGAAGTGACAGCGGGACACCTTGTTGATCCTACATCCAACTGCTTCCCACCAATCATCTACCATTTCCTGTCCCAACCCATCATCCCGTGCCCTCCAATCATCTATCGTCTCCTTTCACAACCCATCATCTTCTGCCTGCTGTCATCCTTGAAGCGGGCTTGTTTCCCTTTTTTCATCCCTTTTCTTTACATTTCCTGAAATTTTGGCTGCTATTTTTTTCATTACTATTTTCCCTCATCCAGATTTCATTATCTAAAAAAAATTACCCTTTCATTTGTAGTTATCTCTTGTAATTATTGGAAAGGGGCCTCTTGCCCATAAAAAAAGGAGATCTCCCCTGCCTTTTGCCCAACCATCATTCTTTTATACAATCAATAAATCTGTGGGGACCTTTTCCTTTTGTCTGAGCATTCCTATCTGGTGTATATTGTTTGATTTCCCCTTGATAATTTGTGCCTCCATATTCAAATCTTTGATCCATCCTCTGTGACCTTACCGTCATCACCAACCAATAGCCTTGCTGGTTGAAGAATAATTCATTTGATTGATTTCTTGAGATTGTTATACCACTCTTGATACCTTTTTTGATCATACTGGTCTGATCATTCTTTTTGATCATCCTTTTGGAGCCAGTCATGTTTGACTGGGAGGTTTATTTAGGCTTGAAACCTGGAGTGTTCACCCTCCCTTTATTTCTTTGAAGTTAAATAGTGCCATACTATTTTTGAGCTCCTTGAGAAGTATTGGGTTATTCTTGTTCTAACATGATACTGTGTTTCTTATAGAGCTTCTTAAAACAAATTGCTATGTTTTTTACAGCCAACCACAGTTATCTGGTACCCTTCAAGGGCTTGATTTTGGCAATTTGGGAAGGTTCATTGAGAACCTGGAGGTTGGTTGGGATTAAGTTGATCTTTCCTAATCTTCTTCTGAATGCCAGATTTATTAGCTTGTGGCCATTGTTACATACAACCTTGTTATATTGAACTCTTAAGAAACTTAAACTGACTTTTTTCAATTCTTTCCCCACATCATCTTGCCTCAGATAGTTTTGTTCCATTGCTTCCAAATACTATCAAACTCATCCCTTCCATTGATTCCTCATTCATAAGGTTCTAGACCCTGATCTGGGTTACACTTAAATATTTTTGTGATGCTCAGGAGGGCAGGGTACACAGCACCTTTCCCCCTCCACAGAAATTCCTGCAGCTCAGAACTGTTTGGAGTGTTACCGTGCAGCCGCAGCCCGTTCACAAATTTGTTTTCAGCTTACTGATACCATGAGATTTTCATTTCTTTAGCTAAACCAAGTGAAATTGGTGTTGGAACAACAATAATTCCAAGGAAACACATTAAATGCTCAAAAATATTCATCAAGCAAGCAAAACATTTGGACTTTTGTTCTGTTAAGAATGGTTTAAATATATTACTCAAGAGGGGCTAAAGTTCATCAAAAAAAGGGGATCTTTATTGCAAAAACCTCTCTTCAAGGGGCTCTTTTTGAATGTTTAAAGACCTTGGGACAATGAGGTCCTAATTGATTTACTCAAAAGAGGTTTAATCAAGGGGGATGGGTGGACTGGCTGTGTCACAGCACTTATGCCTGCAGGAAAGGGAAATATAGTTTACTAAAATGGGCAGGCACTCCAACATTCTCAAAGATATTCATTGTCAGCTTGCTACTATTGCAGAGCAAGCTGCAAAAGTAACAGAAATAAAATAAAGATAATAATAATAAAATTAACCTAAGAAGGAGTACAAAAACCATAAGTATTATTGAAAAAATGGATTCTCCACACAAAATAAGTAGGGTCACTCACTGACCCCACCCCTGAAATCCAACTCCTTATAATTTTAAATAACTAAGGAAAAGAAAGACCAAAATACCACGGCACCACTATTGAACTTTTTGGCCAATTAAATATTTCAGAAGTACTGTCACGTATAGGTTTCACACCTAAAATTCAGTCAGAATTGAGTTGTTGTGTATATTGTTGAGATGTTGGACTTCATAGCGCTCACTTTCACACAACAGCTCCGCGCAACAAGGTGAAGTGTCACCAGAAGAAGGTTAGAAGGTTCACGCCCTTCAGTCTTTGGGGACATTCCGATGGATTCTTTTTTCCGTTCTCATCCCCTTCTGTTTCTATTTTGACCGGAATCCCTCCACTTATTCTTTATCATCCGCTTCTTGTTTCTTTTCTATTCTTCTTACTCCGCCCACACTCCAAACCAAGAATCACTATACATCTCCAATCATGATCAAACTCAAAATCAAAATATAAACTCACCCAAAACCTGATCTATTCAATTGAATCATCTCTCCTTCCTTTTTCCAAGTCTACATTATTTTTTTTATCTCTTCGCTTCATATATCTCGACCTCAAGACTGAATCATCATCAATCTCTGCCTGGTAAGATCTCGAACCTCCGCAGGATCATCCAGAGTCAACTAACTATCTATTTTCCAAATACCAGTCACTGCCCTATCATTCCAAGTTTCTTGACAATGTCATCTTGCCCAAACTACCTATGCTAACTCTTACAATTGGCTCTAGCTGTAGGATCCTGTTTTCCTTTTCTTTTCCTGTTATCCTTTTAATCTTTTTATATTCATGTCTTCTTGATTTCTTACATACTCTATTTTGTTCAGTCATGCTGGTTCTTAGTTCTAAATAACAACATCACAGAATCTATCACGGTTAAAAGCCAAAACCAACGACTTTAACCAAAAGAATTAAAGAAAGGAACGAACCAGCAGGAGCATCCGATTACTTTCACCAGGTAGCCCTAAAAGCTTTGGTCAATGCCATACCTCCATTGAATGAAGAAAACTATTTGATCTGGCGCGATAAGATGCTAATGCTTTTCAATCTTAAAGACATCAAAGACGCTATTGCGACAAATATGGGAACTATGTCAACCAAGCAAGATAGAGAGATACGGGCGATCATCCTCTCTAAAATCGATAGTACCACACATGCTAATGTAGTTAACTCAACCAACATAACTTCTGCAAAACTTCTATGGGCTGAAATTACACAAAGATTTGCCTCATCTGAAACGGCAAATAGGGAAAGGGTTTTTAATCACTTTCTCCAATCAACGTTTAGTGAACACGCCATCAATGGGTTCATCACCGAGATGCGGAGATCTATTACGAGGATGGCGGACGTAGGAATAGAACTTCCTAAAGATATTCTAGCGTACTTACTTCTCTTCAAATTCCCTCCATTACTTGAGAATATCAAGCAGCAAATAATGCATGTTGAAAAGAATCTCACCGTGGACGTTGTTTTCAATCACCTGATTCAATATCATAACGAAAGAAGGGCACAGGTCAAAGTCTCCAAACCCTCCACTGATGTATCTCTCGTAACGACTAAAGCGAAGTATAATAAAAATGAACGCAAAGTTAAAATGCACTGCAAAGAAGGCTATCATGATCCTAACGCACCCCATCCCGAATCATCATGTTTCCACTTACATCCCAAGAACGCTCCAGACTGGTGGATTGAACAACAAACGGAATGGAAGAACAAAAACAAAAGGAACCCTGCGATAAATTATCATGCTCTACTCACACTTTGGATCAACTCCGACAATAACCCCAATCTCCTTCTGGATTCCGGTGCCAATGTCCACATTTTCAATGACCTTAAATATTTTACATTGATCAAACTACAAGATGACCTTGATGAAATCAAAACCAGCAAACTCAAAGCTAATCTCAAGATTTGGGGAACCGGAACAGTCCAGCTAGAATGGAAAGAATCCACCATCACCCTTGAAGACTGCGTCTACGTACCGGAGATAGTGGTAAATCTAATCAGTCCCTGTCTTCTTGCAAAAAGGGGATGCAATCTCACACAAAGAAATGACAGTTTCTCTGTCACTAGGAATGATAAGATAGTACTAAAAGGACTTGTCCGAGACCACCTTTTTGTCATTGAGAAGCCTCGGACCGCTGGCAGCAATCAAAAGGTGAATCTCTCTAACCAGTCACCCGCCGCACCTCTTTCTCTACTTGATTTCCATAAAACCTATGGACACGCATCCATCTCCACTCTCAAACCACTTCTGAAAGGCCGCTATTCCAACAAGGAACTTCTCAATTTTCAGTGCGATAGCTGCATTAAAAGCAAAATTACTAAAGTGCCATTCTCTAGTATATCGACATCCGCAAACAAACCCTTGGAGCGAATCCACCTTGACTTGATTGGTCCAATCTCTCCCCAATCTAAGGCCGCACATCATTACCTCCTCACCCTGGTTGATAACCATACAGGCTACTTAGCAGCATTTCCTCTCCATTCCAAAGACGAGACTCCCGGAACAATCATCAACATTCTAGAAACTGAATATAAAAGGCTAAACTACTATCCGAATGAAATCTTCTCAGATAAAGGGACTGAATTCACTAATTCTACTCTTAAAACATTTGCTGAATCAAAACACATCAAACTGCTGACCTCCGAACCTTACCATTCCCAACATAATGGTTGTGCCGAAAGAGCCAATCAAACCATAGTCGAATAGGCTCGAACCAATTTCTCGTCCTCAAGATTACCCAAGAATTACTGGCACATTGTGACCAGGAGCTGTTGCTTTATGCTCAACCAGATTCCCCGAGAAGGTAATAATCAGTCTCCTTGGGAACTCATGTTTGGCAAGAAGCTACCAACTAATTACTTGAAACCCGTAGGTACTCCAGTAGTATACCTGGAAAACCTTATTCAAAAAGGACGCAAGTTTGATGAAAAAGGTCTCGAAGGAATCTTGGTTGGGTTCAATCCGGTTTTTCACTCTTACCTCATCCTCAACTTGCTAGGAGCTGTTATAGAAACAAAACACGTTAAGTTCCTAAAAACAAACCTAAATGAATTCCCTCTTCTCGAATCACCCGGCCTAGATATCTTTTCTCAGTCCAGTCTCGATACCAATGAATCAGATTTCTTGACCCTTGATAAACAATACAAGATTCAAGAAGCTGATGTTAAATATTCCGGATCAGACTCTGATCCTGAAAAGGAAGTTAATCCTCTAGATTCTCCATCATCACCAAACAGTTTTCCACAGACAATCCCCTCTTCAGAATCATCATCTAGTGTCCCTGCTCCTGAGTTACCATCTCGACCCAAACGAGAAACCCAAAAACTGCAAAGATATGGATTCCATCACTACTACGAACCCCCTTCCTATAAGGCTGCCTGGAAATGTCCGGAATGGCCTAAATGGGAAAAAGCCTCAAAAGATGAATTACTTTCTATAGAATCTCAACAAGTTTGGGAAGAATATTACGGTATGCCAGACAATATCCTGAAAACCACTTGGGTATTCAAGGTGAAGGAAAATTGTCACGGAGAACCGGTTAAATATAAGGCCAGATTATGTGTGCAGGGTTTCAATCAAATTCAAGGTATTGATTTTGACAAAACTTGGGCGCCTACTAGTAAACTTGGCTCACTCCGACTAGCTCTTCTTTACGGCCTTAATAATAAAATGAACTTTACCCAATTAGACGTAAAAGGGGCATTCTTACATGCTCCTTTAAATGAAACTGTTATAATCAGAACTCCCAAAGGATCGGATCAAAAATCGCCTTTCCTAAAACTAAAGAAATCTCTATATGGTCTCCGACAATCACCGAAAAACTGGTACAATACTCTTACCGCTTGGATCAAATATCAAGGTTTCCATGGATCGACTAGTGACCCATGTCTGTTTCTCAATCCAAACTCTGGAGAGGTCCTATATTTTCATGTGGATGACCTGATCCACGTGGGAAGAAAGGATGATTTCAAAAAAAATTTTTTAAAAAAATTCACTAATTCTTCTTGTCACTCCCCTAACACGATCCTTGGAATGCTGATGGAATTTGAGGATGACAAGATTATGTTTAGCCAACCAAATCATATCAATCGCGGACTTGAGGAGTTAGGACTCGTCGAATGCAACGCTGTCAACTCCCCTCTGACCCAAAATCTACATCTCAAACCCGCCTCAGATGAGGACCACGCCAAATTTACTCAACTTAATATCAACTACCGATCTGCGATCGGCCTCTTGAATCACATTTTCCAATATACTCGACCTGATATCTCTTTTGCGGTATCAAGCTTGGCTAGGTTTAATACTAAACCAGGTCTCACGCATTGGAGAGAGGTTAAGAAGGTTTGGAAATATTTGAAAACCACGAAAGATCTCAAATTAGTTCTGCAATACAATCCAAAGCAAAAACGTTGTTTCTGGCTATAGCGACGCAACCTGGGACAATGATCCTTTGTTCTGCAAATCTCAAACAGGCTACATCATTTTTCACTATGGAAGTCCCATCATCTGGAACTCATCAAGACAACGAAACATAACATATTCATCCACCGAGTCCGAACTGAATGCTATGCTGGATTGCTATTTGGAACTGAAGTGGATATCTCATTTGATTGGCGAGGTATATCTTAATCCCTCAGTGAAGCCTATGATCTACATCGATAATAAGGGTCTCGATGACAAAATAAAAAGGTTCGGGTCCCACTCAAAATCTCGACATATTGACATCAAAACTAAAGGCTTGAGGGAAGACTATTCGCTCAAAAAATACAAATTGACACTCATTTCTTCTGATGAAATGATGGCCGATTCTTTAACTAAGGCGACCTCAATCCAAATACTCAACCGTCTCCAGAAAAGGATTTTCTACAACATCAAGCATAACCTCAATGTACCTTCTCATCTTACCAGTCACGAGGGGTGTTGAGATGTTGGACTTCATAGCGCTCACTTTCACACAACAGCTCCGCGCAACAAGGTGAAGTGTCGCCAGAAGAAGGTTAGAAGGTTCACGCCCTTCAGTCTTTGGGGACATTCCAATAGATTCTTTTTTCCGTTCTCATCCCCTTCTGTTTCTATTTCGACCGGAATCCCTCCACTTATTCTTTATCATCCGCTTCTGGTTTCTTTTCTATTCTTCTTACTCCGCCCACAATCCAAAACAAGAATCACTATACATCTCCAATCATGATCAAACTCAAAATCAAAATATAAACTCACCCAAAACCTGATCTATTCAATTGAATCATCTCTCCTTCCTTTTTCCAAGTCTACGTTATTTTTTTTATCTCTTTGCTTCATATATCGCGACCTCAAGACTGAATCATCATCAATCTCTGCCTGGTAAGATCTTGAAACCTCCGCAGGATCATCCAGAGTCAACTAAATATCTATTTTTCAAATACCAGTCACCGCCCTATCATTCCAAGTTTCTTGACAATGTCATCTTGCCCAAACTACCTACGCTAACTCTTACAATTGGCTCTAGCTGTAGGATCCTGTTTTCCTTTACTTTTCCTGTTATCCTTTTAATCTTTTTATCTTCATGTCTTCTTGATTTCTTACATACTATATTTTGTTCAGTCATGCTGGTTCTTAGTTCTAAATAACAACATCACATAATCTATCATATATTATAGGAGTTACAGACGGAAATGTGTTCTGTCACAATTCCTGCTCACAGCCCCGGTGTAAGACTCCAAAGGTGCTAGGCCGTGGCAGTTCTGTAGAGGGGAAAGGTGCTGTTTAGGCTGCCTTCCTGAATGTTAAAAAAATATTTCAATGTAACCAATATCAAGGTCCAGAACCTGGTAAATGAGGAATCAAGGAGTAGAGGATAAAGATAATAAAAGTTTGGTAGCGATGGAACAGCACTATCTGAGGCAAGATTATGCAGGGAAAAACTCAAACAAAAGAAGTTAAAGTCCCCTTAGAGTTCAATGAACAAAAAGCTGTTGTATGTAAACAATGCCCACACGCTAATAACTCTTGTTGTCAGCAGAAGATTGGGGATGATCAACTCAAACCCAAGCAACCTCCAGGTTCTCAATGAACCTGCCCAACTCTCCGCAATCAAGCGCTTGAAGGGTACCAGATAACTGTGAGTGGCTGTACAGTAAAAAGCAAAATGTTTAAGAAGATCTAAAGCAAACAGTAACTGATTTGAAGCAAGGATAGCCTCAACACTTCTCAAGGGACTCAAGAGTAGGCTGGCAGAATGCAACTCCAAAGAACCTAAGGGGAGTTATAACACTCCAGTTCTCAAGCTTAATAAGACCTCTTCAATCAATTGTGATTGGCTCCAGAAAGGTGATGAGGGATCAGGACCAGTATGGTCAGAGAAAGGGATCAAGGAGTGGTATAACACACTCAAAAAATTCCAACAGACAGAATTTTTTTTCAACCAGCAAGGCTATTGGTTGGTGAAAAGGATCATGGATCAAAGTTTGAGTATGGAGGCTCAAGGATCAAAGGTGTTCTGATTTGATGCTGAGTGATTCCATGCTCCCATGATGGATCCAAAAGGCAGGGGAGAGCCCCTCCTTATATGGGCAGGAGGCCCTGTTAGACTATGTACAACGGATTCTACAAATAGAGCAAAAAAGGAAAGAAAATCATGTGGTCCCTTGCGTCCGTCCGTGGATGGGCGCACCCAACAATACCAGAATCACCCACCCCTCGTCCGAAGGCAGACGGGGTGGGAAAGGGAAATGAACCAAACCGCCGTGGATGTCCGCGGGTGGTAGTTGGCATTCTTCACCCCTTGTCTGAAGGCGGAAGTGGGTGGGAGAGCCCCAGGAAAGGTGACAGATGAAGTTTGTGAGAGCGCGGATGAGCGGATAGGAGATTGGCTTGAGACGGTTGAGTAAATCCTGACAGGCTTGAGATTCACAACTGCTAGATCGAGTGAGAAGGGAGATTTGACGGATCCAAGGATTTGACAAATGCTTGGGGGTGCGGTTGGGATGGATTTGGTAAATCATGGATGAGCGCCGTGCAACGGGCGGACAGGAGATTGGGATGCACAACGACAAAAGTGAGGACGCGCAACAACAAAGATGAGGACCTGCAATGACAACGGCGGAGATGACAAGCAAAGCGCAATGGCAAGGATGATGAGCAAAGCGGATGAAGGATGCGCGAAGCGCGCGGATAAAGGACGCGCGAGGCGTGACGCGCGACAAGCAAGGATAAGGACGCGCAACGCGCAATGATGACAGTTTGGATGAGCCTGAGGATAAGTTGGTTTTTTTTTTTGATGCCGGACGGTTTGGAAACTTAAGAGGTTTTCCCTCACGAAGTTTTCCCTAGTTACGGGATCAATGGTTCTAGCGTCTGTAAGACTGAGAATGCTTCCTTTTCTTTTTCCCCCAAGAGAGAGTGAGAGAGAGAGAGAGAGAGAGAGAGAGCCCCCCAAGCCCCCTTCCTCCCGTACTGAGGGGAGGGGTATTATATCCCCCTCTCCTCAGCCCTAACCTAAGTACAAGCACAAAGACAGACTGGCAACCATGAAGAAGGAACCCTAAACCCAGAACCCTAACCCATCCCCCAACCCATACCCATACCCTATCCCCGCCAGCTCGCCTGCCATTACGCGCATCCGGTTCGTCTTTTTGTGGCGCGGCCCTCCGCCGCGCGATACCCAAAGTTCGCCGCGCTTGCGCGCATCGGCCTGACGCGCCGTCGTGGATTTCCCGTCCCGTGGCCAGCCAGCGCTTGCGCGCGGCTGCCCACGCATATAGCCCCGCTGTCGCCCCGCCTTTTCCTCCCCCAACTAGCCGTCCGAGAACCTGGTTGGCCCAGCTCCATCTGTGAGTCGGACATCCAAGCGGGTCGCGGCCCGGCCCACAGTTGCGTGCTCAATCCCGCCGCACCCACTGCTGAGCCCGCAGCGGCTACTGCTGAACCCGCAGCGGCTACTGCTGAGGACCGGCGCACCCCCACTGCTGAGCCTAACCTACCAGATGCTGAGCGCGCAGGCCGCAACGCAGTCCCCGACCCAAGGCTGTATAATGACACCACAACGTTACGTTTGCGCAACAGTTTATGGATTGAGGTCTTAAGGCGGCCAGGGTGTCCAGGATGGGGCACCACATCTCTCCCCAACTTACAGACTGTCCCTAGTCTGCTCCCGAGTTTGATGCCATAGAAAAAGAAAGGAAAGAAAGATGATTGAAAACAAAGAATGGCCATTTGTATCTCAAGAGTGGTTGAGAAAAAAATATGTCAATCCAATCAAAAATTCTAGAAGTGGCTGAGATAAAATGAAGAAGGCGTCCCAAGTGCTCACATGCATGGCATGAAGTAGAGTTTTCACAACAAAACGCAGGAGATGACCCTGGTTGTGCACAATTGGGGGGACTTACTTCTGGACCAAGCTGCCTCCACAAGAATGAAATTTCTTGACCTGATCAGCAGGGAACCTTCTGGCCATCTGAGTACCATCCAGTTCCTCCAAAAGATATGATCCACCTCTAACTTGACGGACTACTTGGTAAGGACCATTCCAGTGGTTAGAGAAAAGCTTTCCCCACTGAGCTTCCAAGGAACAATTATAAGCCAATACCAGATCACCAGGGTTTAAAGGGTCCCTGATTTAATTTAGGTGTTTATCTTCCCAATACTGAACTGATTTTGCTCTTGATTCCATCATCTTCTGATAAGCTTTGTTTTGAGTATCTTCACTCCTCTCTAGTTGCTTTGATCTGGAAACTAATAGGTCAGTAGTTAAGGAAACTTGTTCCCAAGAGATTCCCAAGAAAGACTCCATTTCAAGATCAAGAGGAAGAACAGCCCTCTGACCAAAGATGATTTCATAAGGAGAGTAACCAGTGGTTTGCTTGGTGGAAATTCAATCAGAGAAGAGGACCAAGGGGGGAAACTTTTGACAATTCTTGCCATTTTCACCCACCAATTTGACAAGAGCAGCCTTCAAAGGAGCATAGCCTCTTTCCACCATGCCTTTTCCTTCAGGATAATAGGGAGTAGTAACTCTATGTTGTCCAGGGAGCGATTGGATCATTTCAGCAAGTTTTCCACCAAATTCCAAGCCACCATCCATAGAGTAAGATTGGGCCAAGCCATAATGCATTGTCCAAGTCTCATTAAGGAAAGCTGCTACTGATTCAGAGCTGAGGTTCTTAAGAAACTTTACTTCAACCCATCCAGAAAAATCATCTCTAGTCACAATGAGGTACTTAGCTCCACCAGCCTTAATGTGAACCACATCGATAGCAATCCTCCCAAAGACAGTGGACTCTCCAGTGGGGTAACAAATTTTGGCCGGGCGCCTAAGATCACGTTTCTGGCACACTTCACAACTCCTACACCATTGAGCAATGGATTTCTTCAGGGATGGCCACCAAAATTGTTTGGATATTTGTTGATAAGTTTTGGTTTCCCCACGATGACCATGGCCTTCATGGAGATTTTCCAGGATCAAATCTTGCTTAGAAGGGATAGTGACCACAACAAATGCACAAGGAGTTACTCTTTTCATAAGCCTAGAACCTTGGACAAAGAAGTTGGAGGACTTCCTTTTAAGGGACCAAAATTCTTTGGCAGAGAGATCAGGGGGTCTTTGGAGAGTTGAAAGGTACTGCTCCAACTTAAGCCAGAAACCCTTCTGGAAACCAGAGTAATTTTGGGAGGAGAAGGCAAAGACAGGGCGGACCAAGGGTTCTTCCTCATCAAAATCCATTCCAACCTCTGATTCATCGTCTCCAATAGGTTGTTGAGATAAACCATCAGGCATGGTGAAAGATTTTCCAGTCCTGTGAACAATATCAAAAGAGAACAACTGGATGAAAGCCACCCAACAAGTCATTGGAGCATTTGGGAGTCTGGGGGCATTGATCATTTCAACAATGGATTGTGAATCAACTTTTAACTCAAAGTATTGACCCCAAAGGACAGTCTGGAGCTTCTTCAACATTTGGGCCACACCACAGAGTTCCATTTTTGGCTGGGAGTACCTGGATTCCACATGTGAGAAAAGAAGACATTCATACAAAGAAGGACGATCCAAACCATTTTCATCTTCCTGGGTAAGAACAGCCCCAACAGATTGATAACCTGAGTCCACTGCCAGCTTGATCTTGCTGGCTGGGGGTCCATAAGTGATCTTTTTCAAAACAATGTCTTTCCCAACAATTGTTTTGAGCAACTGAAATGATTGTTTGCAGTCTTGGGTCCAAATCCATTCAGCATCCTTCCTGGTTAAGCAACGCAAGGGAACATAGATTTTGGATAGTAAGGGAATGAAGATCCTGACATAAGTTACAACACCTAGGAAACCTCTAAATTCCATTGGATTTATTGGGGTAGGCCAGGAGATGATTTTGTTGACTTTAGAGGGTGCCATCCTTCTTCTGTCCTTGCAGACTATATGACCAACAATTTCCAAGGCAGGGAAACAGGCGGCAAGTTTTGATCCAGAGAAAGTAAGGCCAGATTCCTCAATTTGAAACAAAATTCTTTCCAAGACAGTAGCATACTCCCAGATAAATCTTTGGATTCCTGAGTGCCAAGGTAAGAGCTCATTATCATAGTCAGAAACTGGACCTTTAATCCCACCATCATCAATAAATATACCCGCATGATCAGGGATTTTTCCTGGAGGATCCACATCATCTGAGCCTGATAGACTGCAACCAAGTTGGTGGCACCTTGAGGCAATTGAGTCAGCTGAAATCAACCAAGGGGGGTATCAAAAGTAGTGAGGGGACAAGAAATAGGATGCAAGGATTGTTCGTAATAGCCACCCATAATGTCACCTAGACCATAGCAAGCTCTCCCAGAGAAGGATTCAACAAATTCTTCAGTGGCAGGCGGCACGCCAGAGTCTTTAATAGCAACTTTATTAAGAGGTTGGAGATCATGAACTACTCAAAGTTTACCATTACTCTTTAGAAAACAGAAAAAAGGACTGGAATAGCTAGAAGTCAATTGTTTGTATAAACCAGTGTGGACTTGTTTGCGGACCAACTTGATGAATTTGTCAACTTTAGCAGCAGGGATTGGGATCTTTTCTTTTGCCAAGGGTCATGTTCAACTACGGGGATGATGTAAGGAAGACCATAGGATTCTTTCAAGAGTCCTCTCTCTTCTTCACAGAATGCAATAGATTTTTCCCTTAGAGAAAAGATATTTTTGATCAAATTAAACTCATCAGGAAGAAGCCATCCATCTGGACCAAAGTTGACCACTTTCAGACGTTCTTCAGTGACCCAACCAGAGGGAATAAATGGACCAGTGAGGGATCTGGATAGACCAAAGTAAGGATTGTGGGATAGCGGAGGAAGCATAAGAGGATGATTGAGGTTGAGAGGCATTGGTTGGTTGACTGGCTGGACCTTCTTTGCAACTGGTTTGTACTTGGTGGCAAAGGAGAGGAATCCCTGCTTCCTCCAAGCTTTGACCAGTGAGACCTGACTACAAAAACTAAGGCCATGTTCCAACATCTTCCAAGTTGGATGTTCTGCTATGTCCTTGAAAGGTGCCTTCTCCATAAAAGAGGATCCAAAAGATAACACATTGCTCACATGTGTGGCAAAGGGTAGAGTTTTGAAAAAGACAGTAGTAGAAGTCCTTGGTGGTGCACAATTGGGAGGACTTACTTCTACCCCAAATTGCCTCCACCTAAGACCAAACTCCTTCATACCAAAGCCACCAAGAAAAAAATTGAGATCAAGATCTAGTTTAGAATCATTGCGGAGATTCAAAACCGGAATAGAGGATGAGTGATCAGGCTGAAAAAAAAAGGAAAAGAAGATACAACAGATCCAGACAGAGAAGAAATATTTTTGGATTTTTCGAATTTTTCATGTGTTTGGATTTTGATCTTATTTGGATGAGAAAAAAATGATGAGGAAAAAGAAAAATATGCCTCTGAGGTGGGAGTTGGTCCATGATTTGAAGTCTGAGGCTAAGAAGAACTGAAACTATCAGTAGGGCCAACTATTCTGCTAAAAAATGAGGATGAAAGGAATGAGAGTTTTCTTTCTGCTTTCCTTTCAGGACATATTTAAGAGGATGACCAGGGAAGTCTCTTTCCCAACAACCAGAATCCAAAGAACAAAGGGGGACTTCAATCTTCCTGCAATCAGCATCAGGGAGGAGAATTCTCTCCCCAAATTGATCAGAAAACATCAGGGTAGCACCAAAGTCCATTAAGAAAGGCCTTCCCAAGATCATGGGACCATCCAGACAAGTGATCTAGAAGTGACAGGTGCCAACAATATTTCAACCAATTCAAACAAGAATATCCTCAGCAATACCAACCAGTTCACAGGACTGATTCCCAATTCCATAGAACGCAGAGTTGAAACTGACCCTTGGGCTAAGTTTAAGCTTGCAGGCCATGGAGTCCAAAATCAAGTTGAGCTGAGAACCCAAATCCACAAGGAGAGAAACCGTTTTAGTTGAATCACCAAGACAAGATGGAAGGAAACCAAGAGGACAGGAATACAGGTTGGTATCTGAAGAGGGATCTGTTCCACCAGAATCCTCTATCAGAGTACCAGAGGAGACCTTTAATTTGTCCAGACCAATCTCCACACGTCAACAAGAAACCCATTTCTTCATCCCTTCTGCCACAGATGGAGAGATTGACAGGAGTTCAGCCACAGATAGATCAGGGATTTTAAGATCAGAAATTTTCTTTAATACTCCTTCCACAGCATTAGGGTAGTCCTTGGAGATGCCCCTCTCAAATCAAACATTGGGCTGGGTGGAGGGAGGAAGATCAGGTGTAATAGGTGATGGAAGAGGATCTGAGGGTTGGGCAGGTTGAAGAGGGGGAGGATCAGAGTTGTCTTGGAACCTTTCCACAAGTTGTTCCCTTTCTACTTCCATGTCTTCCACATCAGAGGAAGGAGGCTCAGGTGAAGATTGACGTTTAACGGGTTTTCGGAGGATTGAGGATGGAACACGAGGAGACTTATGAGTTTTTGCTTCCTCATGGCGTTTCCTAGCTGGATTGGATTGATAGGTTTCAGGGAAGCTGGAAGAAGTGATAGCTGGGGGATACCAAGGTTGCAGGGTTCCACAGGATGATCAAAAATCCACAGAGACCAAGAATGTTTTCTTAGGAGTTGGTGGTTGGTATGAGGCCACCACCTGAAGGATTGGTCAAGGCGAATTGAAAGGGATCAAAGCACCATTAGGAAGGAAAAAATTATTTCCCTTCTGCTCTACTAACTTCTCCTCCTTGTCCTTCTGGAGTCTAGGACATCTACCAGTACCATGGCCTTCCCTATGGCAATAATAACAGACTATAGTAGATTTAGGAACAGAATTAGCATGTTTAGGAGTGGCTAAAGAGGATATTTTCTGATCTATTTTATTCTCAAATGCCTGAAGTAATTTAGTGATCTCATCTATAGTAGGTGTTTCCCGGTGGGTCTGAGGATTGGGTTTAGGTCTGCCATTGGCTTCTATCTTATTCATGATTTTGTTAGATGCTTGAAAAGAGGGGGCAAGGATTGGTTCAGTGATTTTAGGTTTTTCAAAGGTGAGAGCTGTTTGACCTTTCATCACTTTATCCACAGTGTTCCTAAGAACCATGAAAGCAGGGAGCTTGAACCAATTGTCTCTTGTCATGATCATGGATCCAGATTTCACTGTCAGCCTGCTACTTAGCACAGAGCAACCTGACAAAGTAACAAAAATAATAGGAACAAAGATAAATGAATAAATAAAATTATTATAAAATAAAGGAGTAGGAAATCCATAAATATTATTGCAGAAATGGATTCCCCACCCAAAATAAGGTAGGGTCACTCACTGACCCCACCCGTGAATTCTTACTCCTTATATTTTTAATTAATTTAATACAAAATAGTAAAAAACCACGGCACCAGTATGGCACCTTTTAGCTATTTTAATATTTCACATGATATGTCATGTATAGGTTTCACACCTAAATTTCAGTCAAAATCCAGGTGTTGTGTGTAGTTTAGGAGTTACACGGGAAATTGTGTTTTGTCACAATTCCCGCACGCAGCCCCGCGTCCCTAGCGCTGGTCTCCTGCGTACGCAAACTCCCGCACGCAGCCCCGTGTTGAACTCCCGCGTACGCCAACTCCCGCACGCAGCCCCGCGTCCCTAGCGCTGGTCTCCTGCGTACGCAAACTCCCGCACGCAGCCCGCGTTGGACTCCCGCGTACAACTCCCGCACGCATCCCCGCGCCTCCTATGACATCCAGGTACCGCTCAGAGAAGCTACAACATAGTAGGATCCACACTACATATGTAAAGCTAACACACGAGCATAGATTATGGTTCAAAAACCTTAAAAATCAATTGAAATTAGTTAATAACTAATTTTTAGTATTTTTTTATTAATTAAATAAAGATCCAGACTCACCACGAAGTAAGTTGATCAGAACCTTCAAAGACCACGAAACTACATAAGGAGTGGTCGTAAAAATTATTAAAAATTACATAAAGGATCAGCAGAGGATGGAGAATCAATAAAAATCTACGTCTGCACACTTTGGACCAGTACTTACTGTACAAATTTAGGATCAGTGCAGGACCAGCAAAATGACTAATCTATTGATTAACAGATCCTGCAGCTAAAAAGGAGCTGTTCCTTGACAGATCCAAGGCCAGCAGGCTAACAGCACCTTGAGGACGTGCAAATCTTGCCCTGATTGCCCCCCTAGCCTCAGCCCATGGCTAGTACCCCTTCTAGAGGTCCTCAAGCACCCAAAAAGGAATATTTAAACAGGCTCTTTTGCCCTCCTGTTTCCAAGAAGTTAATCAGTGATCAGGAATTATTTATTATCAATCAGACACGGTGTCATTGTTAATCAAGTGCTTATATGAAGATAAGCAAGTGATTTATGACTT
Source organism: Puccinia polysora (assembly GCA_025617555.3). Classification (NCBI taxonomy): domain Eukaryota; kingdom Fungi; phylum Basidiomycota; class Pucciniomycetes; order Pucciniales; family Pucciniaceae; genus Puccinia; species Puccinia polysora. The sequence continues at coordinate 21,556,017 of CM062614.1, forward strand.
AGTCTGTAGTAGTATTATTTACCTTTATTAACCAATCAACCATTGAAGTTTAGTCAAGCAATCTACCCCATCTGCTCTGAAACCCTTCCAATTATTCCAGGATTTTCGTGGTAAAGTGCTCAGAGTGAGTGTTTCCCTTCCTGTCTAGGCCACTTGTGCTGTTAAGCCCGGCCATTAGTGGAATAAGTCCTTTCTAAGGCACCCATATTTATTCCAAGGTTCTTAAACTGCCTAAGGAGGCCCCTTGAAGAGAGGTTGCTAGTCTGTAAAGATCCCCAGTAGTATAATACTGTCGCCCCTCTTTTTATATTATATTTAAAATATATATAACCAAACCAAATAAACCTTGCACTTGCTCTTACCATACCATTATTGGAGCTTGAAAGTGTTTATTCTTTGGAATATTATTGCTCCAAGTTCTTTTATCACTCTCTGTAGCTAAAGGACTGCAAGGTTCCTGGTATCAGAGAGCTGACAACTGGGGGTCTGGCCGGGAAATATCCTCAATAATCAATTGTTTAATTAATTATCTCCTGGACCAGTTATTTATATAAAAATTATATAAGTAGAAATACTTATCATTTATCTTGATCTTTTGATTCGTCAGTGGATTTAAAAACCCACGGAGAATTGATCAATTATTATTTAAATCTTCTTAAACAGAAAAAAGAAGAAAAATTACGTAACTTTGTGCCTGTTGTTATAACTCCTGAACAGAAACAAGAGAGACTTCTTTATTATAGACAACAAATCTTAAAAGAAAAGGAGCAAGAGTTAGAAAGAATTATCAATTTTAACTCCTTGTTAAGACAGCACAAACAGTGGAAAACCTATCAAAGAAAGCTTTCTGCTTTTAAGAGACGGCATCCAAATTATAAAAGTGAGCTTTGATCTCCTTTTTATTTTTTTTTTTATAAAAAAAATCACAAAAACTCGAAAATTATAATAAAAATTATTATAAAACAAACAAATATATAATTTATATTTTTTATTATTTTATCCTTTCTAGTGGACTTTGTCTTTGGTGATCTTATTGACCAAGACCTCTTAGAGGACGTCCCAGACTGTGGACCCTTGGATTTGTCCCAAGATTTGATTGGAACCCACTCAGATCCCGTTGGAATACCCTCCAAGGACGGACCTGACCCCAATAAGGACTTAGTGCCTTTAAACCTTCATATAAGTAAGAAATATATTTTTTTTTAAAAAAAATAATTACTTGAAAAAAAATTATTTTGTTTACAAAGTTTCGACAAAAACTTATATAATCTTTAAAAATGCATCAAAACAGACGCAACACCCGCGCCAGTGGACGCGCCCCGTCATATGGATCTTTGCCCGGAAGAACCCGTGTGCGCAAGGATGCCAGTCGCGAACGCAATGCGGATCAAGCCAGTGATCGCTCCGATCCGAGGGACCGTGACAACGACTGCGGCCGCCAACTTGACCAACTCACCGTTGGAGGGCTGTCCTTTGTTGAACGTGAAATCCCAGGAGGATACCGTTCCACCTACGCCACCCCAGCCGGACTCCTCCAAGGAGGAGAAAATAAAGGTATTGGTGAAAGAACACGTAGGTCATTGGGAACTGTTCAAACAGGCTCAGACCCAGGAAGACCATCAGGGTATGAGAAAAGCCATATCTTTAGCAAAGAAGACTCAAATAACCCTCCAAAAATTGATTCCAAAGAGAGAAGTAGAAGGTTACGTGAAGAATTGGAATCCTTGGGACCAATTAGTTTCCTTAAGAGGAAACAACAACAACAGGAAGAAGAGATCTCTAGCCCATCAGAAATTAAAGAGTCCCAAAGAGTGGGACAATATAATATCTTTGGCAAGAAAATGGAAGAAAGTGTACCACAATTAGAAGTTGAAACTTTCAACTTGTTTTCCATAAATGTTTCTCATAACTTTGATATCATTGGCAAATGTTTTGATAAAGTATATGAGCAATTGGATAAAGTAAATACCAATTTTGGTAAAGTCATGCAATCCCAATCCAACTTGATCAAAATCAATGAGTTAGAAGTAAGACAAATAAGAGACAGCATTAGTTTGAGTAAAGGAGAACTAATGAATTACCTAGAAAACAATACTTCAGCTATCCAAGAAGAAATTCTTCTATCTATTGAACAAATCAAAGAAGGTATTAATAAAACAGACCACACTTCACCTACTCATATTATTAATAAAATTGATTCATTAAGTAACAAACTTGATCTGGAATTAGGTATGATTAAGAATGATCTCAGAGATCTAAAGATAAACTTATCTCAACCCATTGCAGATTCTGATGAAATCAGACCTTCCAGGTACCACAGTACGCCCCAATTACCTTCTAGACCAAGACTAACAAGGCATGAATCTTTCAGACCTAGTCCCACTCCTGAAGTAGAACAAGCATTAAAATTACTTCCCCCTATCACTGAGTGGCCTATATTCTCCGGAGAAGGAGAATACAATCATGTCAGTTTTATTAAGTTTATTGACTATACTCTGGCCTCTTATGAACTTCCTGATAACATAGCCGTGGTAAGACTACCTAGACTGTTTGAAGGAGTAGCCCTTGACTGGTTCATCAATAAGAGAGAAGAGGTAGGATCTTTGTCATGGAATTCATGGAAAGATTTGATTAAGGAACAATTTGGTACCAGAATTTGGAAAAGAAAAATGATGAAGACTTTTGAAACTTCTTTGTTTGATCCATCTAAGGACAAACCTCACAAATGGTGCCTTGACCAGAAGAGAAGACTAGACTGCTTCTACCCAAATGCTGATAAAGAAGAAGTCAATGAAAGACTCCTCAACCTATGTCCTGGACAACTTAACCATAGTGTAAGGTGCAGAATGCCCATGAACTCTGACCTTTCCACTCTCATAGGAGTATTAGAAGAAACTATTGACATGAATGTCTTAGACAAAAAGCTTAATAAACCCAGAGAACCAACTACTAGGAATAAGGAAGATTATAATAACAAGAATAAAGAACTTCTACCTAACAACTCAGAAGCCAAGAATACTTTGGTGACCAAAGAAAAGACATGTTGGAATTGCAACCAAACAGGGCATGTAAGACCTGACTGTCCTTTACCCAGGAGAAAGATTAATCCTATTAACGGAGAAGAGGATGACACTAATCCTGACCCCCAACTAGATGACACTGATGGTTCCATCTCTGAATGTGACCTAATTATCACTAATCCCATTAATGTCATTGAAGGTAACATAGAATCTTCCCTAGATATTAACCCTGTTAATGAAGATAGCAATTTGCCTGAAAAATGGACACCCAACATGAAAATCCAACATGTTTCTGAAGCTAAGACCTTAACCCTCAAACCTTCTATTGGAAAAGGGTACACAGGTGGTAAAACTTGTTATGCCACTGGCTTGATACAAGGTTCCCCCGTAAAATTACTTCTAGACAGTGGAGCCTTCTGCTCTTGTGTTGGAACTGACTACTTAGATAAACAGGATTCCAACTGGAAGAAAAACTTACTACCTGTACCTCGAGCTAAGTTCAGCAGCTGTAACTCACCTCTCAATGCTATTGGAGTATGGCCAACAGAAATCATACTCCCCCACTCTAAAGGATCAATCAAGATAAAGATTGAATTTGTAGTACTTCAAAATGGAGTATGTGATTATTTTATTATAGGAAATGATTCTCTTTGCCTATACAGGATAGATGTCTTCCAGAGTAAAGGGAGATATTTCACTATAGGAGGAGATTGGAACAAGAAGTTCCAAATATGCCATATCAATGCTGAAGCTACTGATTCCACTTATGAGAGACACTTGGAAACTTTTAACCAGGAATACTTTTCCCAAGCTGCCTTGAATTCCCAGCTTAGTGAAAACCAGAAAAGAGATATTCTCCAAGCATGCTTTGAGAACCAGAATGCTTTTTGCACCAAAGACCATCCCATTGGTAATATCAAAGGTCATGATATGGTCTTAACTTTGACTATTAAGCCTCCTTACCCTCCTAACCTCAGGAGACCAGCTTACCCTTCTAGTCCAAAATCTAGGACTGCTCTAGAAAGCCACATCCAAGAACTAGTGGACCTACAAGTCTTACGGAAAGTAGGGCATAATGAGCAAGTAGACGTAACTACCCCTGTGATAATGGCCTGGCACAATGATAAGTCTAGGATGGTTGGAGACTTTAGAATGCTCAACAACTACACCCAGGCTTACTATTATCCTATCCCAAGGATTGACCACGCTCTACATAATCTTTCTAAAGCTAAGTTCATTACTACTATGGACATGTTGAAAGGCTTTCAACAAATACCTATCAGTCCGGATAGTAGGAAATTTATGAGAATTATATGTCATTTAGGCATATATGAGTATCTCAGAATGCCATTTGGTATTAAAAATGCTCCTTCCCACTTCCAAAGAATGATGGATACCGTCTTAGGAATGTTCATCAGACAAGGTTGGATGATGGTATACATAGATGATGTTATCATTTATTCAGACGATTGGGATACTCACATGGATAAAGTACGGCTAGTGCTTAAAACAATTGCCACAGTAGGATTAAAAGTATCTATGAAAAAGTGCAACTTTGGATACGGAGAACTCAAAGCTCTAGGATACATTGTTTCTGGACTAACTTTAACTGCTGACCAAAGTAAGATAGCCGCAGTAATGAACAGACCTATGCCCCAGAACAAAACGGAACTCTTATCCTTTATAAGCTTCTGCAGCTATTACAGGAAGTACATATTTAAATCTGCTAACCTCACCAAGTGTTTATATGAGATCTGCAACAACAACACTTTATTCGAAATGACTCATGAAAGATTGAAGAATTATGAGGAACTTAAAGTAGCTATGAATACTGCCCCAGTGTTGATACAACCAGATTATTCTAAACCTTTCAAGCTTTAAATAGATGCTAGCATGGAAGGATTAGGAGCTGCATTACACCAAGAAGTAATAGAAGAGGATAAACCAGTAGAGAAACCTATACTCTTCATATCTAGACAAGTCAAAGATACTGAAAAAAAATATGGTGCCAGCCAAATGGAATGCCTTGCTCTAGTATGGGCATTAGAAAAACTCCACTATTATTTGGAAGGTACAAATTTTGTGGTGATCACTGATTGCAATGCTGTTAGGACGCTCATGAACATGAAAACTCCTAGCAGGCATATGTTAAGATGGCAGATAGCCATACAACAGTACAGAGGTCAGATGACAATAGTCCACCAAGCTGGAGTTAAACATCAGAATGCTGACAGTCTTAGCAGAAATGCTCTACCAAATGATACTAGCAATCCTGCTCATGACCCAGAAGATCATGATATATTTCCTATACTAAACATTAACCTGTTTAATCTGGAAGCTCCCATCATAGGAATTCACATATGTGAACTAGATGAATCACTGTTCAGCTCCATCAGAGAAGCATACAAATCTGACATGAAGACTTTGATTAACATCATAGAAAGTACTTCCCCTCCATCTGAACTCATAAACAGTTTACCTGAACCCCTACTGAAGTCCTATAAAGAAGGAAGATTCACACTGTGGGATGGGCTAGTATATTACCGGCATAAACACTCTAGTGTTATAGTCTTGACCACTGAATGTCATGACAATTGCTCTTCGGGTCACCTGTCTACTGATAGAACCCTAGATAAAGTAAAGCAGACTGCCTGGTGGATCAACTGGAGAGACTCCACTATCAAGTATGTTTCAAGCTGTGAAATCTGTCAGAAGTCCAACAGGATCACTGGGAAAAGGTTTGGACTACTCCAGAGGATAGCTGAGCCCAGGAAAAGATGGGAAGTTATCAACATGGACTTTGTAACAGGACTGCCCCCTGGAGGAGCTTACTCTTACAACTCAGTCCTGGTTATTGTAGACAGAATTTCTAAGAAAGCCAAGTTTCTACCTAACCATAAGGAAGACACAGCTATGGAAGTAGCCTTACTCTTCTGGAACAGACTAATTGCTGATGTAGGAATTCCTAAGATTATTATCAGTGATAGAGACCCCAAATTCACGTCTGAATTCTGGAGAAACCTCCATGATATTTTAGGAACTACCTTAGCCTTTTCTACAGCTTATCACCCTCAGACAGATGGATTAGCTGAAAGAATGATCCAGACTCTAGAGGATATGCTCAGAAGGTTCTGTTGCTTTGGGATGGAGTACAAAAATACAGATGGATATTGCCATGACTGGGTTAGCCTTTTACCTGCACTAGAAATGGCCTATAACAGTAGTAAACACTCTACTACCAAAGAAGCTCCTTACGTACTAGAAAGAGGATGGATCCCCAAATTGCCCAAGGATAACCTCAATCAGGAGTTGACTAATATCCATCCAACATCACTGGACTTCAAAAACATGATAGATATGGCAAACAAGCACGCTGCTAAGTGTGTACAAGATGCTGTTGAATACAACCAACAGAGGTGGGATAAAACTCACAAAGAACCTGATTTCAGAATAGGAGATCAAGTTCTAATTTCAACCGCCAATTTCAATAACTTGGCTGGAAACAGGAAACTCAGACCAGCCTTTGTTGGGCCTTTCACTATCAAGAAACTCCATGGTAAGAATGCCGTAGAAGTCATCCTCAGTAATGAACTCTCTAGGAAACACCCAGTCTTTCCAGTTAGCCTTGTCAAACACTACCATCCCAGAGAAGGTGAAAAGACCCCTTCACCTGAAGTACCAGTCTTAGATGAGCCTGAGAAGGACAAAGGAAAAGTTAGTAAAATCCTTAAATATAAAAAAGAAAGGATCCAAGGAAAAGATGTTAGACTTTACTTAGTCAGATACAAAGGAGAATCAGCTGATAAAGATGAATGGCTACCTGAAAACAACATTCCAGATGGACCTATACACCTGAGAAACTGCAGAGCCAGTAAAAGACACTGAGCCCCAAAAATTTTTTTTTCAGATATAGTCATATCTTGGAGTGGGGGAATGTCAGCCTGCTACTTAGCACAGAGCAACCTGACAAAGTAACAAAAATAATAGGAACAAAGATAAATGAATAAATAAAATTATTATAAAATAAAGGAGTAGGAAATCCATAAATATTATTGCAGAAATGGATTCCCCACCCAAAATAAGGTAGGGTCACTCACTGACCCCACCCGTGAATTCTTACTCCTTATATTTTTAATTAATTTAATACAAAATAGTAAAAAACCACGGCACCAGTATGGCACCTTTTAGCTATTTTAATATTTCACATGATATGTCATGTATAGGTTTCACACCTAAATTTCAGTCAAAATCCAGGTGTTGTGTGTAGTTTAGGAGTTACACGGGAAATTGTGTTTTGTCACAATTCCCGCACGCAGCCCCGCGTCCCTAGCGCTGGTCTCCTGCGTACGCAAACTCCTGCACGCAGCCCCGTGTTGAACTCCCGCGTACGCCAACTCCCGCACGCAGCCCCGCGTCCCTAGCGCTGGTCTCCTGCGTACGCAAACTCCCGCACGCAGCCCGCGTTGGACTCCCGCGTACAACTCCTGCACGCATCCCCGCGCCTCCTATGACATCCAGGTACCGCTCAGAGAAGCTACAACATAGTAGGATCCACACTACATATGTAAAGCTAACACACGAGCATAGAGATTTATGACTTAGTCTGTAGTAGTATTATTTACCTTTATTAACCAATCAACCATTGAAGTTTAGTCGAGCAATCTACCCCATCTGCTCTGAAACCCTTCCAATTATTCCAGGATTTTCGTGGTAAAGTGCTCAGAGTGAGTGTTTCCCTTCCTGTCTAGGCCACTTGTGCTGTTAAGCCCGGCCATTAGTGGAATAAGTCCTTTCTAAGGCACCCATATTTATTCCAAGGTTCTTAAACTGCCTAAGGAGGCCCCTTGAAGAGAGGTTGCTAGTCTGTAAAGATCCCCAGTAGTATAATACTGTGGCCCCTCTTTTTATATTATATTTAAAATATATATAACCAAACCAAATAAACCTTGCACTTGCTCTTACCATACCATTATTGGAGCTTTAAAGTGTTTATTCTTTGGAATATTATTGCTCCAAGTTCTTTTATCACTCTCTGTAGCTAAAGGACTGCAAGGTTCCTGGTATCAGAGAGCTGACATTCAGCAATTCATCCTTAATTCTTTCCTGCACTCCTGGAGAGAAAGACTGAAAAAATTGCACTCAAATTTCCTCCAACGTATCAATGTGATTGTTCCGGATAAGGTAGGACCGGATAGGGTCCCAAGATTTTCTGAAAGTCTGATAGTCAGAGGCTGAGGAGATACCACCATTGGAGATCCATTGAGAAACCAGGGCATCCAAGTCTTGCAAAGTAAATCTGGCTACATCTATTTTTACCCAATAGGCCAACATAGCCTCCTTCAGGAGCCACCAGTTGTGAGTTTCAAATCCCTCAAACAATTTGATAACCTCCACAACTTTTTCAGAAGATATAAAAAATTGTAACTGATAAGCCATATCATATTCACTGGCACCATCCACTTCCGCAGCCATCTCATAGGAGTCCAGGAATCGTTTGACATTGGTCCCATTGAAGCCTAAATTTTTGTTCTGAGGTTTGATTTTGACCATCTTGGCCCAAACAGATAAAGAGGATCCAGCAGATACCATGTTGAAGGTATCCTAAGAGATCCAGACAAGCAGAGTTCCAAGGTGGCTCACAAGTGTGGCAAGAGTAGAGTTTCACAAAAACAACAAGGATCTTGCCCAGACGGTGCACAATTGGGAGTACTTACTTCTGGACCAAGCTGCCTCCACAGATCAGATCTGAAAAAAGAAAACACAGAGAAAGAAAAGAAAAAAAATTGGATCAGATTTTGGAGTTGATTCTTCAAGTTGGGACTGTAAATCCCAAGGTTGCTGGTTTGATCCCGGCCCAGGGGACCAAATGTAAGAGTCCAAACGGTGCTAGGCCGTGGCAGTCCTGTGGAGGGGAAAGGTGCTTTTTAGGCTGCCCTCCTGAGTGTTACAAAAATATTTAAATGTAACCAAGATCAAGGTCCAGAAGCTGGTAAATGAGGAATCAAGGAGTAGAGGATAAAGATAATAAAAGTTTGGTAGCTATGGAACAGCACTATCTGAGGCAAGATTATGTAGGGAAAAACTCAAACAAAAGATGTTAAAGTCCCCTTAGACTTCAAAGAACAAAAAGCTGTTGTATGTAAACAACGCCCACACGCTAATAACTCTGGTTGTCAGCAGAAGATTGGGGATGATCAACTCAAACCCAAGCAACCTCCAGGTTCTCAATGAACCTGCCCAACTCTCCGCAATCAAGCGCTTGAAGGGTACCAGATAACTATGGGTGGCTGTACAGGAAAAAGCACAAAGTTTAAGAAGCTCTAAACCAAACAGTAACTGATTTGAAGCAAGGATAGCCTCAACACTTCTCAAGGGACTCAAGAGTAGGCTGGCAGAATGAAACTCCAAAGAAGCTAAGGGGAGGTATAACATCCCAGGTCTCAAGCTTAATAAGACCTCTACAATCAATCATGATTGGCTCCAGAAAGGTGATCAGGGATCAGGACCAGTATGGTCAGAGAAAGGGATCAAGGAGTGGTATAAAACACTCAAAAAATTCCAACAGACAGAATTTTTCTTCAACCAGCAAGGCTATTGGTTGGTGATAAGGATCAGGGAACAAGGTTTGAGTGTGAAGGCTCAAGGATCAAAGTTTGAGTATGGAGGCTCAAGGATCAAAGGTGTGCTGATTTCATGCTGAGTGATTCCATGCTCCCATGATGGATCCAAAAGGCAGGGGAGAGCCCCTCCTTATATGGGCAGGAGGCCCTGTTAGACTATGTACAATGGATTCTACAAATAGAGCAAAAAAGGAAAGAAAATCATGTGGTCCCTTGCGTCCGTCCATGGATGGGCGCATGCAACAATACCGGAATCACCCACCCCTCCTCGGAAGGCGGACGGGGTGGGAAAGGGAAATAAACCAAACCCCCGCGGATGTCTGCGGGCGGTAGTTGGAACTCTTCACCCCTTGTCAAAAGGAGGAAGTGGGTGGGAGAGCCCCAGGAAAGGTGATGGATGAAGTTCGTGAGAGCGTGGATGAGCAGATAGGAGATTGGCCCAAGACGGTTGAGTAAATCCTGACAGGCTTGAGATTCACGACTGATAGATTGAGTGAGATGGGAGATTTGACGGATCCAAGGATTTGACAAATGCTTGAGGGTGCGGTCGGGATGGATTTGGTAAATCATGGATGAGTGGCGCGCGACGGGCTGACAGGAGATTGGGACCTGCAATGACAAAAGTGAGGAAGCGCGACAACAAAGATGAGGAAGCGCAATGAAGACGGCAGAGATGACAAGCAACGCACAACGGCAAGGATGATGAGCAACACATATGAAGGACGCACGACGCGCCCGGATAAAGGATGCGCGAAGTGCAAGGATAAGGACGCGCGAGGCGCAATGATGAAAGTTTGGATGAGCCTGAGGATAATTTTTTTTTCTTTTTTTTTTTGATGCGGGACGGTACTTTTGCGCAACAGTTTATGGATTGAGGTCCTAAGGCGGCCAGGGTGTCCAGGATGGGGCACCACACTGGCAGCAAATGCACCCGCGCCTGGCTGAGCTAAAGCTCTGTCACTCTTTCAAAGTTGCATATGCAGCCCTGGGCCTCTGACAAGTATGCAGCTGCCGGACTATGGGTTAAAAAAGTGAAAGGCGGCCTGAGAAACCTAGGTACGCATAAACATGCTACAACCTACAAGGGAACATTCTACATATGTAATAAATGTTCCTGTGGATAGTAGATTGTCTAAAAATACATAAAATTATATAAAAAGAATTAAATAACCTTTATAAATATTTTTTATTGAATATAATTCAAAGTACCAAAAAATGTCGAAAATAAGATAATGACTACTTCTAAAAATATATTTAAATACCATAATATACTATTATGAGAATTTCTAGACATCAACATTTTTGTGAAATACTAAGAAAACATAAGATGTAGAAATATTACATGAATTCTCATGACTTATATTTTTAAGTACTTATTTTATTAAATCAACTGGAACTCGAAAATAAGGAGTAAAATCAATATCATGACTTTAATCCAGTCATTTAATACATGATGAGAACTCACCTGACCACAGTATGTCAGTAGAAATGTCTATTAAAATAATTATTGGAACATTTAATAAGGATAATTAATTGAATAATACATAAATAGGACAGATTAGTGTTATTCACACATCCTAATATCAATTATAAAGTAGAATAATTCCCATACCCTGAGGAATTATATGCTACCCGTGCTATAGCACCAAGAACACGTGAAAGGCTACCACTGGTTCCCCTGCTAGCCTTAGTGTCTGTACCTTTGAGCCCCTGTACCCCTCAGAAGGATAGTATTGGGACTCCAAAATCTATAAAAACAGAGCTCTTTTGAGGATATTTATCAGCTCTATGATACCAGGAACCTTGCAGTCCTTTAGCTGCAGGGAGTGATAAAAATACTGGAATAATAATAATAATAATAATAATAATTCAAAAAATAAACGCTTAGAGGCTCAAATAAATAATAAAATAAGAGCAGTTGCAAGGTTTAATTGGTTTGGTAATAAAAGGTTTTCAATATTTATACAAAAGAGGGCCCACAGTATTATAGTACTGGGGTTCTTTACAGACAAATAAACCTCTCTTCAAGGGGCCTCCTTAGGCTGTTTAAGAACCTTGGAATGAAGATGGGTGCCTTAGAAAGGACTTATTCCACTAATGGCAAGGAATAACAGCACACTGGCCTAGACAGGAAGGGAAACACTCACTCTGAGCACTTTATCATGGAAATCCTGCAATAATGGGAAGGGTCTCAGAAAAGATGGGGTGGATTGCCTGACTAAACTTCAAGGGTTGATTGGTTTTAAGAAATGAATAATAATACTACAGACTTGGTCATAAATCACTTTCTTAGGCTGTTCATAAGCACTTGACTAACAATGAAACAGTTTCTGATTGATGATAATAATTCCTGGTAAAACTGCTGATAGAATAATGGATCCAAAGAGGCCTGTATAAATACCTTTTTGGTGTGATTTTGAGCTTCTCAGGGCGCATACAGAGGGTTCTTCTCATGGGCTGAGGCTGGCAAGCCAGTCAGAGAACAATTAGCACTTCCACATGGTGCTTTTAATCAGCTGACCTTGGATCTGCTGGATTTCTCTACTCTTTTAGCCAAAGGATCTGTTAATCTATCATGGCTTAAATTGGATCATTCTGCACTCACCCTGCATTTGTACCATTAGTATTGCTTTAAAGTGATTTGATTTGGAAGTTTCCTAATTTTCCATCATCTTCTGATCAAGTAGAGAATTTTTAATAATATTTATGAACACTCCTTGTAGGGTTTTGTGTTCTTTAAAGATCAGAGTCAATGATTTATGTGGTAATCCTTGATTTTTCATTTATTATTAAAAAATTTTCTAAACTTAATTTTAATTAAGTTTTGATCTTTTTAGATCATTACTAATGCATATGTCAACTTTTAATATATGCCAGGCAACCCTAATTAGGTTGTAGCTCTTTTGAGCGGTACCTGGTTGTCAGATTAGTCACAACAGATCCAGATGCAGAGATCAGTAATTTTAGATGCTTGCGGGATAGGATCTGCTGCATGCGTGGCAGAATTGGCTGCGCGCGGGTCTCTAGTAGGCGGGAAACTGCTACTAAGAGTATGTAGGGGTATGTAATGATGCAGGGCTGCGCGCGGGAATTGTGACATAACACATCTCTGCATGTAACTCCTAAAATATACACAACACCTTAATTCTGAGGAAATTTTAGGTGTAAAACCTACACATGACAACACGTGTGAAATTTTAGAATGGCCAAAAAGGGGCCATACTGGTGTTGTAATTTTAAGTACTTTTCTTTTTAATTATTTTAAAAATGTAAGGACTTGTATTTCAAGGGTGGGGTCAGTGAGTGAAACTACCTAATTTTGGTGAGGAATCCATTTCTTTAATAATATTTATGTACTTCTCACTCCTTCTTTTTTTAATTGAGATATTCTTATTTTTATAGTTTTTTGTTGCCATGACAGGTTGCTCTGTACATAGTAGCAAACTGACAATATTGATGGGCAGAGACCCAGTTATATGAATACCCAGACACCATGCCAAGGTCATCAAGTGCTTATAAGAGATAAGTAGGTGATTTATGGCTTTAGTCTGATTCATAATATCCATCATCAATCCTCTTTTATCAATTTAAACTGTTGAACAACCTAATAACCCCAGTATACAGGTTTAACCCATCAGTGCACGTCACAAACAGATACCCAAAGGATGGATTAATATACCGGTGAGCTTAATTATCCTTTCTCTGTCGTGGTAGCTTGTTTAAAAAGCCCTTCCACTCCACCGTGTATTTTATATACATATTATCTTTGGGAAAAATATCCTTTAAACTAAAGGGCCCAAAGTAACCAGGCCTACGTGTTTTCATACTTAATTCCCTGAAGAGAGGTGTTAAAGATCCGCAATATAATTCTGGCCCCTCTATAAAAATATTTTATAATCAATTTATCAATATTGATTCATAACAATAAACCATAACCAAACAAATTAACCTTGCAAAAAGCTTTATCCAAATATTTAATGGATTTTTGCTTCATTTATTAAATAATACATTTATTATTTATTCTATTAACTCTGGTAGCTAAAGGATAGCAAGGGTCTTGGCCTACAGGAGGCTGAAATTCATGATTAAAAGGGTCTCAAGCCAAATTTTGGGGATTTTGCTGATATTATTCAATGGAATTAACAAATGGGTTAGAATTAATAATTATACTATCAGAATGAGTCCATGAAGCAATTTTTGACTTATATGAACAATTGATAATGGATGGAAAGGAGTCTGGATTGATTACTCAAAAATTAGTGGTGTTTAAATCATCAAAAAGGGGCTGTATATATACTTTTTTGGGGTAGTAAGACCTCTCAGGGCATGTAGAGAGGGTTTTGCTTGTGTGCTAATTCTAAAAATTTGGCCACAGTTACTTTGGCAAATATTTCTAGTTCTTTACATCAGCTGGACTTGCCTGTTTCATATTGCAATGTGAAATAATTGCCAGAAACTGTTTAAATGTTAATTTTTCAATTTTTCAGTTCTGACATATTTCTTGATTTTGTACTGTTTTCTCTTGATTGAAAGGGTCAGAAGTGGTGATTGGTAGATTCTAAGCCATCCCATGAACATTTTGACAATTTTTAATAATTTGTATGGGAACTGATTTGTATTTTTCTTTATTCATAAAATTTGATAATGTTATTTACCTGACAATCTTCATTATGATTTTCCCTGAAGTTTCTGTCTTATATTTTGAATTTCATACTTTTTATTCAATATAAAGGGGTTTCAGGAATCCTGCTATCTGTCAGTCAAGTTGTTACATATGCATGATGTATGCATGCAGGTTGTAGCATGTTCCCGTGGTACCAGTATGAGGTTGCTACTATGAACAGAGCAACCTGTCAATAGCAACACAAACTATGAAAAACTAAGAATATCTCAATTAACAAAAGAAGGAGTGAGAAATCCATAAATATTATTGAAGAAATGAATTCCTCACCCAAAGTTAGGTGGGGTCACTCACTGACCCCACCCTTTAATTCCAAGTCCTTAAATTTTTAAAATAATTAAAAAGAAAAGTACTAAAAATTACAACACCAGTATGGCACCTTCTGGTTATTCTAACATTTCACACGTTTTTTCACGTATAGGATTTACACCTAAAATTTACTCAGAATTGAGGTGTTGTGTATATTTTAGGAGTTACACGTGGAAATGTGTTATGTCACAATTCCAGCGCGCAGCCCTGCATCATTACATACTCCTATGTACTCTTTGTAGCAGATTCCCGCGTACTAGAGACCTGTGCGCAGCTGATTTTGCCACGCACGCAGCGCATCCTACCCCGCCCGCATCTGTACCAACTGATCCCCGCGTCTGGATTTGTTGTGACTAATCTAACAACCAGGTACCTCTCAGAAGAGCTAAAACCTAGTTAGAGTTGCCTAGCATATGTAACAAATTGACATATGCATTATTCATAATCTAGAAGGATCAAAGCTTAAATAAAATTAATGAAAAGTAAGTTTAGAGCATTTTTTAGTAATAAATCAAAGATCAAGGATTACAACATAAATCACTGACCCTGAACTTTGAGGACCACAAAACACTACAAGGAGTGTTCATAAAAATCATTAAAGATTATCTACGTGATTATCAGATAATGAAAAATCAGTAAACATCCACATCTGCTGTAAGACTCCAGAGGGTGCTAGGCTGTGGCAGTTCTGAGGAGGGGAAAGGTGCTGTTTAGGCTGCCTTCCTGACTATTTCCAGAACCTGGTAAATGGGGGACCAAATGTAAGAGGATAAAGATTATATTAGTCGGTAGCTGGGAGAAAAAACTATCTGAGGCAAGATGATGTTGGGGAAAATTTGAATAGAAGGAGTCAAGAATTGTTCAGAGATCAACAAGACAAGGCAATTTTGAGTGACAACGCCCATTAGCTAATAGCTCTGGTCGTCAGCAGGAGCTTAGGAAAGATCAACTCAATCCCAAACAACCTCCAGGTTCTCAACCAACCTGCCCAACTCTCCGCAATCAAGCGCTTGAAGGGTACCAGATCACTGTGGGTGGCTGTACAAGACAAGACTAATTGTTTGAAGAAGATATAGAAGCAAAAAAATAACTGATTCAAACAATAATCACCCAACACTTCTCAAGGGACTCAAGAGTAGCGTGGCGGGATTCAACTTCAAAAGAGATGAAGGGAGTTTGAACACTCCAGGTTTGAGGCTTAATAAAACCTTTTCAGGCAAACGTGACTGGGTCCAGAAAGATAATCAAAGGATGATCAGGACCAGTTTGGTCGGACAAAAGGATCTGGAGTGGTTTAACACACTCAAGAATTCAATTAGTCAAATTCTTCTTCAACTAGAAAAGCTATTTGTTGGTAATAAGGATCAAGGATCAAGGGCTTTGAGTATGGAGGCTCAAGGATCAAGGGGCAATCATAGATATACCCAATTTTTTTTGTCTCAGATAAAGGGGAATGAAGACCCCACGGATGATGTATTTCAACAGAATACTGATGATCTTAGGATGTGGTGTGTGTTAGGATACCATGTGCTGATCTGATGTGATGTAGGATGTGCTCCTTCTCCCCCAAAAGGCAGGGGAGAGCCTCTTCTTATATGGGCAGGAGGCCTTTTTATACTATGTACAAGGGATACTACAAATGGAGCGGAAAAAGAAAGAAAGAATTTTTTTTTGATTTTCAGATTTTTAGGTGATCAGAAAAATTTGATCAGGCAGGACGGTGGAAATCCAGCCTCCCTGACCAGGGTGGGATCCTTCTCATCCCTTCACCATCTTTTGCGTCCGTCCGTGGAGGGGCGCGCGCGACAATACCGGAATCACCCACCCCTTGCCCAAAGGCAGAAGGGGTGGGAAAGAAAAACAGATCAGACCGCCCGCGGGTGTCCAAGGGTGGTAGACGACACTCTCCACCCCCACCCGGAGATGGA
This sequence comes from Puccinia polysora, assembly GCA_025617555.3. NCBI lineage: Eukaryota > Fungi > Basidiomycota > Pucciniomycetes > Pucciniales > Pucciniaceae > Puccinia > Puccinia polysora. Next base: position 21,572,575 of record CM062614.1, read on the forward strand.
AGGGGGTGGGAGAGTCCCAGGAAGGCTGATGGATTGGTTGGGGAGAGGCTGGGGGATCTGATGGGGAATTGTGTCAGCTCTCTGATACCAGGAACCTTGCAGTCCTTTAGCAACAGAGAGTGATAAAAGAATTTGGAGCAATAATATTCCAAATAATAAACACTTTACGGCTCCAATAATGGTATGGTAAGAGCAAGTGCAAGGTTTAATTGTTTTTGTTATAAATATGTTAAATATAATATAAAAAGAGGGGCCACAGTAATATACTACTGGGGGTCTTTACAGACTTGGCAACCTCTCCTCAAGGGGCCTCCTTAGGCAGTTTATAACCTTGGGATGAAGATGGGTGCCTTCTAAGGCCTTATCCACTAATTTGGGCGGGCAAAACAGCACACAAACCCAGAGCAGGAAGGGAACAACTTACTTGGGAAGTAATTCACAGAAATCCTGCAAAGATTCAGGTAAGAAGCTTCAGAACAGATGGGGTTGGTGGCTGGTACAAACTTCTTGTTGTTGATAGTTATTTAGAAAATAATAGTAATAATACTTTGGACTAGATCATAAATCAATTGCTTTCTTCTTGATAAGCACTTGACTAACAATGACACAATGTCTGATTGATAATAATAATATTTCTGATAACTGATAACTGATGGATTAATGGGAGCAAAAAGGGCAAAGAGGGCCTGTTTAAATATTCCTTTTTGGGTGCTTGAGGGCCTCTAGAAGGGGTATTAGCCAAGGGCTGAGGCTGGGGTGGCACTCAGGGCAAGGTTGGCACGTCTTCAAGGTGCTGTTAGCCTTCTGGCCTTAGATCTGTCAAGGAACAGCTCCATGTTAGCTGCAGGATCTTTTAATCAATAGATTAGTCATTTTGCTGATCCTCCACTGATCCTCAATTTTTACTGTAAGTACTGGTCATAAATGAACAGACGTGCATTTTTATTGATTCTCCATTTTCTGCTGATCCTGTATGTTAATTTTAATAATTTTTACGACCACTCCTTATGTAGTTTTGTGGTCTTTGAAGGTTCTGATCAACTCATGTCGTGGTGGGTCTGGATCTTTATTTAATTAATAAAAAATACTAAAAATTAGTTAATAACTAGTTTTAATTGATTTTTAAGGTTTTTTAACTATAATCCATGCTTGTGTGGCAGCTTTACATATGTAGTGTAGATCCTACTATATTGTAGCTCCTCTGAGCGGTACCTGGCTGTCAGACTGATCACTGCAGGCTAGGCGCGGGGATAAGTCCATTCAGATGCGTGTGGGGGACTGATCCGCTGCGCGCGTGACTAGTTCACGGGATTTCCTGCAAGTGGGATGGATCAACTACGCGGGAGTTCAGTTGAGCAGGATTCCAGCACTGCAGGGACGCGGGGCTGCGTGTGGGAGTTTCCATACGCCGGAGTTCAGCGCTGTAGGGACGCGGGGCTGCGTGCGGGAGTTGGCGTACGCGGGAGTCCAGCGCTGCAGGGACGCGGGGCTGCGTGCGGGAATTGTGACAAAACACAATTCCCCGTGTAACTCCTAAAATACACAAAACACCTGGATTTTGACTGAAATCTAGGTGTGAAACCTATACATGACATATCATGTGAAATATTAAAATGGCCAAAAGGTGTCATTCTAGTGCCGTGGTCATTTACCATTTTATATTAAATTAATTAAAAAATATAACAAGTAAGAATTCAAGGGTGGGGTCAGTGATTGACCCTACCTCATTTTGGGTGGGAAATCCATTTCTGCAATAATATTTATGGATTTCCTACTCCTTCATTTTATAACAATTTTATTTATTATTTTTTGTTCTTTTTATTTTTGTTAATATTGTTGTTGCTTTTTCAGGTTGCTCTGTTTTAAGTAGCAGGCTGACATTCCCCCACTCCAAGATGTAACTATATCTGAAAAAAAATTTTGGGGCTCAGTTTCTTTTACTGGCTCTGTAGATTCTCAGGTGTATAGGTCCATCTAGAATGTTTTTTTCAGGTAGCCATTCATCTTATTCAGCTCATTCTCCTTTGTATCTGACTAAGTAAAGTCTAACATCTTTTCCTTGGATCCTTTCTTTTTTATCTTTAAGGATTTTACTGACTTTTCCTTTGTCCTTCTCTGGCTCATCTAAGACTTGTATTTCAGGTGAAGGGGTCTTTTCAACTTCTCTGGGATGGTAGTGTTTGACAAGGCTAACTGGGAAGACTTGGTGTTTCCTAGAGAGTTCATTACTGAGGATGACTTCTACAGCATTCTTACCATGGAGTTTCTTGATAGTGAAAGGCCCAACAAAGGCTGGTCTGAGTTTCCTGTTTCCAGCCAAGTTATTGAAATTGGCGGTTGAAATTAGAACTTGATCTCCTATTCTGAAATCAGGTTCTTTGTGAGTTTTATCCCACCTCTGTTGGTTGTATTCAACAGCATCTTGTACACACTTAGCAGCGTTCTTATTTGGCCTATCCATCATGCTTTTGAAGTCTAGTGATGTTGGATGGATATTAGTTAACTCCTGATTGAGGTTATCCTTGGGTAATTTGGGGATCCATCCTCTTTCCAGTATGTAAGGAGCCTCTTTGGTAGTAGAGTGTTTACTACTGTTATAGGCCATTTCTAGTTCAGGTAAAAGGCTAACCCAGTCATGGCAATATCCGTCTGTATTCTTGTACTCCATCCCAAAGCAACAGAACCTTCTGAGCATGTCCTCTAGAGTCTGGATCATTCTTTCAGCTAATCCATTTGTCTGAGGTTATAAGCTGTAGAAAAGGCTAAGGTAGTTCCTAACATATCATGGAGGTTTCTCCAGAATTCAGACGTGAATTTGGGGTCTCTATCACTGATAATAATCTTAGGAACTCCTACATCAGCAATTGGTCTGTTCCAGAAGAGTAAGGCTACTTCCATAGCTGTGTCTTCCTTATGGTTAGGTAGAAACTTGGCTTTCTTAGAAAATCTGTCTACAATAACCAGGACTGAGTTGTAAGAGTAAGCTCCTCCAGGGGGCAGTCCAGTTACAAAGTCCATGTTGATAACTTCCCATCTTTTCCTGGGCTCAGCAATCCTTTTGAGTAGTCCAAACCTTTTCCCAGTGGTCCTGTTGGACTTCTGACAGATTTCACAGCTTGAAACATACTTGATAGTGGAGTCTCTCCAGTTGATCCACCAGGCAGTCTGTTTTACTTTATCTAGTGTTCTATCAGTAGACAGGTGATTCGAAGAGCAATTATCATGACATTCAGCTAAAACAAGTTTGATATGCTCTGTTTTGGTCAAGACTATAACACTAGAGTGTTTATGCCGGTAATATACTAGGCCATCCCACAGTGTCAATCTTCCTTCTTTATTGGATTTAAGCAGGGGTTCAGGTAAACTGTTGATGAGTTCAGATGGAGGTGAAGAACTTTCTATGATGTTAATCAAAGTCTTCATGTCAGAGTTGTATGCTTCTTTGATGGAGCAGAACAGTGATTCATTTAGTTCAAATATGTGAATTCCTATGATGGGAGCTTCAAGATTAAACAGGTTAATGTTTAGTATAGGAAATATTTCATGATCTTCTGGGTCATGAGCATGATTTATAGTATCATTTGGGAGATAATTTATACTGAGACTGTCAGTGTTCTGATGTTTAACTCCAGCTTGGTGGACTATAGTCATCTGACCTCTGTACTGTTGTATGGCTATCTTCCATCTTAACATATGCCTGCTAGGAGTTTTCATGTTCATGAGAGTTCTAACAGCATTTCAATCAGTGATCACCACAAAATTTGTACCTTCCAAATAATAGTGGAGTTTTTCTAATGCCCATACTAGAGCGAGGCATTCCATTTGGCTGGCACCATATCTCTTCTCAGTATCTTTGACTTGTCTAGATATGAAGAGTATAGGTTTCTCTACTGGTTTATCCTCTTCTATTACTTCTTGGTGTAATGCAGCTCCTAATCCTTCCATTATGGCATCTATGTAAAGTTTGAAAGGTTTAGAATAATCAGGTTGTATCAACACTGGAGCAGTAGTAATAGCTACTTTGGGTTCCTCATAATTCTTCAATCTTTCATGAGTCATTTCAAACAAAGTGTTGTTGTTGCAGATCTCATATAAACACTTGGTGAGGTTTGCAAATTTTGGTATGTACTTCCTGTAATAGCTGCAGAAGCTTATGAAGGATAAGAGTTCAGTTTTGTTCTGGGGCATAGGTCTGTTCATTACTGCTGCTATCTTACTTTGGTCAGCAGTTAAAGTGAGTCCAGAACCAATATGTCCTAGAGCTTTTAGTTCTCCATATCTAAAGTTGCACTTTTTCGTAGATACTTTGAATCCTACTGTGGAGATGTTTTTAATTACTAGCCTTAATTTATCCATGTGAGTATCCCAATCTTCCGAATAAATGATAAAATCATCTATGTATACCATCATCCAAATTTGCCTGATGAACATTCCTAAGACTGTATCCATCATTCTTTGGAAGTGGGAAGGAGCATTTTTAATACCAAAGGGCATTCTGAGATACTCATATATGCCTAAATGACATATGATTCTCATAAATTTCCTACTATCCGGACTGATAGGTATTTGGTGAAAGCCTTTCAACATGTCCATAGTAGTAATGAACTTAGCTTTAGAAAGATTATGTAGAGCATGGTCAATCCTTGGGATAGGATAATAGTCAGCTTGGGTGTAGTTGTTGGGCATTCTAAAGTCTCCAACCATCCTAGACTTATCATTGTGCCAGGCTATTATCACAGGTGTATTTACGTCTACTTGCTCATTATGCCCTACTTTCCTTAAGACTTGTAAGTCCACTAGTTCTTGGATGTGGCCTTCTAGAGCAGTCCTAGATTTTCGACTAGAAGGGTAAGCTGGTCTTCTGAGGTTAGGAGGGTAAGGAGGCTCAATAGTTAAAGTTAAGAACATATCATGAACTTTAATATTACCAATGGGATGGTCTTTAGTGAAAAAAGAATTCTGGTTCTCAAAGAAAACTTGGAGAATATCTATTTTCTGGTCTTCACTAAGCTGAGAATTCAGGGCAGCTTGGGAAAAGTATTCCTGGTTAAAAGTCTCTAAGTGTCTCTCATAAGTGGAATCAGTAGCTTTAGCATTGACATGGCATATTTGGAACTTCTTGTTCCAATCTCCCCCTATAGTGAATTATCTCCCTTTCCTCTGGAAGAAATCTATCCCGTACAGGCAAAGAGAATCATTTCCTATAATAAAATAATCACATACTCCATTTTGAAGTACTACAAATTCAATCTTTATCTTGATTGATCCTTTAGAGTGGGGAAGTATGATTTCTGTTGGCCATACTCCAATAGCATTGAGAGGTGAGTTACAGATGCTGAACTTAGCTCAAGGTACTGGTAGTAAGTTTTTCTTCCAGTTAGAATCCTGCTTATCTAATTAGTCAGTTCCAACACAAGAGCAGAAGGATCCACTGTCTAGAAGTTATTTTACGGGGGAACCTTGTATCAAGCCAGTGGCATAACAAGTTTTACCACAGGTGTAACCTTTTCCAATAGAAGGTTTAAGGGTTTAGGTCTTGGCTTCAGAAACATGTTGGATTTTCATGTTGGGAGTCCACTGTTGAGGCAAATTGCTATCTTCATTAACAGGGTTAATATCTAGGGAAGATTCTATGTTACCTTTGATGACATTAATGGGATTAGTGATCATTAAGTCACACTCAGAGATGGAACCATCAGTGTCATCTAGTTGGTGGTCAGGATTAGTGTCATCTTCTTCCCCTTCAATAAGATTAATCTTCCTCCTGGCTAAAGGACAGTCAGGTCTTACTTGCCCCGTTTGGTTGCAATTCCAAAATATCTTTTCTTTGGTTACCAAAGTATTCTTGGCTTCTGAGTTGGTAGGGAGAGGTTCTTTATTCTTTTTATTATATTCTTCCTTATTCCTAGTAGTTGGTTCTCTGGGTTTGTTAACCTTTTTGTCTAAGCCATTCATGTCAATAGTTTCTTCTAATACTCCTATGAGAGTGGAAAGGTCAGAGTTCATGGGCATTCTGCATCTTACTCTATGGTTAAGTTGTCCAGGACATAGGTTGAGGAGTCTTTCATTGACTTCTTCTTTATCAGCATTTGAATAGAAGCAGTCTAGTCTTCTCTTCTGGTCAAGGCACCATTTGTGAGGTTTGTCCTTAGATGGATCAAACAGAGAAGTTTTGAAAGTCTTCATCATTTTTCTTTTCCAAATTCTGGTACCAAATTGTTCCTTAATCATGTCTTTCCACAAATTCCATGACAAAGATCCTACCTCTTCTCTCTTATTGTTGAACAAGTCAAGGGCTACTCCTTCAAACAGTCTAGGTAGTCTTACTACGGCTATGTCATCAGGAAGTTCATAAGAGGCCAGAGTATAGTCAATAAACTTAATAAAACTGACATGATTGTATTCTCCTTCTCCTGAGGATTTAGGCCACTCAGTGATAGGGGGAAGTAATTTTAATGCTTTTTATACTTCAGGAGTGGGACTAGGCCTGAAAGATTCATGCCTTGTTGGTCTTGGTCTAAAAGGTAATTGGGGAGTACTGTGGTACCTGGAAGGTCTGATTTCATCAGAGTCTGCAATGGGTTGAGTTAAGTTTATCTTTAGATCTCTGAGATCATTCTTAATCATACCTAATTCCAGGTCAAGTTTGTTACTCAATGAATCAATTTTATTAATAATATGAGTAGGAGAAGCATGGTCTGTCTTATTAATACCTTCTTTGATTTTTTCAATAGATAGAAGAATTTCTTCTTGGATAGCTGAAGTATTGTTTTCTAAGTACTTCATTAGTTCTCCCATACTCAAGCTGATGCTGTCTCTTATTTGTTTTACTTCTAACTCATTGATTTTTACCAAGTTGGATTGGGATTGCATGACTTTACCAAAATTGGTGTTTACTTTATCCAATTGCTCATATAATTTGTCAAAAAATTTGCTAATGATATCAAAGTTATGGGAAACATTGATGGAAAACAAGTTGAAAGTTTCTACATCTAATTGTGGTACAATTTCTTCCATTTTCTTGCCAAAGATATTATATTGTCCCACTCTTTGGGATTCTTTAATTTCTGATGGGCTAGAGATCTCTTCTTCCTGTTGTTGTTGTTTCCTCTTAAGGAAACTAATTGGTCCCAAGGATTCCAATTCTGCACGTAGCCTTCTACTTCTCTCTTGGGGATCAATTTTTGGAGGGTTATTTGAGTCTTCTTTGCCAAAGATATGGCTTTTCTCATACGTTGCTGTTCTTCCTGGGTCTGAGCCTGTTTGAACAGTTCCCAATGACCCACGTGTTCTTTCACCAATACCTTTATTTTTTCCTCCTCGGAGGAGTCCGGCTGGGGTGGCGTAGGTGGAAAGGTATCCTCCTGGGATATCAAGTTGGACAATGAACGGCTCTCCAACGGTGAGTTGGTCGAGTTGGCGGCCGCGTTCATTGTCATTGTCACTCGGATCCGAGCAATTACTGGCTGGATCTGCATCACGTTTGTGACTGGCGTCCTTGCGCGGGCAGGTTCCTCCGGGCAAAGATCCATATGACGGGGCGCGTCCACTGGCGCGGGTGTTGCGTCTGTTTTGATGCATGTTACAAATTATGTAAGTCTTTGTCAAAACTTTGTAAAAAAATCAAAAAAATAACTTTTTTGAGTAGTTTTGGTTTATATATTTTTTTTTTAAAAAAAAAATATATGACTATCTTATATGAAGGTTTGAAGGTACTAAGTCCTTGTTGGGGTCAGGACCGTCCTTGGAAGGTATTCCAATGGGATCTGAGTGAGTTCCAATCAAATCTTGGGACAAGTCCAAGGGTCCACAGTCTGGGACCTCCTCTAAGAGGTCTTGGTCAATAAGATCACCAAAAACAAAGTCCACTAGAAAGGATAAAATAAAAAAAATATAAGTTATATATTTATTTATTTTTTATAATGATTTTTTTATAATTTTAGAGTTTTTATGATTTTTTTATAATAAAAAGGAGATTAAAGCTCACTTTTATAATTTGGATACCGTCTCTTAAAAGCAGAAAACTTTCTTTGATAGATTTTCCACTCTTTGTGCTGTCTTAACAAGGAGTTAAAATTAATAATTCTTTCTAACTCTTGTTCCTTTTCTTTTAAGATTTGTTGTCTATAATAAAGAAGTCTCTCTTATTCTTGTTCAGGAGTTATAACAACAGTCACAAAGTTACAAAATTTTTCTTCTTTTTTCTGTTTAAGAAGAGTCAAATAATAATTGATCAATTCTCCATTGTTTTTTAAATCCACTGGATAAATCAAAAGATAAAGAAAAATGATAAGTATTTCTACTTATATGATTTTTTTAATATAAATAACTAGTCCAGGACATAATTAATTAAACAATTAATTATTAAGGATACTTCCCGGACAGACCCCCAGTTGTCAGCTCTCTGTTACCAGGAACCTTGCAGTCCTTTAGCTACAGAGAGTGATAAAAGAATTTGGAGCTATAATATTCCAAATAATAAACACTTTACGGCTCCAATAATGGTATGGTAAGAGCAATTGCAAGGTTTAATTGGTTTTGTTATAAATATGTTAAATATAATATAAAAAGAGGGGCCAGTAATATACTACTGGGGGTCTTTACAGACTTGGAAACCTCTCCTCAAGGGGCCTCCTTAGGCAGTTTATAACCTTGGAATGAAGATGGGTGCCTTCTAAGGCCTTATCCACTAATTTGGGCGGGCAAAACAGCACACAAACCCAAAGAAGGAAGGGAACAACTTACTTGGGAATTAATTCACAGAAATCCTGCAAAGATTCAGGTAAGAAGCTTCAGAACAGATGGGGTTGGTGGCTGGTTCAAACTTCTGGTTGTTGATAGTTATTTAGAAAATAATAATAATAATACTTCAGACTAGATCATAAATCACTTGCTTTCTTCTTGATAAGCACTTGACTAACAATGACACAATGTCTCATTGATAATAATAATATTTCTGATAACTGATAACTGATGGATTAATGGGAGCAAAAAGGGCAAAGAGGGCCTGTTTAAATATTCCTTTTTGGGTGCTTGAGGGCCTCTAGAAGGGGTATTAGCCAAGGGCTGAGGCTAGGGGGGCAGTCAGGGCAAGTTTGGCACGTCCTCAAGGTGCTTTTAGCCTGCTGGCCTTAGATCTGTCAAGGAAAAGCTCCTTTTAAACTGCAGGATCTGTTAATCAATAGATTAGTCATTTTGCTGATCCTGCACTGATCCTCAATTTGTACTGTAAGTACTGGTACAAAGTGAGCAGACGTGGATGTTTATTGATTCCCCATCTTTTGCTGATCCTTTATTTAATTTGTAATAATTTTTACGACCACTCCTTATGTAGTTTCGTGGTCTTTGAGGGTTCTGATCAACTCATGTCGTGGTGAGTCTGGATCTTTATTTAATTAATAAAAAATACCAAAAATTAGTTAATAACTAATTTTAATTGATTTTTAAGGTTTTTAAACTATAATCTATGCTTGTGTGGCAGCTTTACATATGTAGTGTAGATCCTACTATATTGTAGCTCCTCTGAGCGGTACCTGGCTGTCAGACTGATCACTGCAGGCTAGGCGCGGGGATCAGTCCATTCAGATGCGCGAGGGGACTGATCTGCTGCTCAGATGCGCGCGGGGGACTGATCCGCTGCGCGCGTGACTAGGTCATGGGATTGCCTGCACGCGGGAGGGATCAACTGCACGGGAGTTCAGCACTGTAGGGATGCGGGGCTGCGTGTGGGAGTTTGTATACGCGGGAGTCCAGCGCTGGAGGGACGCGGGGCTGCGTGCGGTAATTGGCGTACGCGGGAGTCCATGCGCTGCAGGGACGCGGGGCTGCGTGCGGGAATCTTGACAAAACACAATTCCCCGTGTAACTCCTAAAATACACAAAACACCTGGATTTCAACTGAAATCTAGGTGTGAAACCTATACATGACATATCATGTGAAATATTAAAATGGCCAAAAGGTGTCATTCTGGTGCCGTGGTCATTTACCATTTTATATTGAATTAATTAAAAAATATAAGGAGTAAGAATTCAAGGGTGGGGACAGTGAGTGACCCTACCATAGTTTGGGTGGGGAATCCATTTCTGCAATAATATTTATGGATTTCCTACTCCTTCATTTTATAATAATTATATTTATTATTTTTTGTTCTTTTTATTTTTTTTAATATTGTTGTTGCTTTGTCAGCTTGCTCTGTGCTAAGTAGCAGGCTGACAAATCGAGTTTGGCCTTGAGTTTGATGATTTGATGACGCTGTGGTGTCAATATATAGCCTTGGATCGGGAACTGCGTCGCGGCCTGCGCGCTCAGCATCTGGTAGGTCGGGCTCAGCAGTTGGGGTGCGCGCGTTCTCAGCAGTGGCCGCTGCGGGCTCAGCAGAAGGCACAGCAGGGCGAAGCACGCAGCTGCGGGCCGGGTCTGACTAGGGAAGGCGGGCCGCGACCCGCTTGGGTGTCCAACCCAGTGATGGAGCCGGGCCAATCAGGTTCTCGGGCGGTTAGTTAGGGAAGGAAGGGGCGGAGCAATCGCGGGGCTATACCCGTGGACGGCCGCGCGCAAGTGCGGGCAGGCTACGGGACTAGGAAATTCACGACGGCGCGTCGGGCGGATATGGGCAATCGCGGTGAACTTCAAGAAGCGCGCGGCGGAGGGCCGCGCCGCGGGGGACAAACCGGATGCGTGTAATGGCAGGCAAGCAAGTGGAATAGGATACGGACAGGGTACAGGTTAGGATATGGGATAGGGTTTTTGGGCCTAGGGTTTCCTTCTTCATTGTTGTCGGGTTGTTCATGTGCTTGTACTTAGGTTAGGGTTGAGGGGGAGGGCTCAAATACCTTTCCCCTCAACTCCGGGTTGTAGGGGGGGGATCTTACCATTGTATCATCAGGAGGCGGGGAGCGGACTTAGGAAAAGAGAATCCCTCCCCTCTTCTCTCCTTTTCTCCTTGGAAGGCTCTGAAAAACTTCACTTCACGGACTGGACTTGACTCTAGGATATCACTTTTATGACATCGGACTAGATCGGATTGGAAAGGAAAGAATTCATCTTATTATTTCTCTCTCCCTCTCCCTCCCTCTCTCTTGAACGCCTGCATCCAATCTCCTTACAGACGCTTTGATCAATAACTTCCGGAACTTGAGGACAACTTCTGGGGTGTTGCTCCCGAAAGTTTCCACATCTGGGGGTCTGGCCGGGAAAAATCTTTCGTCAAGGTCTCTCGAAGGTACTCACGGATGCTACCAACAGCCGCTTCTCTTCCTTCCTCCTCCAACGGCTTCCGCGCTACTCCATGGATTTACCCGCATATTCGACTCAACATTGCGCAGTTGGAGCAATTCATCTCACGTTATGAAACAATCGCGGACTCTGAAGGCGTTTTGGATTTTGAGAAGGTGCGCCATGTCGTCCTGTTCATCAAGGACGCGGAAGCGCGTTGGGAAGTGGAGGAGATGGGAGGATACCTGAACCTGGATTGGCCGGAACTGAAGGAGGACATGCTGGCAAGATGGGGGAGGCACGGTTCTTGCTTTCAGAAGGACGATCTCAAGCCATCCGCGGAATTGGGTTACCAGGCAGGCGCGCGCAACGGGACCCAGGTGCAAGCAGAAGTGGACTACGCGGAACTGGAGTACTACAGGGCAGAGTATGTTCCAGCCCCACCACCGGCAACCATCTCTTGGGCTAGCGAACTTACATAGGTGGCAAGGGGCCTCAAGGTCTATCTGGAGAGTATTCAGTCCCCCAGCACTTCTGCGCCCCGCGTGTACGCAAATGGGGAGGACAACATTCGTTGGCGGACAGGACAAAGGGACCGGACAGTGGATTCAAACGCGGAATTGGTTTCCCCAGGGGGGCTAAGAACGTGTTGGGGAAGCGGGACTCAATGGAACCGGTGCGGCCTACTGACAGGAAGCGGGCGAGGACAAAGGAACAGGAAATGGATGCTGCGTGCGGACTGGGAATTGGCAAGCGGCGGACAGATCTTGCAAAGAAGGTACATGCGGCGGCGGAAGAGATGGACCACACGTTGGAGAATCACAACCCGAGCCAGACCTCTTTGACGGCGGAGAGCGCGCATTTGGAAAGGGTAGTGGCAGCAACGGAAAGGACGGGCGCGCGTGGAAGCAACGGTGATGGTGGGCGGACAAGACACAAGAGTCGGACGGCAAACCCGATCGATCCGAGGCCGGCAGAGGCGGGGTGCGTGTTGGGGAAGCGGGTATTGGTGGGACCGGTTCAGTCTAACGGCGGGAAGAAAGCGAGAAGAGGATACTTCGCGCGGTTTGGGAGTTGGTGAACGGCGGATAAATCTGATGGGAGGTGGGGGACAAGCGGTGGTGGGAGCAGGTCATGTGTCGGGAAATCGTAACCGAGGCAAGACCCTTACGACGGCGGAGGAGACGGACGCCGAACGGGAAATGGAAGTGCGCTGGGACCGAGAATCGGACGGATCAGGAACCGACGGCATGGTTTGAAGGAATGCAGGGAGATCGGGCGACGGACGCGACCCTCATGGCATTGGCTGAAGCCACCAGCTGGGGACAGCAGCTAGGTTTGGTGGGGGAACTAGAGGATAAGGCGCGGGCGCGGCGATGGGATATATATATAAAAAAAAAAAAAAAAAAAAAAAAAAAAAAAAAAAAAGAGAGAAATCTTTCACCTTTTCTATCATTTCTCACTTGTCCCTTTTTTTTCTTATTTTCTAATTTTTTTTATCATTTCTTGGGCGCGGACGCGGTTCTCAACCTCGCGTCTTAGTTCTCACTCAGGCGCGGACCCGGCTCTCATTCTCGCCCTCACAATGCGCGCGGCGCGGATTTTTCTCAGTAAAACAAATTCGCGTTTGAGGCGTGTATTTCTCTTAATGAATAGGGAAACGCGGTACAACAAAAAAGCGGATAAAAGAGGGAAGGGAAAAAGAAAAGGGGAAGAGGGGACAAGGCCAAGGCGCTTAAGCCATCTTCATCATTTCCTCCATTTCCGCCCTCGATGACGCCAGTAAAGCCCGGAATGACGCAAAGAGTTCACGCCGGGCTTCCGAGGATTGGGCTCCGGGAGTCGCAAGGTATTGGCAGAGCATCGTAGTCAACCTTTCCGCGAAAACTTCAAAGCTGGCTGCCGGGAGCGCCATCACGACCGGAATCTCCGGGATCTCGGGAGAGTCGGCGGGAGGAGGGGCTGGTGCGGACGGGCGCTCAGGGGATCCAACGGGAGGGTCCAGTCCGATAGGAAGCAATGACGAGATGACCACCGGCGACGCGGGCGGAGGAGTAGGGCCTTGTGGAGTCGGAGGAGTCGGAGAAGCGGGCGGAGGAGTAGGGCCTCGTGGAGTCGGAGGAGCCGGAGCAGGGGCCGGAGCAGCGCGTCGCCTAAGGATTTCGTCGATTCGCGGGTCCCTCGTGCCTTGCGTAACCCAGACGCGATCCGCCCAAAATTGCAAAGCCCTCCGATAAGCCGCAAAGTCTGGATAGTCATCCTTACGTGGTGGTCCCACGCGGAGAAGCGGAGAAGAGGAGTCGCGGTCGGAGTTCGGACGAGGACGGTGGGGAGGTGATCCGGGTGGAGTCCACGATTCCTCCAAGATAGCGTCATCATCCGAAACCACGAACGGGTCCGGACGAGCCCGCTTGCGCGGCCGAGGACGAGAGCCGGATTGGTTGGGGCCACGGGGCATACCCTTGCTAAGCGAGCAGCGGCGGTGTCCGCAACGCCACGCGGAGCAGGCGCGGCGGCCGGACACAATAGAGCATTCAAGCCCGTTTCGGGCGCAGAAGTCGCAGCGGACCATGATGACGAGGGAGTGGAGGGATAGGGATGTGGAGCGGAGTTTAGAGTTGGTAGAGGGGGTAGGGCGCAAAGGACAGCCAAGGTGACAATGGGGAGGACCTCTGGGGACAGAACTCAAGTTGGGGGGGGATGTGGTGTCAATATATAGCCTTGGATTGGGAACTGCGTCGCGGCCTGCGCGCTCAGCATCTGGTAGGTCGGGCTCAGCAGTTGGGGTGCGCGCATTCTCAGCAGTGGCCGCTGCGGGCTCAGCAGAAGGCACAGCAGGGCGAAGCACGCAGCTGCGGGCCGGGTCTGACTAGGGAAGGCGGGCTGTGACCCGCTTGGCTGTCCAACCCAGTGATGGAGCCGGGCCGATCAGGTTCTTGGGCGGTTAGGTAGGGAAGGAAAGGGCGGAGCGATCGCGGGGCTATACCCGTGGACGGCCGCGCGCAAAATTCACAACGGCGCGTGGGGCGGATACGGGCAATTGCGGTGAACTTTGAGAAGCGCGCGGCGGAGGGCGGCGCCGCGGGGGACAAACCGGATGCTTGTAATAGCAGGCAAGCAAGCGGAATAGGATACGGACAGGGTACAGGTTAGGATATGGGATAGGTTTTTTGGGCCTAGGGTTTCTTTCTTCATTGTTGTTGGGTTGTTCATGTGCTTGTACTTAGGTTAGGGTTGAGGGGGAGGGCTCAAATACCTTTCCCCTCAACTCCGGGTTGTAGGGGGGGGATCTTGTCATTGTATAATCAGGAGGCGGGGAGCGGACTTAGGAAAAGAGAATCCCTCCCCTCTTCTCTCCTTTTCTCCTCGGAAGGCTCTGAAAAACTTCACTTCACAGACTGGACTGGACTCTAGGATATCACTTTTATGACATTGGACTAGATCGGATTGGAAAGGAAAGAATTCATCTTATTATTTCTCTCTCCCTCTCCCTCCCTCTCTCTTGAACGGCTGCATCCAATCTCCTTACAGACGCTTTGATCAATAACTTCCAGAACTTGAGGACGACTTCTGGGGTGTTGCTCCCGAAAGTTTCCACAACGCTCAACCAATTGATGACAATCGAAGGATTGATGATGGTGGGAGGATAGGAGTGACAGACTGAAGATCAATTGTCTTTCAATTGCTTGTTGGTTAGTTGATATCTATCCAATGGTTCTTCTGATCATGACCCGTTTGATCAAGTGAGTGGGTAGTAGTTTGATGATCAATGATGAATAAATTGGGTTGATCAAATTCATCTTGTCAAGCCTCAGAGCAAGGTTCTTGGGTGGATGTGGAGTGGCTAAGATTTTTTGAATTGACCACTACCGGTGACCAAGAATTGTTTCTTGGCACCCTGATGAGTCTTGAGTTTCAATCTGAGCCTTCTGAACTTTTTGGATTCCCCAATTTATTTCCATGCTTGGTTTGGGGTGGATGAGAAGAAGGAAGCAGAGGATGATGATGATGTTGAGTGATGAGTGAAGCGCAAGGATGAGGAGGAGGAGGAGCAA
Source organism: Puccinia polysora (assembly GCA_025617555.3). NCBI lineage: Eukaryota > Fungi > Basidiomycota > Pucciniomycetes > Pucciniales > Pucciniaceae > Puccinia > Puccinia polysora. The sequence goes on from CM062614.1 coordinate 21,587,845, forward strand.
CGCAATGAGGATGAGGATGAGGATGAGCAAAGCGGGACAATGAGTATGAGGATGAGCAAGGCGCGGGGATGAGGATGAGGAGAAGCGACGCGCAAGGATGAGGATGAGCAACGCGCGAGGATGAGGAGGAGCAAAGAGCAACAAGGAGGAGGAGCAAAGCGCAAGGATGAGGATGAGGATGAGCAACGCGCAACAGGATGAGCAATGTGTGACAATGAGGATGAGGATGGGTGACGCGCAAAGATGAGGATTAGGATGAGCAACGCGCAAAGATGAGGATGAGCAACGCGCGACAATGAGGATGAAGATGAGGAGGAGCAACGCGACTAGGACTTTTTTTTTTTTTTTTTACAATTTTTGAATTCTTTTCCCAAGGTGTCCCAAATGGTTCACCTCACTGCCCGCTTTAAAACAATACCAATAGTACAAATGAAGGATGAGTACAGAATGATCAAATTTACGCCATAAAAGATTAACAGATCCTGTGGCTAAAATAATACAGAAATCCAGCAGATCTAAGGTCAACTGATTGAAAGCACCAAGTGGACGTGCCAATCTTCCCCTGAATGGTTTTACAGCCTCAGCCCACAATCAGAAACCTCTCTACGTGCCCTGAGAAATTTAAAATCACCCCAAAAAGGTATTTATACAGACCTCTTTGGATCCATTTTGCATCATCAGTTTTAGAAGAAATTTTTATTATCAATCAGAAACCGTGTCATTGTTGATCAAGTGCTTATATGAAGAATAGAAAGTGATTTATGACTTAGTCTGTAGTAGTATTATTTATTATTATTAACCAATCAAACCTTGAAGTTTACTCAAGCAATCAACCCCATCTGCTCTGAAACCCTTTAAATTATTTCAGGATTCTTGTGGTAAAACTCTCAGAGTGAGTGTTTCCCTTCCTTTCTTGGACAGTTGTGCTGTTACGCCTGGCCATTAGTGGAATAAGTCCTTTCTAAGGCACCCATCTTCATTCCAAGGTTCTTGAACTGCCTCAGGAGGCCCCTTGAAGAGAGGTTGCTAGTCTGTAAAGATCCCCAGTAGTATAATACTGTGGCCCCTCTTTTATATTATATTGAAAACCATTTATTACCAAACCAATTAAACCTTGCAAATGCTCTTATTTTATCATTTATTTGAGCTTCTAATTGTTTATTTTTGGAATAATAATTATTATTATCTTTCCAGAACTTTTAAATGGTATGGTAAGAGCAATTGCAAGGTTTAATTGGTTTTGTTATAAATATGTTAAATATAATATAAAAAGAAGGGCCACAGTAATATACTACTGGGGGTCTTTACAGACTTGGCAACCTCTCCTCAAGGGGCCTCCTTAGGCAGTTTATAACCTTTGAATGAAGATGGGTGCCTTCTAAGGCCTTATCCACTAATTTGGGCGGGCAAAACAGCACACAAACCCAGAGCAGGAAGGGAACAACTTACTTGGGAAGTAATCCACAGAAATCCTGAAAAGATTCAGGTAAGAAGCTTCAGAACAGATGGGGTTGGTGGCTGGTTCAAACTTCGTTATTTAGAAGATAATAATAATAATACTTCAGACTAGATCATAAATCACTTGCTTTCTTCTTGATAAGCACTTGACTAACAATGACACAATGTCTGATTGATAATAATAATATCTCTGATAACTGATTGATCCTCCAGAACAAAAGGGCAAAAAGAGCCTGTTTAAATATTCCTTTTTGGGTGCTTGAGGGCCTCTAGAAGGGGTATCAGCCATGGGCTGAGGCTAGGGGGGCAGTCAGGGCAAGATTGGCACGTTCTCAAGGTGCTTTTAGCCTTCTGGCCTTAGATCTGTCAAGGAACAGCTCCTTTTTAGCTGCAGGATCTGTTAATCAATAGATTAGTCATTTTGCTGATCCTGCACTGATCCTCAATTTGTACTGTAAGTACTGGTCCAAAGTGAGCAGACGTGGATGTAAATTGATTCTTCATCCTCTGCTGATCCTGTATGTAAATTTTAATAATTTTTAAGACCACTCCTTGTTTTTTTTTGTGGTCTTTGAAGGTTCCAATCAACTCATGTTGTGGTGAGTCTGGATCTTTCATTTAATTAATAAAAAATACCAAAAATTAGTTAATAACTAATTTTAATTGACTTTTAAGGTTTTTAAACTATGATCTCCGCTTGTGTGGTAGCTTTACATGTTTAGAGTAGATCCTACTAGGTTTTAGCTCCTCTGAGTGGTACCTGGCTGTCAGACTGATCACGGCAGGCTAGGAGCGGGGATCAGTCCATTCAGATGCGCGCAGGGACTGATCCGCTGCGCGCTTGACTAGGTCACGGGATTACCTGCGCGCAGGAGTTTGGGTGCGCGGGAGTCCAGCGCTGTAGGGACGCGGGGCTGCGTGCGGGAATTGTGACAAAACACAATTCCCTGTGTAACTCCTAAACTACACACAACACCTGGATTTCGACTGAAATTTAGGCGTGAAACCTATACATGACATACCATGTGAAATATTAAAATGGCAAAAGGTGCCATATTGGTGCCGTGGTCATTTACCATTTCCTTTTAAATTAATTAAAAAATATAAGGAGTAAGAATTCAATGGTGGGGTCAGTGAGTGACCCTACCTTATTTTGGGTGGGGAATCCATTTCTGCAATAATTTTTATGGATTCCCTACTCCTTCATTTTATAATAATTTTATTTATTTTATTTTGTTCTTTTTATTTTTGTTAATATTATTATTGGTGTTGCTTTGTCAGGTTGCTATGTGCTAAGTAGCAGGCTGACAGACCAGCCTTGCGGGTAGTTTCTTGAATACCTTATTTGGTCCCAAGGTATTTGCTACCAACCAGCCTTGTGTGTAGTTGTTTGACTACCTTGCGTGGGCCCAAGGTAGTCACCATTTACTGAAAGCCTGCCAGTAGTCAAGTAGCTACCCTTTGGGTGCCCAGGTCAACTAACCAGTCTGTGTGGTGAACAATTGGGGACAGATCAGCAAAAGGGAATTTTTTTAATTTTTTTATCCATATAATCTTTCATCTGAGAAAAAAAAATTCATTTTTTTTTTTTGGCGCTCATCTGTTTTATCACTTGTAAGTAGTCTACAGGGACCCATGGCCCATAAAAGGATGGGCTCTCCCCTACCTTTTAAGAATCATCCAGGGGAGTGTTTGTGTATACCCCCCAGTTATCATTAGAACTTGATCCTATTTCTTATCCTGGGTATATCTATGATTGCCCCCTGATAAATTGATCCTTTGAATCTTCCCCTCTGCGGCCTGAGCCTTATCACCAAATATAGCTGTTATGGTTTAAAATATATCTGCCTGTGGAAATCTTGAGCCTGTTACACCACTGTTTGATTGCTTTTTTTTGACCGTACTGGTGTTGATCATTCTTTGATTATCTTTCTGGAGCCAGTCACATTTGACTGAAGAGGTGTTATTGAGCTTAACAACTGGATTTTTATACCTCCTTTTATTTCTTTTAAGTTGCATTTTGCCAGCCTATTTTTGAGTTCCTTGAGAAATGTTGAGTTTATCCCTTTTCAAATCAGTTAATGTTTGCTTCCAGAGATTCTTAAATCATTTTCCTTTTCCTTGTACAGCCACCCTCAGTTATGTGGTACCCTTCAAGGGCTTGATTGTGGAGAGTTGGGCTGGTTCATTGAGAACCTGGAGGTTGGTTGGGTTTGAGTTGATTATCCCCAATCTTCTGCTGACAACCTGGGTTATTGGCTTGTGTGATTTTTTCAAATACAACAGATTTTTTCTTTTGAACTCTAAACAAAATTTAACTTATTTTTTCAATTCTTTCCCATGTAATCTTACCTTAGATAGTGTTTTTCCTTTCCTACTTATTATCATCAACTTTTTCCTCTACTGTTAGATTCTCATTTAAAAGGTTCTGGAAATTGATTGTGGTTACACTCAGAGATTTTTGTAACACTCAGGAGGGCATCCTAAAAAGCATGTTTCCCCTCCACAGAACTGCCTGCGGCTAAGAACCGTTTGGATTCTTACACCTCTTGCAAAAAAAAAACATCAGGCCTAAAGGATGCACCCCTTTTCAAAAAATGGAAACAGGGATGTAGGGTACCTCAAATAAAACCTACAGCCATGTTCCACAACACATGTGCCCCCACAAGCGCCACCATGTGGTGAGAAACAGCCTGATTCTGCACAGATCAGCAAAAAAAAATCAGAAAAATTGGGCCCTGCACCCTTTTTAGAGCTGTATGAAATTCCTTCAGGGCCCATGTAATGAGCAATTTACAGGGAATATAGAAAAAAAAGGGACCAAATCACCTACTCTAGCACCCTAAGAGTTTCAAAGTTTATTAATCCCAGTCACATTTTTGTGCTAAGCACCATCTCAAGGCACTAATAACCCCATTAACCCTCCTTCACTTTTTGGAAAAAGAGAAACTTTACATAAATTAAATATAGGGGGAGGTGGCCCACTCAAAAGAATGTATTTGGAACCAATATGGACAAAAACCTTCAGAATGAAAGTTCCCCCTCAAAGAGAGGTCCAATGAAAATTGTGTATGAGCCCCTGGCTCCAGGAAGGCATGTCTTATATGTTTATATAGCAATTAAAAACTACCCAATTGGCTGATACAATGATAACCATGAAGAAAAAATTATCATCTGATTAAAAGTGACATATCAGGGCCCAAAGGGCCCCTTTTTCCTCAGTTCTGTAATTTTTAATCAAGTGATCATTGATGCTTTGTGCTTGTCAGCTTGCTACTATGTACAGAGCAAAACTGTCAAATAGTAACACAAACTATGAAAAATAAGAATATCTGAATTAACAAAATAAGGAGTGAAAAATCTATAAATATTATTCCAGGAATAAATTCCTCACCCAAAATAAGGTAGGGTCACTCACTGACCCCAACCTGGAATTCCAAGTGCTTATATTTTTAAAATAATTAAAAAGAAAATTACTAAAATTTACAAAACTTTGGCCATTCTAATATTTCGCACGTATTTTCACGTATAGGGCTTACACCTAAAATTCACTCAGAATTGAGGTGTTGTGTATATTTTAGGAGTTGAAAACGGAAATGTGTTATGTCACAATTCCTGCACGCAGCCCCGCATCATTACATATCCATATGTACTAGTAGCAGCAGGTTCCCGCGTAATAAAGACCCGCACGCAGCGGATGCTACCCCGCGCGCATCTGTACTAATTGATCCCCACATCTGGATCAGTTGTGACTAATGTGACAACCAGGTACCTCTCAGAAGAGCTAAAACCTAGTTAGGGTTGCCTAGTATATGTAATAAACGGAAATATGCATTACTAATGATCTAAAAAGATCAAAACTTAAATAAAATTAATGAAAATTAAGTTTAAAACATTTTTTAATAATAAATCAAAGATGAAGACTTACCACGTAAATCACTGATCCTGATCTTTGAAGACCACAAAACACTACAAGGAGGGTTCATAAAAATTATTCAAAATTATCTACATGATCAGCAGATGACGATAAATTAGTAAAAATTCACATCTGCACGATTTAAAGCAATATAATTAGTACAAATAAAGGATGATTACAGAATTATCAAATTTACACCATAACAGATTAACAGATCCTGTGGCTAAAATAATACAGAAATCCAGCAGATCTAAGGACAGCTGATTGACAGAACCAATTGGACGTGCTAATCTTGCCCTGAATGGCTTGCCAGCCTCAGCCCGCGAGCAGAAACCTCTCTATGTGCCCTGAGAAAACCAAAATCACCCCAAAAAGGTATTTATAAAGACCTTTTTGGATCCATTATTCCATCATCAGTCACCAGGAATTATTTATTATCAATCAGACACCATGTCATTATTGATAAAGTGCTTATATGAAGATAAGCAAGTGATTTATGACTTAGTCTGTAGTAGTATTATTTACCTTTATTAACCAATCAACCATTGAAGTTTAGTCAAGCAATCTACCCCATCTGCTCTGAAACCCTTCCAATTATTCCAGGATTTTTGTGGTAAAGTGCTCAGATTGAGTGTTACTCTTCCTGTCTTGGCCATTTGTGCTGTTAAGCCCGGCCATTAGTGGAATAAGTCCTTTCTAAGGCACCCATCTTTATTCCAAGGTTCTTAAACTGCCTAAGGAGGCCCCTTGAGGAGAGGTTGCTAGTCTGTAAAGATCCCCAATAGTATAATACTGTGGCCCCTCTTTTATATTATATTTAAAAACATTTATTACCAAAACAATTAAACCTTGCAACTGCTCTTATTATATCATTTATTTGAGCTTCTAAGTGTTTATCATTGGAATAATAATTATTATTATTATTCCAGCATTTTTATCACTCTCTGTAGCTAAAGGACTGCAAGGTTCCTGGTATCAGAGAGCTGAAAACTGGGGGTCTGGCCGGGAAATATCCTTCAATAATAGTTTTTCAATTATTTATTCCTTGGACCACTCTATTTATTTTTAAAAATGAGTTAACATACTTATAACATATATTTTTGATAATTTGTTTCTCTAGTGAATGTTAAGACCAAAGGAGAATTGATCAATTATAATTTGAACCTTCTTAAAAAGAAAAAAGAAGAGAAACTCCGTAACTTTGTCCCTGCTATTATAACTCCTGAGCGACAACAGGAGAAATTGCTTTATTATAAACAGCAGTTTATAAAAGAAAAAGAACTTGAGCTTGAAAAAATTATCAATTTCAATTCTTGTTAAGGCAACATAAGGAGTGGAAGATTTATCAAAGGAAGCGTTATATTCATAAACTAAATAACCCTGAAGATAAAGAAAAATCCAATAATAATAAAATTGATTATTTTTTCTTAAAAACATCATTTTAACACGTAAAAATACAAAAAAATATTAAAATTGTATTTTTTGTTTTTATCCATCTCAGTGGATTTTGTTCTTGGTGATCTCATTGACCAGGACCTCCTAGAGGACGTCCCAGACAGTGTACCATTGGACTTACCCTTAGATTTATCCCAGGATCTTATTGGAACTTACTCAGACCCCATTGGAATACCCTCCAAGGATATTTGTGATCCCAACCAAGTGTTGGTACCCTTCAATTTAACTCTAAGTAAGTTAAAATATTCATAAAAAATTATTAAAAATATAAAACACACAAAAAATATTATTTTTATAATTTTAAAGTCTTTTTTCAAAGTTTTGACAAGAGACTTACACATTTGTTTGGTGCTATGTATCAAAATAGGCGCAACACCCGTGCAACCCGTAGAGCCCAGTCATATGGATCTCTGCCCGGAGGAACCCATGCGCGCAAGGACTCCAGTTGCAAGCACGATGAGGGGACTCAAACCCGTGACCATAGCCTCACGCAGGACAATGACGGTGACGACCGCGGCCACCAACTTGACCAACAGAACGTTGGAGAGCCATCCGTTGCCCAACATGTTATCCCAGGAGGGTACAGGTCCTCCTAGGCCACCCCAGCTGGACTCAACCAAGGAGGAAAGAATCAAAGTATTAGTGAAAGAGCATGTGAGCTATTGGGAACAATTGAAGTTGGCTCAGACCCAGGAGGATCAACCAGGTATGAGAAAAGCCATTTTTCAGGCAAAGAAATATCAGATTTCTCTGCAAAGGTTGATCCCAAAGAAAGAAGTATAAGGCTACATGCAGAACTGGAATCCTTGGGATCAGTTAGCTTCCTTAAAGCAAAAGGACCTCAAAAAGAAGAGGTCCTCAGCCCATCAGAAGTTAAGGAACCAAAAGGATTGGGACAACATAATATCCTTAGCCCAGAATTGGAAAAAGGTGTACCACAATTAGATGTAGAAGCTCCTAATAGCTTTTCAGTAAATGTGTCTCACAATTTTACTATTATAAGCCAATCCTTTGACAAAGTTTATAAAAAATTGGACAAATTAAGTTCAAGTATCTTCAGAGTGATTGACACTCAGTCTCAAAATATGAGAATTGAAGAGTTGGAAAAACAACAAATCAAGGATAGTATAAGAGCTAGTAGGTTGGACCTGATGAAAAATATTGATGGCAACCAATCAATTCTTCAGGAAGATATTGTTGCAACAATAGAACAGCTTAAGGAAGAACTTAAGAAAACTAGTCCTACTCCTTCAGCTTATCTGACTAACAAAATTAACTTATTAAGAAACAAACTTGATTTAGAGTTAGTTATGCTTAAGAATGATCTCAGAGATCTTAAGATCAACTCTACTAACTCTCCAGTCATTGAACTAGAAGAAACTTGACCTGCCAGGTTCACCAGTACTCCTAGTGTTCCTCCCAGAACCAGGATAACTAGGAATGAATCTTTCAGAACCAGTCCTACTCCTGAAATGGAGAAGGATTTGAAGCTACTTCCTCTCATCACTGAATGGCCTAAATTCTCTGGAGAAGGAGAATACAATCATGTCAGTTTTGTTAAATTTATTGACTATACTCGCTCTTCAAATGAGCTCCCTGATGCAATAGCTGTGGTAAGATGGCCCAGATCATTTGAAGGAGTAGCTCTTGATTGGTTTATGAATAAAAGAGAAGAAGTTGGATCTTTATCCTGGAATTCTTGGAAAGAATTGATCAAAGTACAGTTTGTTACCAGGATTTGGAAAAGAAAGATGATGAAAACTTTTGAAACTTTCATGTTTGATCCATCCAAGGACAAACCTCATAAGTGGTGCTTAGACCAGAAAAAGAGGTTAGACTTTTTTTATCCTGATTCTGATAAGGAAGAAGTCAATGAAAGACTCCTAAACTTATGTCCCGGACAAATCAACCACAGTGTAAGGTGCAGAATGCCTATGGATTCAGATCTTTCCACCTTAATAGATGTATTGGAAGAGACTATTGATATGAATGGTCTTGATAAAAGGGTCAATAATCCTCCCAGGGAACAAAATACTAGGAACAGGGAAGAATATACTGCCAAAAATAAAGAATCCCCTGCTACTAATCCATCTACCTTGGCAGTCAAAAATATTCCTGAATCAAAAGAGAAAGTATGTTGGAACTGTAACCAAACAGGAAACGTAAAACCTTATTTTCCTCTACCTAGGGAAAGGATTAATCTTATTGAAGGAGAAGATTATGAAAATCCTGACCCTCACCTTGATGATACTGACGGATCACTCTCTGATTGTGATCTAAAAATCACTAACCCTATCAATGTAATTGAAGGTAGTATTGAGTCTTCTCTAGACACAAATTCTGTCAATGAGGACTCTAACTTACCTCAAAAATGGAATCCCAACATGAAGATTCACCACATCTCTGAGGCCAAGGCTTTTACTCTAAAACCTTCTGTCAGTAAAATCTACAGTTCAGGCAAAACATGCTATGCTACTGGTTTAATTCAAGGTTCCCCTGTTAAGTTACTTCTAGACAGTGGAGCCTTTTGCTCTTGTGTTGGTTCAACTTATCTGGAGAAACAAGACCCAACCTGGAAACTGAACTTACTAACAGTACCTCAGGCTATGTTCAGCAGTTGTAATTCTGCTCTCAATGCTGTTGGAGTATGGTCTTCTGATATCATACTCCCTCACTCTAAAGGATCACTCAAACTGAACATTGAATTTGTAGTGCTCCAAAATGGAGTATGTGATTATTATATCCTTGGGAATGATTCTCTTTGCTTGTATGGTATAGATGTATTCCAAAGCAAAGGTAGATACTTCACTATAGGTGGGGACTGAAATAAGAAGTTCCAAATGTGTAATTTCAATGCTCAAACTTCTGATTCAACTTATGAAAAACACTTAGAGAAGTTCAATCAGGAATGCTTCTCTCAAGCTGCTTTGAATTCTCTTCTCAATGAAGGACAGAAACGGGATATCCTAAAAGTATGCTTTGAAAATCAGAATGCTTTCTGTACCAAGGATCACCCCATTGGTAACATCAAAGGACATGATATGATCCTAACTCTAACTATTAAGCCTCCTTACCCACCTAACCTCAGGAGACCTGCTTACCCTTCTAGTCCAAAATCCAGAGCTTCTCTGGAAACCCACATTCAAGAGTTGGTTGACTTACCAGTATTAAGGAAAGTAGGCCAAAATGAACAAACGGATATTACTACCCCAGTAATTATAGCTTGGCACAATGATAAGTCAAGAATGGTTGGAGATTTTAGAATGCTTAACAACTACACCCAAGCTAATTATTATCCAATTGCAAGAATTGACCATGCTCTGCATAACCTGTCCAAGGCTAAGTACATTGCTACCATGGACATGCTGAAAGGATTTCACCAAATAACTATCAGCCCTGATAGCCAGAAATTCATGAGAATTATCTATCATTTGGGAATTTATGAGTATCTTAGGATGCCTTTTGGTATTAAAAATGCTCCTTCTCATTTTCAAAGGATGATGGATATTGTCATAGGATTATTCATCAGACAGGGATGGATGATGGTATAAATTGATGATGTTATCATTTACTCTGATCATTGGGATACTCACATGGAGAAATTAAGGCTAGTCCTCAAAACCATCTCTGCAGTAGGATTGAAAGTATCAATGAAAAAGTGTAACTTTGGCTACGGAGAACTCAAAGCCTTAGGACACATTGTCTCTGGACTAACCTTAGCTGCTGACCAAAACAAGATAGCAGCAGTAATGAATAGGTCTATGCCTCAGAATAAAACTGAACTCCTATCCTTCATCAGCTTCTGAAGCTACTATAGGAAGTATTTACCAAAGTTTGCTCTTCTAACCAAATTTCTGTATGAGATCTGCAACAACACCACCGTGTTTGAAATGACTCATGACAGAGTCTAGAACTATGAGGAACTCAAAATGGCAATGACTTCAGCTCCAGTACTGATCCAGCCAGATTACTCTAAACCTTTCAAGCTCTACATAGATGCCAGAATGGAAGGGATAGGAGCTGCTTCAAACAAGGAAGTCATAGAGGATGATGAAACAGTGGAAAAACCTATACTCTTCATATCCAGAAAAATTAAAGACACTGAGAAAAGGTACGGTGCAAGCCAAATGGAATTTCTGGCCTTAGTATGGGCTCTAGAGAAACTCCATTATTACTTAGAAGGCACCAACTTCACTGTTATTACTGACTGCAACGCTGTCAGGACAGTGATGAACATGAAGACCCCTAGTAGGCACATGTTGAGATGGCAGATAGCTATACAACAGTACAGAGGACAGATGACCATAGTTCAGCAAGCTGGGACTAAACAGCAGAATGCTGATAGTTTAAGCAGGAATGAATTACCCAATGACCCAGTAACCCTGCCAATGATCCAGAGGATAATGATATCTTCCCTATCCTTAAAATTAACAGGTTAAACATTGAAGCTCCTATAATGGGAATCCACGTTTGTGAACTGAATGAATCATTGTTCAACTCAATCAAAGAAGCTTAAAGTTCTGGCAAAAAGACTCTGATAACTATCATGGAAAGTACTTCTCCACCTCCTGAATTTATCAATAGCCTACCTGAACCTCTTTTGAGACCATAAAAAGCTGGAAGGTTGACCATATGGGATGTTCTGGTATACTATAGGCATCAACATTCAAGTGTCATAGTCTTAACTAAGGATGACCATATCAAACATGTTCCGGCTGAGTGCCATGTTAACTGCTTATCTGGTCATTTGTCTGCTGATAGAACCTTGGATAAGGTTAAAAAAACTGCTTGGTGGATTAATTGGAGAGACTCCACTATACAGTACGTTACCAGTTGTGAATTTTGTCAGAAGTCCAACAGGACTACTGGGAAACGGTTTGGACTACTGCAAAAGATTGCTGAACCCAAGAAAATATGGGAGATCATGAATATGGAATTTGTAACTGGATTACCACCAGAAGGAGCCTATTCCTACAACTCAGTCTTGGTCATTGTGGATAGGTTCTCCAAGAAAGCAAAGTTCCTACCTAATCACAAGGAACACACTGCTATGGAAATTGCCCTATTATTTTGGAACAGACTCATTGCTTATGTTGGAGTTCCCAAGATTATTATCATTGACAGAGATCCTAAATTCACCTTTGAGTTCTGGAGGAATCTACATGATATGCTTGGAACCACCTTAGCGTTCTCTACCTCTTATCACCCTCAGACGGATGGATTAGCTGAAATGATGATTCAGACCCTGGAAGACATGCTCAGGAGATTCTGTGGCTTTGGACTAGAATACAAGAATTCTGAAGGTTAGTGCCAAAATTTGGTTAGCCTTTTACCTGCACTGAGTATGGCCTACAACAGTAGCAAGCACTCTACTACTAAGGAAGCACCCTACATACTGGAAAAAGGATGGATTCCTAGATTACCCAAGGATAACCTTAACCACCAGCTGACCAATATTCACCCTAAATCACTTGGTTTCAAAAACATGATATATGTAGCCAACAAACATGCTTTGAAATGTGTCCGGGATGCTATAGAGTATAACCAGCAAAGGTGGGATAAAACCCATAAGGAATCTGATTTCAAAATTGGTGATCAAATCATGATCTCTACCGCTAACTTTACCAACTTGGGTGGAAAAAGAAATCTTAGACCAGCTTTTTTTGGACCTTACACCATTAATAAACTTCATGGCAAAAATGCTGTGGAAGTAATCCTCAGTGAAAAGCTTTCTAGGAAACATCCAGTCTTCCCAGTAAGCCTCATCAAAAACAACCACCCAAGGAATGGAGAACATACTCCTTCACCTGCAATACCCTTCACAGAAGAACCTGAAAAGGAAAAAGGAAAAATTAGCAAGATTCTTAAGGATAAAAAAGATAGGATCAATGGAAAAGACGTCAGATTCTACCTGGTTAGATACAAAGGAGAATCAGCTGATAAAGATGAATGGTTGCCTGAACATAATATCCCTGGCGTACCTATACAACTGAGGAACTACAGAGCCAACAGGAGGCACTAACCCAAATTTTTTTTTTCAGATATAGACATATCTTGGAGCGGGGGAATGTCAGCTTGCTTCTATGTACAGAGCAAAACTGTCAAATAGTAAAACAAATTATGAAAAATAAGAATACCTCAATTAAAAAAATAAGGAGTGAGAAATCCATAAATATTATTACAGGAATGTATTCCTCATCCAAAATTAGCTAGGGTCACCCACTGACCCCACCCTTGAATTCCAAGTCCTTATATTTTTCAAATAATTAAAAAGAAAAGTACTAAAAATTACAACACCAGTATGGCACTTTTTGGCCATTCTAATATTTTACACATATTTTCACGTATAGGTTTTACTCCTAAAATTCACTCAGAATTGAGGTGTTGTGTATATTTTAGGAGTTACATGCAGAAATGTGTTATGTCACAATTCCCGCGCGCAGCCCCGCATCATTACATATCCCTAAGTACTAGTAGCAGCAGGTTCCCACGTACTAGAGACCCGCGCGCAGCTGATTCCGCCACGCACGCAGCGGATCCTACCCCGCACGCATCTATACTAACTGATCCCCGCGTCTGGATCAGTCGTGACTAATCTGACAACCAGATACCGCTCAGAAGAGCTACAACCTAGTTAGGGTTGCCTAGTATATGTAATAAACAGACATATGCATTAATAATTATCTAAAAAGATGAAAACTTAAATAAAATTAATGAAAATTAAGTTTAAAACATTTTTTGATAATAAATCAAAGATCAAGGATTACCACATAAATCACTGATCCTGATCTTTGAAGACCACAAAACACTACAAGTAGTGTTCCAATTAATTATTAAAAATTATCTACCTCATCAGAAAATGATGGAAAATCAGTCAACATCCACATTTGCACGCTTCAAATAAATATCAATAGTACAAATGAAGGATGAATACAGAATGATCAAATTTACGCCATAAAAGATTAACAGATCCTGTGGCTAAAATAATACAGAAATCCAGCAGATCTACGGACAGCTGATTGACAGCACCAAGTGGACGTGCTAATTTTGCCCTGAATGGCTTGCCAGCCTCAGCCCACGAGCAGAACCCTCTCTAAATGCCCTGAGCAGACCAAAATCACCCCAAAAAGGTATTTATACACACCTCTTTGGATCCATTATTCCATCATCAGTTATCAGAAATTATTTATAATCAATCAGACACTGTATCATTATTGATCAAGTGTTTATATGAAGATAAGCAAGTGATTTATGACTTAGTCTGTGTTGATAATTGTCTTACTTTCCTTTCTCTTATTCTTGTTTCTCTCTTCTTATATACTGTCAAGACATCTCTCCCCTCAAGCATAAGAGATTCAATGCCTGTTACTAGTCCTGTCACCTACAAGAACTACCTTCAAGCCGACCATGTGAAAGACCGCCCTCGGGGTCTCCTTCAATCCTCCTCACACTCTGTTCTCCACTTTTCTTTTCTCGCTCTTCATCATCTTAGTCGTGTTCTTTCTCACTCTAGTTTTCATCTGACTACGTTCATACTCGCACTCGCACTTACAACCGAACTCAGACTTGATCACCAACTCTTCGACCACTCCATCGGATCACCTTAGAAGAAGCAATTACCTACACTCAACAAGTACTTCACTCCGACCTGCGGTAGTTTCTTAACAGACTTGCTAACTCAACATCAGGAACTGAAGATCTTGTTGCTCCGCAGTCTTCAACTTGTCTGGGCGGATTAGTCTCTTCATCTACAGTGTCTCTCATCTTCTCTACTTAGTCCTTTCTGGGCCATCATCCTATCTGTAGAGACGCCATAACTTTTTGTTATCTTTCGTCTCTGTGATTGCTTCTCTTCTCTGGCTGTTTGTCATCCACTGAACTGACCCTTGGAATCCAAACAGCCTGGTTCAGGTTCAACAGTTCTTTTATAATTTCACACGGTTAAAAGCCGAAAATGGATAACTCAAGCTAAACCAATCTGGGAAGAACTACTGCATCACCTGGACCGGGAGTCGAAGGCAATGTCAAGGCACTGGCTCTCAAATCTCTCATGGAGTCCACCCCACTTCTCTCTGAAACCAACTATTCCATCTGGAGGAAGAAAATAGAACAACTCTTCAAGATGCGAGGTATCCTGGAGCTAATCAATTCCGACGACCATTCTGTTGAAATTCCCAACAATGAAGAGATGGCAGGCTACCTAATGTCAAATTTGGAACCTGGAACGCACACCAACATCATCACGCTGGAAAATGAAGATTCCTCCAGACTGATATGGCGTGCTGCAAAGAATCACTTTGCATCTAGTCAGGCAGCTAATTGAGCAAGGATGTTCTTTGATTTCCTGTATCTGGGTTTTGATCAAAACAAAATAGATGGATTCGTTACCTCCGTCAAGGCTCATTTGGGAAAGCTGGACAAAGTAGGAATAGACTTACCAAATTACATTCTCAGCTATCTCATACTTTTCAAACTACCCGAGTCTCTGAAGTCGATAAGGTCACAAATTATGCATTCCGGCAGAGAATTTTCTGTAACATTGGTCCTAAATCACTTAGTCCAACACAAGAACGAAGTTCAATCCAAAGCCAATGGATCAACCTCCGACACCAATGTTGTTATGTATCACACCAGTAATCAGAAAGAATCTGATCCTCCAAAGTGCAAAAACGGGAAGCATAACCCATTTGTCAAGTCCCATCCTCCTTCATCCTGCTGGGCCAAATTCCCAGAGCTACGACCTGATCAACCTTTTAACAAAACTAAACGCTATGGAAAGAAGAAGCAACAGCCTGAGTCTCATTACTACTTGTTCTTCTGCGCCTTCAATCACCTTAAACACCCTCACACAAATCGGTTTATCCTGGACAGTGGATGCTCCATCCACATGTTTCACTATGAAAGGTCTTTCAAATCCCTTAAAAAAGGAACCAAAAAGGGGTTCAGCAAGACTGGCAAGAAGGGTGAAGGATTGGCTATCCACGGAATTGGCACTTCCAAGCTCTTGTGCAATGGTAGGACAATCCATCTGGAGAACGCTGCGTGGGTCCCGGAAGCCTCTGTTAACCTGGTGTCCCTTGGAGCTCTACTGGTGAAAGGATGCGGTCTCAAGGTCAACTCTTAATTGGAACCAGCTGCATTCACTCTCCATCGAGCAGGAGCTGAAGTCTTAACCGGATGCATTGAGAACAATCTTCTCATGATCCATGTTGAAAATTTGTCGACTCCGGTCTTGTCGGCTTTGGCAGCCACTGCAGCTAAGCCAAGTTCTCCATGCTCCCCAACTCAAGCTGAGTTACAAGATCTTCACCTCAAATTAGGTCACGCGAGTCTTGGTAGAATGGAGAAGCATCTAGGGTTCTCAATTGAAAAAGGCTCCAGGGATCTCTTCAAATGCCTAGCTTGCAAAAAGAGCAAAATCAACAAGAACCCTTTTTCTGACAACCAAGCCCCTGCTGCCGATGTTTTTGACCGACTCCATCTAGACCTCATGGGACCCTTCAATCCGGTCAGCAAAGGAGGAAAGCAATACTGACTGACCATTGTTCACAACAAATTGGGTTATCTCTTGGCTTTCCCGCTCCCTTCAAAGGATGCAGCTGCTGAAACCATTAAATTTGTTATTCAAAATGAAGCAAGGAAGCAAGGAAAATATCCAATCAAAGTAGTATCTGACAGAGGTGGGGAATTCGTGAACAAAACTCTGAGGTAATTCTTCAAAATGAACTCGATCAATCATCTCGTCAGTGAGCCTTACCACTCTCAACACAACGGAAAGGCTGAGAGGGCCAACCATACAATCATGGAGTCCATGCGATCAATTTTCATCTCAACTAAAATACCAAAGAATTAGTGGCATGTAGTAATTCAGAGCTGCTGCCTGGCATTGAACCAAATTCCGTCCAAAAAAGGGGGTGACTCTCCTTGGTCCTTAATGCACAAAACCAAACTCCCGGCCGATTATCTCAAACCAATTGGATCTGGAGTTGTTTTTCTGATTCAGAACAACAAGAGTAGATCAAAGTTGGAAGAAAAGGGTGATGAAGGGATGCTCATTGGATATAATCCTCAATTTCACTCTTACAAGATTATATTGAAAAAAGTTAAGATAGTTGAAACTAAACATGTTTGGTTTCTCAAGAACCAGACCACAAATGTCATCTCTCTCCATGACGCAGTCCCCTTTGACTTGGTTAATCCTACAGAAGAATTCGTTGGCAATACCATCAATGCAGAATTAATCCCGGAAGTTACTGAAGACCAAAAGCCTCTTATCAGCGACCTGGAAGACACCAGCTCTTCCTGCTCGTCGGATGCAAATCTTTCGGATTCGGAAATCTTACAAAGTCTGAAGCCATCACTACGTGACCGCAGCAAACTTAAAGCTCTGGACCGATTTGGGTACTACTCTGAGTCCATACCAAAAAACATCCACGAGGCTCTCAAGCAACCGATTTGGGTTCCCCCCGTTGAGAAGGAACTTGGAACGATCGAAGATCTTGACGTATGGGAGGATGCAAACAAAAATGAAGTTGTCAATCCACTTGAAAAAACCTGGGCTTTCCAGAGTAAGCTGGACCTTCATACTGGAGAATTGTCTTTGAAGGCCAGGGTGTGTGTCCAAGGCTTCAATCAGAGGTACGGTATTGATTACTTCGATACCTTTGCACCTACAGGTAAAGTTGCCTCCTTACGTGCTCTACTTAGCTACTCGGTCGACAGAAATCTGAAGATCCTTCAGTTTGATGTGAAAGGAGCGTTTCTTCACGCTCCCCTGGAGGAAGATGTGTTCATCAAGACTCCGACGGGATCAAAAAGGACCTCTAAGTACCTCAAATTAAAGAAATTGTTGTAAGGCCTCAAGCAGGCGCCTCTGAACTGGTACAAAACCCTCAGCTCGTGGATCAAAGAAAATGAGTTTGAATAAAGCGACAGCAATCCTTGTATCTATCTGCATCGTGATTAAGTCACGGCTCTTTTCTTCCACGTTGATGACTTAGTAGTAGTAGGGAATGTTGAAGATTTCAAAAAGAAATTCTTAGATAATTTCAAAGACTCTTTGGCTCATGAAGTGGATACCTTGTTGGGAATGAAGGTAGAAGTGGGGAAAGACTTTATAGCCTTGTCCCTTCTAAATCATATTAAAAAGGGTCTGGAGGAAATGAATCTGGTCAATTCTAAACCTTTGAACAATCCATGCACATCAGGTCTACATCTCAAACCCGCCTCTCAACTGGAAATAAAAGCCTTCAAGGAACTGGGGAAAAGCTATTGCTCACCAATAGGTCGACTGAACTTTATTGCAACTTTAGCCCGGCCGGATATCAGTTTTGCCGTGTCAAACCTAGCCCGTTTTTCGGAAGAGCCAGGAATCCAGCATTGGAAAGAACTAGGACATGTCTGGAGGTACCTCTTGAAAACAATTGACTATCAGCTGATTTTTTGGGCAAGAACTTTGGCAATGCGGTTGGTTGTCTATAGCAATGCTACATGTGGGGATGATCCGATTACCAGGTTATCCCAAACAGGTTTTGTCTGTCTTTTTAAAGGGTCTCCTATCTACTGGACCAGCCGACATCAGAGGTGCATTGCACACTCCTCGACCAAGTCGGAATGCAATGCCTTTTCCGCCAGTCACCTTGAAGGACAGTGGATCAATCACTTGATTAGCAAAGTCTGGCGAACTCAAACTCTACCACCAATACATCTCATCGATAATAAGGGGCTGAACGACAAAATTAAGAAGTTCGGATGCAAATCACATGCCAAGTATATTGACATCAAATTGAAGAGCTTGAGGAATGACTGGAACAAACAAATTATCAACATAAAGCTCATTTCTTCGCAAGACATGTTGGCTGACTCCCTCACCAAGGCGGCAAGCACCTCTTCAGTTGAGCGGCTCTCTAAGCATATAGGGTCTTTCAAGTTAACCTGATGTTGAGTTGAGCGGGCGTGTTGATAATTGTCTTACTTTCCTTTCTCTTATTCTTCTTTCTATCTTCTTATATACTGTCAAGACATCTCTCCCCTCAAGCATAAGAGATTCAATGCCTGTTACTAGTCCTGTCACCTACAAGAACTACCTTCGAGCCGACCGTGTGAAAGACCGCCCTTGGGGTCTCCTTCAATCCTCCTCACACTCTTTTCTCCACTTTTCTTGTCTCGCTCTTCATCATCTCAGTCATTTTCTTTCTCACTCTAGTTTTCATCTGACTACGTTCATACTTGCACTTGCACTTACGACCGAACTCAGACTTGATCACCAACTCTTTGACCACTCCATCGGATCACCTTAGAAGAAGCAATTACCTACACTCAACGAGTACTTCACTCCGACCTGCGGTAGTTTCTTAACAGACTTGCTAACTCAACATCAGGAACTGAAGATCTTGTTGCTCCGCAGTCTTCAACTTGTCTGGGCGGATTAGTCTCTTCATCTACAGTGTCTCTCATCTTCTCTACTTAGTCCTTTCTGGGCCATCATCCTATCTGTAGAGACGCCATAACTGTTTGTTATCTTTCATCTCTGTGATTGCTTCTCTTCTCTGGCTGTTTGTCATCCACTGAACTGACCCTTGGAATCCAAAAAGCCTGGTTCAGGTTCAACAGTTCTTTTATCATTTCACAGTCTATAGTAGAATTATTTACCTTTATTAACCAATCAACCATTGAAGTTTAGTCAAGCAATCTACCCCATATGCTCTGAAACCCTTCCAATTATTCCAGGATTTTTTTGGTAAAGTGCTCAGAGTGAGTGTTACCCTTCCTGTCTTGGCCATTTTTGCTGTGAAGCCCGGAAATTAGTGGAATACGTCCTTTCTAAGGCACCCATCTTTATTCCAAGATTCTTAAAATGACTAATGAGGCACCTTGAAGAGAGATTTCTAGTCTGTAAAGATCCCCAGTAGTATAATACTGTGGCCCCTCTTTTATATTATATTGAAGAACATTTATTACCAAACCAATTATACCTTGCAACTGCTCTTATTATATCATCTATTTGAGCTTCTAAGGGTTTATCATTTGAATAATAATTTTTATTATTATTCCAGAATTTTTATCACTATCTGTAGCTAAAGGGCTGCAAGGTTCCTGGTATAAGAGATATGACACTGCTGGAGTTCATTAAAGGCATGGAAAAATGAATCAAGCCCAAAGTATTTCCATACTTCTGTAATTTCTATTGAATTTGTAAGCAAAAAAATTGATGATTCCTAGGATGCAGAAATAGCCTGGGTAACACCTCTTTGGATTGTAAAAGGACTTAACAATGGGGGGACCCAAAAAATATAAATAAGACATCCTCTCCCAGCTCTTCCTGGCTCATTCATTCGAGTCATATATTCATTATTGCTTTGAATATTTTTTTCCTCAACATAAAAAACCTTTATAAGACATCAGTGTGTGATCCTGGACCAATTTATGAAAAAATTATAGACCAAAAATCTTGCATCTTTATTTTTTGCCATATCATGTTGCAACCTTTCAGCCTTCCCCAGTACCAACTTCCAGAACCCTGATTTGTTGCATATTAGCTCATCCAACAAAAATAGGTCTGGATATAGAACTTTTAGGTTATCCTTCTTAGTTTAACCCCTTTTCTGGGCTTTGCAAAACACAAACCTTGAGGAAATTATACACACCCTTCTTGAAAGTTGTCAGCTTGCTAGTTGAAAAGAGCAACCTGTAAAAGCAGATTAAAAAAAGAAAATAACTAATAAGATTAGAATGAATGGGAAATACATATATATTATTGCAGAAATGGATTCCACACCCAAACATAGGTAGGGTCACTCACTGACCCCCCTTGAATTCCAACTCCTTACATTTTTCAATAATTTTAAAAGGAAAGAACAATAAACAGTGGAACCACTATGGTACCTTTTGGCCATTCTAATATTTCACAAGTAATACCATGTATAGATTTCAAACCAAAAATGCAGTCAGAATTGAGGTGTTGTGTATATTTTAATAGTTACATGCGCCTTGGGTTTGTGTCAAAATTCCTGCGCGCAGCACCGCATTCATATAGCAGGGGTACACACGCCTGACACTCAGTATGTTGGCGCATGTCAAGAAACCTACATGTAAAATGACTGCTAGCCACCAATGATTGATTCCTGCATGCAGCTGTGAAGCCTGTGCGCATCAACATCATCTGTAATAATTCTAAAAGCCAGGTATTTCAGGCACATGCTAAAACTTGCATGGATACATCAGCAATATGTTACAAGTTGACTGACGGATTGGGAGATGTTTGAAAACTAAGAAGATTGAGTAAGAAATAATAAAATCAATGTCAGCCTGCTACTTAGCACAGAGCAACCTGACAAATTAACAACAATAATAATACTAACAAAAGGAACAAAGATAAATGAATAAATAAAATTATTATAAAATAAATGAGTAGGAAATCCATAAATATTATTGCAGAAATGGATTCCCCACCCAAAATAAGGTAGGGTCACTCACTGACCCCACCCTTGAATTCTTACTCCTTATATTTTTTAATTAATTTAATACAAAATGGTAAATGACCACGGCACCAGTATGGCACCTTTTAGCTATTTTAATATTTCACATGATATGTCATGTATAGGTTTCACACCTAAATTTCAGTCGAAATCCAGGTGTTGTGTGTAGTTTAGGAGTTACACGGGAAATTGTGTTTTGTCACAATTCCCGCACGCAGCCCTGCGTCCCTAGCGCTGGTCTCCTGCGTACGCAAACTCCTGCACGCAGCCCCGCGTTGGACTCCCGCGTACGCCAACTCCCGCACGCAGCCCCGCGTCCCTAGCGCTGGTCTCCTGCGTACGCAAACTCCCGCACGCAGCCCCACGTTGGACTCCCGCGTAGGCCAACTCCCGCACGCATCCCCGCGCCTCCTATGACATCCAGGTACCGCTCAGAGAAGCTACAATATAGTAGGATTTACACTACATATGTAAAGCTACTACACGAGCATAGATTATGGTTCAAAAACCTTAAAAATCAATTAAAATTAGTTATTAACTAATTTCTAGTATTTTTTATTAATTAAATAAAGATCCAGACTCACCACGAAATAAGTTGATCAGAACCTTCAAAGACCACGAAACTACATAAGGAGTGGTCGTAAAAATTATTAAAAATTACATACAGGATCAGCAGAGGATGGAGAATCAATAAACATCCACGTCTGCTCACTTTGGACAAGTACTTACTGTACAAATTGAGGATCAGTGCAGGATCAGCAAAATGACTAATCTATTGATTAACAGATCCTGCAGCTAAAAAGGAGCTGTTCCTTGACAGATCTAAGGCCAGCAGGCTAAAAGCACCTTGAGGACGTGCCAATCTTGCCCTGATTGCCCCCCTAGCCTCAGCCCATGGCTAGTACTCCTTCTAGAGGCCCTCAACTACCCAAAAGAATATTTAAACAGGCTCTTTTTGCCCTTCTGTTTCCAATCAGTTAATCAGTTATCAGGAATTATTTATTATCAATCAGACACGGTGTCATTGTTAATCAAGTGCTTATATGAAGATAAGCAAGTGATTTATGACTTAGTCTGTAGTAGTATTATTTACCTTTATTAACCAATCAACCATTGAAGTTTAGTCAAGCAATCAACCCCATCTGCTCTGAAACCCTTCCAATTATTCCAGGATTTTTGTGGTCAAGTGCTCAGGGTGAGTGTTTCCCTTCCTGTCTAGGCCACTTGTGCTGTTAAGCCCGGCCATTAGTGGAATAAGTCCTTTCTAAGGCACCCATATTTATTCCAAGGTTCTTAAACTGCCTAAGGAGGCCCCTTGAAGAGAGGTTGCTAGTCTGTAAAGATCCCCAGTAGTATAATACTGTGGCCCCTCTTTTTATATTATATTTAAAATATTTATAACCAAACCAAATAAACCTTGCACTTGCTCTTACCATACCATTATTGGAGCTTTAAAGTGTTTATTCTTTGGAATATTATTGCTCCAAGTTCTTTTATCACTCTCTGTAGCTAAAGGACTGCAAGGTTCCTGGTATCAGAGAGCTGACAATCAAAACATTAAGCAAATAAATTGTGAGAAACAATAAAAAAGGATTCCACATAAATGGGATTGCCAAATCTTTAGGAACCACACAAAACATCAAGAAGTCTACCAAAAAATTATTAAAAATTACCAAAATGTGCAGAATATAGCGTAAAATCTACAAATACCCACTTCTACCCTTACCACTCTAAAGAAAGTAATACAAAAAAGGAAATGTGTCTGAAACATGAAAATAACAAATAAACATTTAAATACCTTCTGAAAATTATTTCACATGGAAATATGACCCAGGAAAGGCTAGCCAGCTGACAGCACCAAAACATACGTGCCAAACTAGCCTTTTCTAGCCTGCCAGCCTCAGAAAACAAACAAAACCCTCTGTACGTTCCCTGAGAAGTTCTTATGACCCTAGAAAGGTATATGAAATCCCCTTATAGATGGTTTAAATCTCATTAATTTTAAATTAATCAATCCAGACCCCTTGCCATCCGTGATCAAGTGCTTTTTCAAGATAAACAAGTGATTGATGGCCTCAGTCTGATATGATAATTATTAATTCTAAATCTATTGTTAATTCCATTGCAGAATATCAGCAATATCCCCAACAACTGTCCTGAGACCATTTCAACTGTGAATTTCTGCAAGTTTCTTGGAGTTTCTGCTTAAATTAGTAATTTATCTCTTCCTTTCCTCCAGGAATAAGTTCTTTGAGTCAGCCAGACCACCCAATATCATTGAGTAAACCCCTTTTGATTAATCACTTAGGAACTTGCTGATCAAAGGTATTTACACAGTTAAAAATAACCCCTTGAAGAGAGTTTTTTATCTGATGAAGATCCCCTGTTTGCACAAACTGTGGCCCCTCTTGAAAAATATACTTAAATTAATTCAATCCAACCCAACCACTCCAACTTTGCAATTGCTTCTAAATCCACTATTTGAGCATTTTAAGTGATTTTCTTGGAATTATTATTATTCCAACACCAATATCTCTTGCTGTAGCCTAAGGACTGCAGAGTTCCTGGTATCAGTAAGTTGACAAAAGTATTCTCTTTAAGAATCACAGGAACCAAAATTGCTCCCATATTGTCCCAAACAGAAATATACCTGTGTTCTTTAGGGCTCAAAAAACCCATTGAGGTCTTGTCCTTTCCCTCAAAATTTATTTTTATAAATATTTGGATAAATTTAACCCTTTGAGTCAAATTATATATCTGAAATGTTTCCCTATTTTTACTAAATTTTTTTCATCACCTCTTGTAGCTAGCCAGAGCTAGGTCCTAGGAATTTAGTGGGCTAAAAGATATAATAATTTTAGGTTTTTCAACTGTTTTTTTGTCTTCTACAACTTCTTGGTGTTTTACAATGAGACCAAGCCCAGTCTAATCTACTAACCAAGGAAGTTCAACCTCAGGCCCTCAGGAGACATATTGCATTATATTTCCATTAACTACATATCCCGCAATCATCTGTCATTGGATATCTGGATATAGTCCAACCTCATCCAGTATGCAGATAGACTCAATAAGCTTGCACATACTCAATCTCCCAGTTCTGCATATCCTCTAACCTAACTCATCCTGTATATTTCACATGCCATCATGGTTTATACTTTGGGAATCCTTAAGTAAATTCTCCTGCATAATTTATCACATAATCTCTCTACTTATTACATAGTTTTGTGACTCCCATGCACAATTTACATCCTTTGGAGAGATAATATTGAGGTTTTATTGATCACACAAATGAGATCTGGAGACAAGCCATCATGAGAAGTGAGGACAAGAAAGTAAGGTGATGAGATGAATAAAGGAAAACAAACAGGAAGCTGAGACTTCAAAAGTCTTAATATGATTTGAGACTTGAAGGATGGCATGTCAGATGATTTTCTTTTGATTTTGATTTGAGGCTTGAGTGAAACATGCTAAAGTTCCAATGGAGGTGATTCTTTGGAATCAACTGGAGGAAGATGTTTGGTATGAATCTCACCAGGAATTTGCAGTAAGGAGTCAAGAGTTTAGTAAGAGTTGAATGAGATAAAAAGATGGATCAAGATTGGGGATTATTAAGATCTACTTGAATTTCTTGAGAACTTATAACCAGCTTAGGCTAAGAGATCAAAGAAAATAAACAACGTGTCAGAAGAAGATGTCAAGGTAGGAAAGATATGCAGGAAGATAGAGGAGACAGTCTTGAGTTGAGATCTAAGGAAGGAGAGACAATAGAGGAAAGAGAAAGAATAGGATTTGAGTATAGATGTAGATGAACTGGTTTGAAGTATGAAGTCAGGCTAGTAGGTTCAATGGGGTCTTGTTAGAGAGATTGTCATCTTACCGGTCAGAATCAGATGTATTCAAGTCAAGCGGTTGTGTTGATTGCTTAGTGTAGTCGAGTCAAGCGATTGTTTGAGGTGGAGATAGAGACTAGTGAGGTGGGAGAGAAAGATGGAAGGACAAAAACAGACAGAAAAGGAGAAAGATAGAAGAAAGGAAAATAAACAGAAAAGGAGACGTGACAAGAGTAGAGAGAGAAATGGACCAAGAAGAAAATGAGACAAGGGTCGAGAGAAGAATGAACCAAGAAGGAGATGAGACGAGATAGCCCCTGGTTGTCCTCACGGAAGAAAGTATTGGGGTCCCCGTCAGAGACCCAGTGCGCCAACTGCGCGCAGAAGTGCGGTAAGAGGTGAGAATTCAGAAGCGTGGTAGAAGGAGAATACTTAACACCCCATGTGACTGGTAAGGTGAGATTGACTTAGTGTTGATTTGTTTGATAAGGGAATATGGATTGTTGAAGAAGTCGCAGGGCTTTGACGGAGGTGGCTTTAGTTAAAGCATCCGCTATCATTTTGTCGGTGAGAACAAGGTGAAGATCAAATTTAGCAGCGGAAAAGTCTTCTCGTAGACCTTTGGTTTTAATGTCAATGTGTCGCGACTTGGAGTGCGACCCAAATTTTTTTATTTTATCGTCCAACCCTTTATTATCTATATATATTGTTGGTTTGTTGGAAGGAGAGCCATTGATTTCTTCTAAAAGGTGGGTGATCCATTTCAATTTGAGGTAGCAGTCAAATAAAGCGTTCAATTCAGACTCAGTAGAGGAATAAGTAACATTCCGCTGTCGAGAGGCATTCCAGAGAATTGGACTGCCGTAGTGTAGTACAATGTACCCGGTTTGAGATTTGCGAGAATTGGGGTCGTCGCCCCACGCAGCATCACTAAAAGCCGAGATGTTGTCTTTGGATGGATCGTACTTCAGAGTCAACTTGAAGTCTTTAGTGGCAATGAGTGAGTCCGGGTTTTGCATTGAATCTTGCTAGATTGGAAACCGCAAAAGAAATATCTGGGCGGGTGTATTTAGAAAGGTGGTTCAACAGTCCAATCGAGGATCAATAGTTAATATTGAGTTGGCAGAACTGAGCATGATCTTCGTCGGAAGCTGGCTCTAAGGGAAAGTTTTGAGTGAGGGGCGCGTTAACGTCCTTGCAATCGGTGAGACCAAATTCTTCTAGGCCCCTTTTGATGTGTTTCGGTTGACTCAGAAAAATACTTTTGTCGTCGAATTGCATCAACATCCCAAGGATTGTATTCGGCGAGTGACAGGAAGAATTTGAGAACCTTTTTAAGAAGTTCACCGCAAATGTGTCCGATTTTCTAACTAGGATCAGATCATCAACATGGAACTAGAGAACTTCTCCTGACTTAGAATTAAGGTACAGACACGGGTCGCTGGTAGATTCGCTGAACCTTGAGATTTGATCCACTCAGTAAGTGTTTCATATCAATTCTTGGGTGATTGACGCAGACCGTAGAGTGATTTCTTCAATTTGAGATAGGGAGAATTTTGATTCGATCCTTCAGGAGTCTTGATTATCACGATTTCATTCAAGGGAGCGTGAAGGAAAGCTCCTTTTACGTTGAACTGCGTGAACGTCATTTTATTTTTTAAGCCGTAGACCAAGGCTAGACAAAGGGATCCAAGTTTTCCGGTTGGGGCCCAAGTTTCTTCAAAATCTACACCTTGAACCTGATCAAATCCTTGCACGCACAAGCACGCTTTGTATTTCACAGGTTCTCCGTGACAATTCTCTTTCACTTTGAATACCCAAGTCAAGTTTAATATGTTGTCAGCCTTGCCGTAGTATTCTTCCCAAACTTCTTGAGCTTCAATAGAATTGAGTTCTTCCTTGGACGCAGCTTGCCATTTAGGCCATTTGGAACATTTTTGGGCAGCCTTGTAAGAGGGAGGTTTGTAATAGTGATGGAAGCCGTATCTTTGAGGTTTCTGGAGTTCATGTCTGGGACGTAGGTTGGGACGCTGGCGAGGTGGTTCTGGTGCAGGATGGGAAGGAGGTGGAGATGAAGGTGCAGAGTGGAGAAGATCATCTTCATTATTGGAGTCTGAGTCAGAATGTTCAGAGGAAGGTTTCCTAATAGTGTATTGTTTTTCATTCAAGGAGAAATCACTTTCATGGACATTTGAGTCGGGTTGAGAGAAGATATCCAGTCCCGGCGATTTGAAGAACGGAAATTCTTCATGTTGATTCTTGAGAAACCTAACTTGCTTGGTTTCTACGGCAGCTCCGGACGTATTCAGAATTAAGTACGAGTTAAAAGTAGGATTGAATCCGACTAGGAATCCTTTGAGACCTTTTTTGTCAAACTTTCTTCCCTTCTGAAGACGATTGGCAAGGTAGATTACGGAAGAACCTACGGGTTGCAAGTAATTAGCTGGGAGAATCTTACCAAACATGAGTTCCCAGGGAGATGATCGGTTACCTTCCCAAGGGATCTGATTTAACATAAAGCAGCAGCTACGTGTAACTATATGCCAGAAATTCTTAGCTAGTCGGGATGAGGAGAGAGTGGACCAAGCGGATTCTATGATTGTCCTATAAGCTCTTTCCGCTTGTCCGTTATGTTGAGGATGATATGGTTTGGAAGTGCGGAGTTTGATAAATTTCTTCTTGGCGAAGTCTTTTAAGGCAGAGTTGGTGAATTCCGTTCCTTGGTCAGAGAATATTTCAGAGGGGTAGTATTGAAGACGTTTATATTTGTTCTCTAGAATGTTGATAATTGTCTCGGGAGTCTGATCTTTAGAATTTAGAGGAAAGCAGGCAAGATAGCCAGTACAGTTGTCGACTAGAGTGAGTAAGTACTGATGTCCAGCCTTCGATTGAGGAGTGATCGGGCCGACCAAGTCAAGATGGATGCGCTCTAAAGGTTTGCCGGAAGGGGTGGAAATATTGGAGAAGGGAGACCTAGTGATTTTACTCTTGATGCAGCTGTCGCACTGGAAATCCTGGAGTTCGTCCTTGGAAAAGCAATCTTTTAGAAGAGGTTTGAGAGTAGAGATTGAAGCATGGCCGTACATTCTGTGCAATTCAGAGAGGGTAATGGGTGTATCAGAGGATTGATTGGCGACATTTGCAGCGTTGACCTGGCCAGTTGATCGAGGTTTTTCAATGACAAATAGGTTGTCTCTTATTAGGCCCTTCAGCACGATTTGATCTCCTTGAGTCACTTTGAATGCATTGCGGTCTTGAGTGAGGTTAAAACCCTCCTTTGCGAGAATTCCTGGACTGATCAAATTGACGACAATATCTGGTACGTAAGCAAAATCTTCAAGCGTGATCACGGAATTGTTCCATTTGAGTTTGACTGTTCCAATTCCTTTTATTTTGAGATTGGCTTCCAGTTTTCCAGTTTTGATCTCTTCGGACTCGTCTTGCAGTTTTATGGATGAGAAATATTTGAGGTCATTAAAGATGTGGATGTTTGCTCCGGAATCCAAGAGTAAATTCGGATTGTTGTCTGCATTGATCCAAAGGGTCAGTAATGCATGGTAGTTGATAGTAGGATTCTTTTTAGTCATATTTCTCCATTCATTTTGTTGTTCTATCCACCATTCAGGAGCAATTTTGGGGTGAAGGTGGAAGCACAAAGATTCTGCATGAGGCGCGTTAGGATCATGGTACCCCTCGCGGAATTTCATTTTGGTTTTCTTCTTGTCCTTATTACTCCTTGTCTTAGTCAAAACTAATGAAACTTCTGTGGATGGTTTATTCAAGTTAGTCTGGGCCTTTCTCTCGTTGTGGTATTGGATAAGATGATTGAATACCACGTCCATTGTCAGGTTCTTTTCTACGTGCATGATTTGTTGCTTGAGATTTTCGAGTGTTGGTGGGAATTTAAATAACAGCAGGTACGACAAGATATCTTTTGGCATTTCTATCCCGACGTCCGTCATCCTTGTAATAGCTTTTCTCATCTCGGTGATGAAACTCTCAATTGCATTTTCACGGAAGACGGAGTGTCTCGCTCGATTGGCTGTCTCTGAGGAGGCGAATCTTATTGTAATTTTGGCCCATAGAAGCTTAGAGGACAAGATGTTTGTAGAGTTGACAACGTTTGCGTGAGTGGTGCTGTCTAGCTTAGATATTATTATTGCCCTGATTTCTCTATCTTGTTTTGTTGATAGAGGGCCCGAGTTTCGAGTGATAGCCTCTTTGATGTCCTTGAGATCAAACAGCATGAGCATCTTGTTTCGCCAGATTGAGTAATTCTCTTCATTTAAATGGGGTATGGCGTCGACTGATGCTTTCAGAGCAACTTGATGAAAGTAATCGTTTGCCCCGGCTGGTTCTTTCACGGCTTGATTGGTCGAGTTGGTAGGTTCTTTTGGCTTTTAACCGTATTAAGATCTAATTGAATTTCTTGAGAACTTATAACCAGCTTAGGCTAAGAGATCAAAGAAAATAAACAACGTGTCAGAAGAAGATGTCAAGGTAGGAAAGATCTGCAGGAAGATAGAGGAGACAGTCTTGAGTTGAGATCTAAGGACGGAGAGACAATAGAGGAACAAGAAAAAATAGGATTTGAGTATAGACGTAGATGAACTGGTTTGAAGTATGAAGTCAGGCTAGTAGGTTCAATGGGGTCTTGTTAGAGAGATCGTCATCTTACCGGTCAGAATCAGATGTATTTGAGTCAAGCGGTTGTGTTCATTGCTTAGTGTAGTCGAGTCAAGCGATTGTTTGAGGTGGAGATAGAGACTAGTGAGGTGGGAGAGAAAGATGGAAGGACAAAAACAGACAGAAAAGGAGAAAGATAGAAGAAAGGAAAATAAACAGAAAAGGAGACAAGACAAGAGTAGAGAGAGAAATGGACCGAGAAGAAAATGAGACAAGGGTCAAGAGAAGAATGAACCAAGAAGGAGATGAGACAAGAGTAGCCCCTGGTTTTCCTCACGGAAGAACGTATCGGGGTCCCCGTCAGAGACCCAGTGCGCCAACCGCGCGCAGAAGTGCGGTCAGAGGTGAGAATTCAGAAGCGTGGTAGAAGGAGAATACTTAACAGGGATGGTTCAAGGAGGTGAGGTGATTACTTCAGAAGATAGAAGCAAAAAATGAGAACATACAATTTAGAATCCCCTGGTTGCCCCTGCATTCCCAGGCATGAGTACAAGTCTGAGGAGGTTGAGAGATTGGGGGTGAAAGTGCAGGAGATTGGGGGGTGAGAGAAGGACAAGGGGCCCTGAGAGAAAGAAAGTTTGGGAGCAGTGAAATATCAACATGCTCAGTGCGTGGAGAGATGAAGATTGTGATGATTCAGACCCAGATATAGAATCAAAACAAAAGAAAAGAAAAAAAAGAAAAGAAAAGAGAAAAAAAATCAGAAAAATTATGGAGACTTCATGGAGGCAAAAAAAAGACAGGAGAAGCTCTAGGCTGGTGAGATTGGAAATTTTGGTGATTGCATCTGCAGGTGTTTACTCTGAATTAATAAGCTTGACTCTGGTGTTCCCTGACTTGTGTTAGAATTATGGCCAGCAATTAGATTATGCAAATGAGCAGTATTTCAAGCAAAAGAAAGGCTGGAAACTGGGTGTCAATATTTTCTAATGGGGCTCTGACAATGGGGCAATATCTTGGATTAATTTGATTGGAATGATGATTGAATCAATGGAAAACAGCAGGGAGAAGGGCTCCTTAAGTACACAAGATTGGCCTCTTGTGAGCCCATGATACAACAAGCCAAAAGGCAAATTTTCCGCACCAAAAGAGCTCTACAGGCTCTACTGGCCTTGTTACTTGGTTTGGACTACATCAGCCCACATGGCATCAGTCCCTGTACCCTTAAAAACAGCCTATTCTGGTTATTTCTGGTGTTTCCACCTCAATGGGGCTGAACCAGCCCCTTAACTGTTCAATCCCCTTGGCTGGTTGTCCTTTAAAACCAGACAAGATGACCTTTATTGCCTTGTTTACGGGCTGGTTGCCTCATGCAGCCAGCCCCTGGCCCCTCAAATGGGCCAGGTGGGACCCAGGGCACACCTGGGTCCGGTCTCAGACTCACATGGGGGGGTGTGACCAGCGGACATGCTGTCCCCCCCCTCTTTCTCTCAAATCCCTGGTGGGGGCGGTCAAATCCACTCACCAGGGGCCCTGGGGGTTGATACCCCCAGGGCGTTTTCAAGTACGTTGGCCTGGGAGGTGATCAGGTCCCCCCAGGCCCATCGCTCCTCCCCCTCAGTAAAGGGGGGGGGGGGGGGGAGAGCGCCCCTGCCCTGCTCAGTTGCCTTGAACAATCAATGGTGGGGAGGTGATGAAATACACCCCACCTGCGGGTTGCTACTCTTGCGTCCAGCGCTGCCACCTCCTTGGGAAAGGGGGTGGTCAGGTCCCCCCTGCCCTGACCGACCGCGCTGTCGCGGTCGGTCACTGGCTTGTTCAACCCAGCCAGCCTGCCCCCATCCCCTTTGCCACGGCAAGCAAGGGGAGGGGGAGCAAGCCGGGGTGGCGAGCCCCGGCTCCGTGGCCCTGGTCGCCTAGCACAACCAGCCGGGCCCGCGCGGAATCCCACCGCGCAGGATCCCTCGGCCGCGCAACAGCCCCGTGGAGGGCCGTTGGGCCCCGCGTGGGCCGCACCAAGGAACACAGGCGGCCCAGAACGGGCCACAATGCGGGCAGCGGCCCCGAGCGGGCCGCAACGCGGGCAGTGGCCCCAAGCAGGCCGCAACACGGGCGGCAGCCCCTAGCGGGCCGCCCCAAGCCCAAATCGTGAGAATCACATACTTTGGCAGGCCAGCCTGTCTGGCCAAGTATGTCCATAATAAAGCTTGGGCCCTTTTATGCCCAAATAAGCCCATCTGGCTTGGGTGGCCCATCCATCCTGGGAGGCCCTTGAGGGCCCCTGTCCCAAAAGACCATAAAAATGTGTTTTGGCCCCCAAATTCCCAAACCCAATAACACCCACATAGGCCCATGTGGCCCAAGTGATGTCCAATGGGCCGTAGAGGCCCATTTTTGCATCTCATTTGGATTACACACTCCTTTGAACTTTACCTGAGTGCATCCGCATTTGAACAACTTGAACTCTTCCCTCATTTCCTTGGTTTTCAGGTCAATATGGCAGGTTTTCGAGTTGGAACCAAACTTTTTGACTTGTCAGTCAATACGCTGTTGTCAGTGTGAATAGTGATGGCAGAGAGTTTTGTTCAAAATATTTCACACGCCAGAGCCCTGATCAAGGTAGCTTTGTGGAATGCATTGACAAAAGCATTGGTTTTGGCTTCTGTAGAGCTGAAGGTGATTTTTTTGTTTTCTGCTTTTCCACAACACAAAAAACCCATAAAGAGCGCAGAGATAGCCAGTTTGAGACCATCTGGTTTCCTTATCATCTTCCCAGGATGCATAAGATTACGCTGAGATCAGAGAGTTGACTCTTTCCACTCTTAAACAAAGCTTGATGTGAGGAGTCCCTTTTAGGTATTTTCAAGTCTTCTGTAGCTTTTTCCAGAGAGGAATGCTGGGCTTTATGTTGAATCTTGACAGAATAGACACCCCAAAACTTATTTTGTGCCAAGGGTAGCACACAATGTTATTGAGTAAACCAATGGCAGATCTGTAGTTGAAGTTCAGGGCCGTGAAATTTTCAAGATCTTTTTCTGTGGCAGTTTTGATTTGTAGTTTTTGAGTTGGAGGAGATTTGCTTGTCCTTGCATATTCCAGGCCAAGTTCCTTAAGGCCATTATTTATGTGTTTTGGCTGGCCAAGAAGGATATAATTGTTGTTTACCTCTATCCTCTGTCAGCCTCCTGGATGCCAAGATCCTTGCTATTCTGAGCTAACAGAGGTGATGGAATAAATGACAAATATATTATTCAATTAATGCAGCAGAAATTGGTGAAATACTTGGATAAAGCTTCTTGCAAGGTTGATTGGTTTGGATATGGTTTATTGTTATAAATCAATATAAATAAATTGATTATTAAATATTTTAATGGAGGTGCCACATTTTTTTTGGGGATCTTTAGCACCTCTATTCAGATAATTCAGTATGAAAACATGTAGGCCTTGTTACTTTGGAACCTTTAATTTATATTCTTAAAGGATATATTTCCAAAGATAATATGTATAATCAATACACGGTGGAGTGGCAGGGCTTTTTAACCAGGCTTCCATGACAGAAAAAATGATAATAAGATTCACTGGTATATTATAAAATCCTTTGTGTACCTGTTTCAGACGTTTACTGATGGGTTAAACCTATTACTTGGTTTAAAAAGGTTGTTCAGCAGTTGAAGTTGATGAAAGGGTTGGGGAGGGATATTATAAATCAGACTAAAGCCATAAATCACTTAATTATCTCTTATAAGTATTTGATTACCTTGAAATGGTGTCCAGATGTAAATATAACTGGGTCTCTGGGTATCAATATCCTCAAAAGAGCTCTTTATTTATAGCTTTTGAGTCCCAATATTGTCCTTCTGAGGGGTACAGGGGCTCAAAGGGACGGACACTGAGGCTAGAAGGGTAAAAAGTGGCAGAGTGTCATGCTTTCTTGATGCTTTGGCATGGGCAAAATCTTATTCCACAGCGTATGGGAATTATTCTACTTTAAGAATGATGTTTGGACGTGTGAATAACACTAATTTATCCACTTTATTTATTATTTAATTGATTATCTTTAGTAAATGATCCCAGTAAGTTAATAATTATTTTTTAATAGAAATTCCTATGGATAGTCTGATTTCAGGTGAGCTCTCATTATGCATTAAATAATTTGAGTAAAGTCATGACATGGATCTTACTCCTTATATTTGAATTTTACTTAATTTACTAAAATAATTATTTAAAAATATAAGTCATGAGTATTTCTGTAACAATTTTAAATCATGAGTTTCCTTGGGATTCAAAAAAAAATTAAGATTTCTTGTAGTTCTAATAATTGAATATTAAATTATTTTAATATTTTTTAGAATTAATCATTATCACTTTTTCAACATTTTTGGTATTTCAAATTATATTTGATAAAAAATACGTGTAAAGTTTATTTAATTATTTTTATATACTTTTATTAATTTTTTATACTATCTACTATCCACAGGAACATTTATAAAATGTGTAGAATGTTGATATCTGTTTCATTTCATTGAATCTTCCGTGCACTGTTTCCTTGTCTCACTCTGCTGCCCTAGCCATGTCATGTCTGCTGTCTGTCAGCTCTTCTTTCCTGTCTCAAGCTGTCTCCTGTTTCACGTTTTCCTTTAATCTGTCTCTGGCTCTCATGGGTGCCACAGTACTCTGTTGTGACAACAACGACATGAACGCGGGCGCGGGACTCTCACTGTCACCTGTCACCTGCTCTCACACCCGGGGATGACCGCCTCGACTGACCCAATCTGCCCAAGGGCCACATCCACTCTCAGCTCTTTAAGAACGAACTCTCAAGGATCCTGAACTTCTCATCGACAATTCCCTTCTGCCTACATTCTTCACCAGCTTCTCCCTTTGTGTTTTTCCTTCCGATCTGACATACTCAAGACTCAAGACCAACTCAGGTTAGATCAATCTACGACTCGACTTCGTTCATCAGATCACCTTTGGATCAACTCTTGAGTAGGTATTCAGTGTTCCTTCAACTCAATCTCAGGACAGTACAAGCTGATAGAATTCTTCTCAACTGGCAAGATATCTTGGGTCATTTTTGTGATAGACTGTTGCCTTAATACTCTACTTAGTCCACTCAAGGGGCCATTACCCAGCCCGTAGAGTTTCTGCCTCTGTTTGTTTTCAACCATTGTTTCCTGTCTTGATGTTTATTTGGATTTAGGCTGTTCCAATCTGATTCTATCTCTCATGCGCATTTTCAACAGCCTGGTCCAGGTTTCCTAAGTTCTCAATTTCTTCTACATAGAATGTTCCCATATAGGCTGTAGCATTTTTATGCAGTACCTAGGTTTCTCAGGCCGCCTGTCACTTTGTCAAATTGTAGTCCCGCAGCTGTGTACTTTTCAGAGGCCCCGGCCTGCGTACACAGCATTGACAGGGTGACAGTTCTGTAGATCAGCCAAGCACGGGTGTATTGGCTGCTGAGGCTGCGTGCAGGAATTGTAACATAACACATTTCCCTCTGCACTCCTACAATATACACAACACCCCAATTCTGACTGAATTTTAGGTGTGAAACCTATACGTGGAAATACATGTGAAATATTTAATTGGCCAAAAAGTTACCATACTGGTGCCATAGTATTTTGGTCCTTCTTTCCTTAGTTATTTAAAAATTTAAGGAGTTGGATTTCAAGGGTGGGGTCAGTGGGTGACCCTACCTAATTTTGGGTGGAGACTCCTCTTCTGAAATAATATTCATGGTGTTCCTACTCCTCCTTAGGTGAATTTTAATTTTATCATTTTCATTTGATTTCTGTTATTTTTGAAGCTTGCTCTGAAATAGTGCTGACATTCCCCCACTCCAAGATATGGCCATATCTGGAAAAAACATGGAGCATGTTGGGAAAAAAAATTAATTCCAGGTATGTTTCAGTTCCTTTTACTGGCTCTGTAGTTTCTAAGATGTATTGGTCCATCAGGTATATTATTCTCTGGTAACCATTTATCTTTGTCTGAATATTCTCCTTTGTATCTTACTAAGTATAGTCTAACATCTTTTCCTTGCACTCTCTCTTTCTTGTCTCTCAATATCCTTCTGACTTTCCCCTTTTCTTTCACAGGGTCAGGTTCTATTGTGATTGTTTTTGCAGGGAGGTTTCTACCTTCTCTTGGTTGAAAGAGTTTTACTATGCTGACAGGAAATCCTGGGTTTTTTCTTGATAATTCTTCACTCAGGATTAATTATACAGCATTTTTGCCATTCATCGTTTTGATAAAATTGGTCCAACTAAGGCTGGTTTCAGCTTTATTTTACCTGCTAGATTTTTGAAGTTGGCATTGCATATCAAGATCTGATCTCCTATTTTAAAGTCAGGTTCTCTGTTTGATTTGTCCCATCTCTATTTGCTGTATTCTACTGCTTTTGCTACACATTTTTGAGAATTATTATTTGCCACATCAGTAATTTTCTTGAAGTTAAGATATGTTTGATGAATGGTGGCTAAGTTATAGTTTAACTTCTTTCTAGGGAGTTTTGGAATCCATCCTCTTTCTAGTATGGAAGGGGCTTCTTTGGTAGTAGAATATTTAATGCTTTTATAAGCAATCTCTAGAGCTGGGAGTAGGCTTACCCAATCATGGTAATAACTGTATGAGTTCTTGTATTCTAGACCAAAGCTACAGAAAAGCCTTAATATAATTTCTAGGGTCTGTAAAATTTTCTCAGCTATTCCATCCGTTTGGGGATGGTATGCTGTAGAAAATTCTGAAGTAGTACCCAGTATATCATGTAGATTCCTCCAAAATTCAGAGGTGAATTTGGGGTCTCTGCTACTGATTATAATCTTGGGTATACCAACATCAGCTATGACCCTATTCCAAAATAGTAGAGCTACATCCATAAAACTATCTTCTTTGTGGTTAGGTAAGAATTTTGCCTTCTCAGAATATCTGTCAACTATAAACAGGAAAGAGTTATATGAATGAGTACCTCCAAGGAATATGCTGGTGACAAACTCCATATTAACGATTTCCCATCTAGTTTTGGGTTCAGAGATATTCTGTTGGAGTCCAAACCTTTTTTCAGTAGTTTTATTAGATTTTGGCAAGTCTCACAGCTAGTAACATACTTAATATTGAGTTTTTCCATTCTATTCAACAAGCAGTTTTTTTTACTTTCTCCAAGATTCTTTCAGTGGATAGATGCCCTTTTGAACAGTTTTCATGGCATTCCTGGAGTATTGGTTGTATATTTTCTTTGTTGCTTAGTAATAATACACTGGAATGTTGGTGTCTGTAGCAAAGGAGACCTTCCCAGGAGGTAAACCTTCCTGCTTTATAAAGTTTAAGTAATGAAACATTTAAACTATTGACCAGAGCTGCATCTGGGGATTCAAATTCCATAATGGTAATCAGCAGCTTGATGTCAGAGGAGTAGTTGTCCCTCACTAGATTGAAGAAAGCAGTATCCAATTCACATAATTGGATCCCCCTGATTGGAAAATCTAATTAAAAAAGATTGATTTTCAAGATAGGAAAGATATCTTGATCCTCAAGGTCATATGCTGGATTGCTAGAGTCATTAGGAAAAGCATTCCTACTTAGACTGTCAGCATTCTGGTTTTTAGCTCCAGCTTTATGTACTATAGTCATCTGGCCTCTATAATGTTGAATAGCAATTTACCACCTCAGCATATTTCTTCTGGGGGTCTTCATGTTCATAAGAGTTGCATTTTGTGTGGAAAGACATCCATTGTGCCCGGTTAGGTTCCTCTCTCAGTGTGTGAACTGATAGTTTCTCAAGGTTGAAGAGAGGTTTTTTGGCTTTTGACCATGAAGAGATAATATTGAGGTTTGATTTATCACAGAACTGAGAGCTGGAGACAAGAAATCATGAGAAGTGAGGACAAGCAAGTAAGGTTATTACATGAATAATGGAAAACCAACAGGAAGCAGAGACTGCACAAATCATAATATGATATGACAATTGAAGGATGGCAGTTCAGATAAGTTGTGAGCCTCCTGAATGCAAAGATCCTTGCTGTCCTTTAGCTACCAGAGGTGATAGAATAAATGATAAATATATTATTCAATAAATGCAGCAAAATTCCATAAAAAATTTGGATAAAGCTATTGCAAGGTTGATTGGTTGGGTTATGGTTTAATATCAAAAATTAATATTAATAAATTGATTATTCAATAATTTAAAAGAGGGGCCACAATAATTTTGGGGATCTTAAACAACTCTCTTCAGGGAATTAACTTTGAAAACACTTATACCTGGTTGCTTTGGAACCCTCTAATTTATATTCTTATAGGATACATTCCCCAAAGATAATATACATATGAAATATATGGTGGTGTGAAAGGACGTTGTAGCCAAGCTGCCACAACAGAAAAAGGATAATAAGACTCACTGCTATATAATAAAATCCTTTGGGTACCTGTTTGGGATGTGTACTGATGGGTTAAACCTATCACTGGGCTTAAAAACATTTTTCAGCAGTTTAACTTGATAAAAAGGGTTGGGGAAGGATATTTCTTGATCAGAATAAATGCCTTAAATCACTTAAGTATCTCTTATAAGTATTTGATTACCTTGGCATGGTTTCTGGATTTAAATAAAACTGGGTCTCTGGGTATCAAAAACCTCAAAAAGGGGCCTTTATTTATATCTTTTTGAGTCCCATTTCTGTCCCTCTGAGGGATATAGGGCCCCAAGGGGATAGATTATAAGGCTAGCAGGGCAACCAGTACTGGCCCTGCATTTGATCTAGGTGCTGTATCCTGGGTGGGAGCTGGATCAGTCCGGATCTGGAGCTATTCCAAATAATAATTTAATTATTTGTTGGGAAAAAGCTCCTAGTTGGTCATATGATCTTCCTTTAGTCATGTATGTCATGAGAATTTGATGAACTTGATTGAATATTCTAATTGTTGGATATTCTATGAACAGTTTTATGTCACATAGTTCCTTTTTGTGTCACTCTAAGTGTATGTTCTGGTCCTTTGAAGTTTTTAACATCAATTTTTGAAGTTGGTGTTTGTTTATTAAAATAATTTACTAAAAAGAATTCATTAGAATAGATATGTAATATATTTGTTTTTTTAGATTAAGGGAAACCCTTTGGACATGACAATGTCTTTAAAATTTCATTAAGGTAATGGGAAGTAGTTTATTTGACTCTTCCAATCTCTTGATGGTTATTTTGAAATTTCAATGATTTTTAGTAAGATAATTTATTTAAAATAGTTCTTTGGGAACTTTAATAATATTTATAAATTTCTGGGTTAATGGGATCGTCAAAAACAATATGGTGTCATGAAGCTTTCATTTATTGAGATGTGACAGGGCCTTAAAGCCAAGATTCCATGACAGACAAGGGATAATAAGACTTACGGGTATATCATTAAATCCTTACGGTAACTGTTTGAGATTTGCACTGAAGGGTTAAACCTATTACTGGGATTGAAAAGGTTCTTCAGAAGTTTAAATTGATAAAAAGGGTGGGGAAGGATATGATTAATCAGAATGAAGCCTTACATCACTTACTTATCTATTATAAGTATTTGATTACCTTGGCAAGGTGTCCAGAGGTAAATATAACTGGGTCTCTGGGTATCAATATCCTCAAAAGAGCTCCGTATTTATAGATTTTTGAGTCCCAATATTGTGCTTCTGAGGGATACAGTGGCTCAAAGGGACCAATAATAAGGCTAGCAGGGAAACCAGTGGTAGCCTTTCACGTATTCTTGGTGCTGTAGCACTGGTAGAATCTAATTCCACAGGGTATGGGAATTATTCTACTTTTTGTTTGATGTCTAGACATGTGAATAACACTAATTTATTCATATTATTGGTTACTTAATTAATTATCTTTAGTGAAAATTCCCAGGATTTTAATAATTTTTTCAATAGACATTCCTACGGGTAATATGATCTCAAGTGTTTTCTCATTATGTTTTAACTGATTGGAGTAAAATCATGATATTGATTTTAATCCTTATTTTCAAATTGAGCTGATTTACTTAAAATAAGTAATTAAAAATATATGTTATGAAAATTCATGTAATATTTTTACATCATCAGTTCTATTAGTATGGCAAAAAGATACTGATGTCTTGAAGCTCTCACCGTTTTTGTCAGTGTGCTACTATTGCAGAGCAAGCTGCAAAAGTAACAAAAATAACATAAAAATAATTATAATACAATTAACCTAAGAAGGAGTAGGAAAACCATAAATGTAATTACAGAAATTGATTTCCCACTCAAAATTGGGTAGGGTCACTCACTGAGCCCACCCTTGAAATCCAACTCCTTACATTTCTAAATAACTAAGGAAAGAAGGACCAAAATACTATGGCACAAGTATGGTACCTTTTTGGCCAACTAAATATTTGACATGCATCGTCACGTATATATTTCACACCTAAAATTCAGTAAGAATTGAGGTGTTGTGTATATTTTAGGAGTTACAGACGGAAATGTGTTTTGTCACAATTCCCGCACGCAGCCGCGGCTGAGATACAGCCCTTTCACCCCGTCAAGGTTGTGTACCCAGCCCCGGGCCTCTGACAAGTACGCAGCGGCGGGACTAAGGGTTGACAGAGTGAAAGGCAGCCTGACAAGCTTAGGTACCACGTAAACATGCTACAACGCACACAGGAACATTCTACATATGTAATAAATGTTCCTGTGGATAGAAGATAGTCCAAAAGTACATAATATTATATAAAAATACTTAAATAACCCTTATAAATATTTTTTATTAAATATAATTCAAAGTACCAAGAGTTTCAAAAATAAGACAATGACAACTTCTAAAAATATATTAAAATAATTTAATATACTCTTATGAGGATTTCTAGGTATCAATATCTTTGTGACATACTAAGAAAACTAATGATGTAAAAATATTACATGAATTCCCATGAGTTATATTTTTAAGGAATTATTTTAGTAAATCAATTGGAGCTTGAATATAAGGTGTAAAATCAATACTTGACTCCAGTTATTTAATACATAATGCAAACTCTCCTAACATCATGATGTCCTTAGAAATGTCTATTAAAATAGTTATTAACTGAATGGGAACATTTACTAAGGATAATTAATTAAATAATACATAAATGGGACAGATTAGTGTTATCCAGACTTCCTGATATCAATTATAAAGTAGAATAATTCCCATAACCTGAGGAATTAGATGCTACCCGTGCTATAGCACCAAGAAAACGTGACAGGCTACCACTTCTTACCCTGCTAGGCTTATTTTGTGTCCCTTTGAGCCCCTGTACCCCTCAGAAGGATAGTATTGGGACTCTAAAAGCTATAAATACAGAGCTATTTTTAGGATATTGATGGGTAGAGACCCAGTTGTATTTATATCCAGAAACCGTTCCAAGGGAATCAAGTGCTTATAAGCAATAGGTAAGTGATATATGGCTCAGTCTGATCAATAATATCCATCCTCAACCTCTTTTTATCAATTAAAACTGCTCAACAACCTTATAACCCCAGTATACAGTTTTATCCCATCAGTGCACGTCCCAAACAGATACCCAAAGGATTTAATAATATACCAGTGAGTTTTATTATCCTTTCTCTGTCGTGGCAGCTTGGCTAAAAGGCCCTGCCACACCACAGTGTATTTTATATACATATTATCTTTGGGAAAAATATCCTTTAAACTAAAGAGCCCAAAGTAACCAGGACTACATGTTTTCATACTGAAAGCCCTGAAGAGAGGTGTTAAAGATGCCCAATATAATTGTGGCCCCTCTTTTTAAATTATGTAATTATCAATTTATTCATATTGATTTATAACAATAAACCATAACCAAACCAATTAAACTTGCAATGAGCTCAATCCAAATATTTTATGGATTTTTGCTGCATTTATTAAATGATATATTTATTATTTATTCTATCACCTCTGCTAGCTAAAGGATAGCAAAGGTCTTGGCATCCAGGAGGCTGACAGTTTGATATTGAATTATTTAGATATATTTTTACAAATATTAGTTATCTTACTTTTGACATTTTTGGTATTTTTAATTATGTTTTATAAAAAATCAGTATGGAGTTCATTTATGTATTTTTATATACTTTGATGTCTTTTTAGATTATATGCTATCCAAGGGGACATTTATGTCATATTTGGGATTTTCCCTTCTAGGTTGTAGCACATTTACGTTGTACCTGAGTTTCTCAGGAAGCCTGTGTAGTCATGCAGCTGTGTGTTTGTCAGATGCCCAGCGCGACATACACGGCTCTTCAGGGTATGCTGACAGGGTTACAGTGCGGCTGCTCAGCTGCGCAAGGGTGTATTGGTTTCCACGGCTGCATGCGGGAATTGTGACAGAAAACATTTCCGTGTTTAACTCCTAAAATATACACAAAACCTCAATTCTGACTGAATTTTAGGTTTGAAACCTATATTTGAAAATGTGTTTGAAATATTTAATTTGAAAAAAGTCCCATAGTGGTGCTGTGGTATTTTGGTCTTTTCTATCTTTAATCATTAAAAATATGATGAGTTGGATTTCAAGGGTGGGGTCAGCAAGTGACCCCACCTGATTTTGGATGCAGAATCTATTTCTGCAATAATATCTATGGATTTCCTACTCCTTCTTAATTTAAATTTAAATTTATTATTTTATGTTATTTTTGTTACTTATGCAGCTTTCTCTGCAATAGTAGCAAGCTGACATTCCCCAACTCCACTATATGGCCATATGTGGAAAAAAATACAGAGAGTGTTGAAAAAAATTCTATGTGTGTTTCAGTTCCTTTTAATGGCTCTGTAGTTTCTAAGATGTTTTAGTCCATCAGGTATATTACTCTCTGGTAACCATTCATCTTTGTCTGCAGATTATCCTTTATATCGCACTAATTATAGTCTAACATCTTTTCCTTCTACTCTATCTTTCATTTCTCTCAATATCCTGCTGACTTTCCCTTTTTCTTTCAAAGGGTCAGGTTATATTGGTATCATTAATTGAGGGAGGTTGTTACCTTCTCTTGGTTGAATTTGCTTCACTAGGCCAACATGGAATGCTGGGTGCTTTCTTCATAATTCTTCACTCAAGAATACTTCTACAGCAATTTTTCCGTGCATTCTCTTGATAACAAATGGCCCTCAAAAATCTGGTTTCAGCTTTCTGTTCCCAGCTGAATTTTTGAAGTTGGCCCTAGATATCAAGATCTAATCTTGTATCTCAAAGTCAGGTTCTTTTTGTGATTTTCCCGTTTTTGTTTGTTGTATTCCACTGCTTCTTCTACAAATTTTTGAGCATGATTATTTTCCAGGTCTATCATTTTCTTGAAGTCAAGATATGTGGGGTGGATGATTGTTTAGTTATGGTTGAAGGTATTCCTAGGCATTTTTTTAATCCATCCCCTTTCTAGTATGTAAGGACCTTCTGTTGTAGTAGAGTGTTTAATGTCATTATAAGCCATCTCCAGGGCTGGCAGTAGGCTTACCCAATCATGGCAATATTGATCTGATTTTTTGTACTCAAGGCCAAAGCTACAAAACCGTCTTAACATATCATCCAGGTTCTGTATCATCCTTTCAGCTAATCCATCAGTCTGGGGATGGTATTCTGTATAAAAGGCTAAATTATTACCAAGTAAATCATGTAAATTCCTCCAGAATTCAGAAGGGAATATGGGGTCTTTACCCTGATTAAAATCTTAGGTATACCAACATTAGCTATAATCCTGTTCCAAAATATCAAAGCCTCATCCATAGCATTTTTGTCAGCTTGCTACTTTGACAGAGCAAACTGTCAAAGCAGAAATAAAATAATCAAATTAGAAGGAGTGATAAATCCATGAATATTATTACAGAAATGGATTCCCCGCCCAAAATTAAGTAGGGTCACTCAATGACCCCACCCTTGAATTCTAACTCCTTACATTTTTAAATAATTATTAAACAAAATGACCAACAGACAACAACACCACCAAGGCACCTTTTGGCCATCTTAACATTTCACACATAATGCCATGTATAGGTTTCACACCTAAAATTCAGTCAGAATTGAGGTGTTGTGTATATTTTAGGAGTTAAAGGTGGATTTGTGTTGTGTCACAATTCCCGCGCGCAGCCCTGCATTCATACAGTAAGGGTAAACACACCTGAGACTCAATATGTAGGCGCATGTCAAAAAGCCCGCATGCAAAATGACCGACCGGCCGCAGGTAACAGATTCCCGCACGCAGCTGTCAAGCCTGCGCGTGTCAACAAAAATTGTACTAAGCCTGACAGCCAGGTACTGCATGAACAGGCTACAACCTGCATGCATACATCATGTATATGTAACAAATTGACTTCCGGACACAGGGATGTCTGAAACCTAAGAATATTGAATGAAAAAATATGAAAATCAAAATATAAAGCAAATAAATTGCGGGAAACAATAATGAATGTTGTCACGTAAATGAGATTTCCAATTCTTTATGAAACACAAAACACAACAAGGAGTTAACCTAAAAATTATTAAAAATTCCCAAAATGTGCAGAAGATGCCGTAAAATCTACTGATACCCACTTCCATTCATGTCACTCAAAAGAAATTAATAAAAAATAAGGAAATGTGTCTGAATCATAAAAATAACAAATTAGCATTTAAGCACCTTCTGACAATTATTTCACAAAGAAACATGGCATAGACAAGGCTAGCAGATTGACAGCA
Source organism: Puccinia polysora (assembly GCA_025617555.3). Taxonomy (NCBI): domain Eukaryota; kingdom Fungi; phylum Basidiomycota; class Pucciniomycetes; order Pucciniales; family Pucciniaceae; genus Puccinia; species Puccinia polysora. The sequence continues at coordinate 21,632,292 of CM062614.1, forward strand.
CCAGAACTACGTTCCAAACTAGTCCTGACCAGCCTGCTAGCTTCAGCATCCCAGCACAACCCTCTCTACATGCCCTGAGAAGGTCTTATTACCCAAAAAAGGTATATAAACAACCCTTTTTAAGTGATTTAAACCCCAGAGTAATTTTTAACTATCAATCCAGACCGCTTGCCATCCGTGATAAAGTGTTCATTCAAGATAAAAAAGTTATATATGGCTATAGTCTGATAGTATTATTAATAATTCTGGGCCCAAAATTGATTCTGTGAAGAATATCTGCAAATAACCCCAATAATTGTCCTGAGAACCTTTCAACCATGAATCTCAGCAAGCTTCTTGGAGTAAGTACTTAAAATAGGAAGTTTTCTCCTTCTTGCAACCCAGGCATAAGTGCTGTAAGACAGCCAGTCCACCCATCCCCTTGATGTAGTCTTTTGTGAGCAATCATTTAAGACCTCATTGTCCCAAGGTCTTTACACTGTTCAAAAGAGCCCCTTGAAGAGAGGTTGTTATTCAGCAAAGATCCCCAGTTTGCATGAACTTTGGCCCCTCTTGAAAAATATATATTTAAACAAACTTAATCCAACCTAACCAAAGAAACTTTTCACTTGCTTTTAAATCAATTATTTAAGCATTTTACCATTATTTTATTGGAATTATTATTCCAACACCAATATCACTTTCTGTAGCAAAAGGAAGGCAAAGTTCCTGGCATCAGGAAGCTGACAATTGTCTTCTTTGTGGTTAGGTATGAATTCTGCCTTCTCAGAGTATCCGTCAACTATAACCATGCCAGAGTTATATGAATGAGTACATCCAGGGGGGAGGATGGTGACAAAATCCACATTAATGATTTCCCATCTGGCTTTGGATTCAGAGATCTTCTGTAGGAGTCCAAAAATCTTGCCAGTAGTTGTATTAGATTTTTTGCCAGTCTCACAGCTAACAAAGTACTTAATATTAATTTCTTTCCATTCTATCCAAAAAGCAGTCTTTTTTACATTCTCAAAGGTCCTTTCAGTGGATAGATGTCCTGATGAACAGTTGTCATGGCATTCCTGAAGTATGTGTTTTATATCCTCTTTGTTGCTCATTACCAACACACTGGAATGTTGGTGTCTGTAATAAAGGATTCCATCTCAGAAAGTAAACCTTCCTGCTTTATATGGTTTGAGTAATGCGGCTGGTAAACTATTTACCAGGCCTTATTCTGGGGATTCTCAATCCATAATGGCAATCAGCAGCTCAATATCAGAGGTATAGTTCTCTCTTACTAGATTAAAAAAAGCAGTATCTAATTCAAATAAGTGGATCCCCATAATTTGAGCATTTAATGCAAAAAGATTAATTAATAAGATAGGAAAGATATCCTGATATTTGGGGTCATATGCTGGATTTCTAGGTTCATTAGGCAAAAACTTCCTACTTAGACTATCAGCATTCTGTTGTTTAGCTCTATCTTTATGCACTATAGTCATCTTTCCTCTATAATTTTGTATAGAAATTTGCCACCTGAGCATATGTCTATTGGAAGTTTTCATGTTCATAAGAGGTTTTACCAAATTAAAGTCCGTAATTACTTGGAAAGTGGTGCCTTATAACTAATAGCGTAACTTTTCTAGAGCCCATACTAGAGCCAAAAATTCCAGCTGGATGGCTCCATATCTTTTCTCAATGTCTTTTATCTGTCTAGATATGAAAAGTAATTTTTTCTCCACTGGTTTTTCTAGTTCTATTCTTTTTTGGTGTAAGGCAGCTCCCATCCCTCCCATACAGGCATCAATGTACAGCTGAAAGGGTTTAGAGTAGTCTGGTTGAATGAATAGAGGAGTGGAGGTCATGGCTATTTTCAATTCTTCATAGTTTTTCAACCTCTCATGTGTCATTTCAGAGAGAGTGTTTGTTTTTCAATATCATACAGAATTTTAGTTAGCATAGCAAACTTTTTGATCTATTGTCTTTAGTAACTGAAAAAACTAATAAATGATAGAAACTCTGTTTTATTCTGAGGATGAGTCTGTTCATTACAGCAGCTATCTTATTCTGGTCAGCAGCTAGAGTTACGCCAGAGACTAGATGTCCCAGAGCTTTTAGTTATCCATATCCAAAGTTAAATTTCTTCATGGAGACTTTAAATCCTACCTTGTAGATAGTTTGTAGGACTTATCTTATTTGATTTATATGAGTATCCCAATCACTAGAATATATGATAACATCATCTATATTAATCATCATCCATATTTGTCTGATGTAAGTACCTAGAACTGTATTGATTGTTTTCTGGAAGTGTGATGAAGCCTTCTTTATAACAAAGAGCATCCTGATTTATTCATATATTCCTAAGTGGCAGATTAATCTCATAAAAGTTCTAATTTCAGGGCTGATAGCTTTCTGGTGAATTCCTTTAAGCATATCCATGGTAGTGATGTATTTAGATTTAGATAGGTTATGCAGAGAATGATCAATCCAGATTATAGGATAATAATCTGCTTGAGTATAGTTATTCAGCATTCTGAAGTCTCCTACCATTCTTGAATTATCATTATGCCAAGCTATGATTACAGGTGTGGTCACATCTACTTTTTAATTGTGCCCTTCTTTCCTCAATACTTGGAGGTCTATAAGTTCTTGGATGTGTTCCTCAAGAGCTATTCTAGACTTAGGACTAGAGGGATAAGCTGGTCTTCTTAGTTTAGGAGGATAAGGAAGTTTAATAGTCAAGGTTGATACCATGTCATTTCCTTTGATATAGCCAATGGGGTGATCTCTAGTAAAGAAAGAATTTTGATTCTCAAACCAGATTGTCAATATATATTTCTTCTGTTCTTTAGAAGGTTTCTCATTTAGAGCTGCTGGAGGAAGTATTCTTGATTGAATTCTTCTAGGTGCTTTTGATAAGTAGAAGAGAGGAATTCGGTTTGCATAGTGCATATCTTAAACTTCTTGTCCCAATTACCACCCACAGTGAAATACCTTCCTTCACTTTGGAACACATACATGCCATTTAGACATAAAGCATCATTTCCTATTATCAGACAGTCACATAATCCATTAAGAAATACAACAAATTCCACTTGAATCCTCAAAGATCCTTTGTCATTGGGTAATATTATAGGAGCATTCCATACTCCAATAGCATTCATAGTGGGGTACCAAGAACTAAATTTGGCTTTTGGCACAGGAAAAAGCTGGTCTTTCCATTTGGGATCCCATTTGTTCAAGAATTCAGTGCAAAAACATGAACAGAAATCCCTGCTTTCAAGTATTAACCTGAAAGTTCTGTCTTTATACAATCCTGTTGCATAGAAAGTTTGAACCATAGTATAACTCTTACCACTCATAGGTTTAACTGTTAATGGTTTACTATCAGTGACATACCTAGGAATTATGGTGGGGTCCCATTGTTGGGGAAAACTAGAGTCAGTGGGATGTTATTGATTTCTATAGAAGTGCCTATATCTCCATCTATTACATTGACAAGGTTAGTCATAATAAATTCACATTCAGACAGAGATCCTTCATTATCAGCTTTATATTCAAAGTTCTGATTCCCTTCAATCTCATTTTCTCCTTCCATTAATTCTATCTTTCTTTTTGGCAATGGGCATTCATGTCTAGTTTTTCCTGTCTTGTTATAGTTCCAACTAGTTCCAGGGATTCTCTCTTTATACCATTAGAATTTGAGTTTTCATATATTTGACTTTCACTGGAGTCTAAAGTGTTAATGATTGGATTGATGTGATCTTATTATTGTTATCTTAAAGTACTCAAACAACAGGTAAAATATAAATGGGCTGTTTTATAACCAAGATAAATTATATCTGTTATTTAATAGAGGATCTTGTGTTGTAGTATTGTGATTTTCAGACTGTCTAATCATAGCATTTCACTTACCATGTCACTTAAACTGCTTATGCTAATTTTACCTTATTCATTTTGTACTCATACACTTTTCAGCCTATTTTGTATTTGGTCTATATCAACACCAGTGCTCTCAAGTGGAATTCATGATCTTTTCAGCCAATTACATCAACCGGAGTGTCCTTTTCCTCCTTTTTTCAGGTCCGTTACGCTTGACGTTTCAAGCTCCTTTCACTCATTCTTAATCCTTTCATCTCACTAGAGCTCAAGCTTTCTTTATTTTTTACATATACCTGTTCTCATAAGGGTTCTTATGATCAGGGATGTTCATCAGAGGAGGTTGTTCTCTTGTTTTTTTAGTATTGAATTTATATTTGGGTCTAGAAGGATCCTTTTTGTCTAACCCATTCATGTCTATCACTTCTTTTAAAAAATTGATCAGAGTTGGTAAGTCAGCATCCGTACTCATTCTGCATCTCACACTATGGCTAAGATTTCCAGGGCACAGGTTGTCAGCCTGCTACTTAGCACGGAGCAACCTGACAAAGCAACAACAATAATAATATTAACAAAATTAAAAGGAACAAAGATAAATGAATAAATTAAATTATTATAAAATGAAGGAGTAGGAAATCCATAAATATTATTGCAGAAATAGATTCCCCACCCAAAATAAGGTAGGGTCACTCACTGACCCCACCCTTGAATTCTTACTCCTCATATTTTTTAATCAATTTAATAGAAAATGGTAAATGACCACGGCACCAGTATGGCACCTTTTAGCCATTTTAATATTTCACATGATATGTCATGTATAGGTTTCACACCTAAATTTCAGTCAAAATCCAGGTGTTGTGTGTAGTTTAGGAGTTACACGGGAAATTGTGTTTTTTCACAATTCCCGCACGCAGCCCCGCTTCCCTACAGCGCTGTTCTCCCGCGTACGCAAACTCCCGCACGCAGACCCGCTTCCCTACTGCGTTGGACTCCCGCGTACGCCAACTCCCGCACGCAGCCCGGCATCCCTACAGCGCTGGACTCCCGCGCAACTGAATTCCCGCGCAGGTAATCCCTTGACCTAGTCACGCGCGCAGCGGTACAGTCCCCCGCGCGCATCTGAGCAGCGGATCAGTCCCCGCGTGCATTTGAATGGACTGATCCCCGCGTCTCCTGCCATGATCAGGTTGACATCCAGGTACCGCTCAGAGGAGCTACAATATAGTAGGATCTACACTACTTATGTAAAGCTACCACAAAAGCATGGATTATAGTTCAAAAACCGTAAAAATCAATTAAAATTAGTTATTAACCCATTTTTAGTATTTTTTATTACTTAAATAAAGATCCAGACTTACCACGAAATGATTTGATCAGAACCTTCAAAGACCACGAAACTACATAAGGAGTGGTCGTAAAAATTATTAGAAATTACATACAGGATCAGCAGAGGATGGAGAATCAATAAACATCCACGTCTGCTCACTTTGGACCAGTACTTACAGTACAAATTGAGGATCAGTGCAGGATCAGCAAAATGACTAATCTATTGATTAACAGATCCTGAAGCTAAAAAGGAGCTGTTCCTTGACAGATCTAAGGCCAGCAGGCTAACAGAACCTTGAGGACGTGCCAATCTTGCCCTGATTGCCCCCCTAGCCTCAGCCCATGGCTAGTACCCCTTCTAGAGGCCCTCAAGCACCCAAAAAAGAATATTTAAACAGGCTCTTTTTGTCCTTCTGTTTCCAATCAGTTATCAGTTATCAGGAATTATTTATTATCAATCAGACAAGGTTTCATTGTTAATCAAGTGCTTATATGAAGATAAGCAAGTGATTTATGACTTAGTCTGTAGTAGTATTATTTACCTTTATTAACAAATCAACCATTGAAGTTTAGTCAAGCAATCAACCCCATCTGCTCTGAAACCCTTCCAATTATTCCAGGATTTTCGTGGTCAAGTGCTCAGAGTGAGTGTTTCCATTCCTGTCTAGGCCACTTGTGCTGTTAAGCCCAGCCATTAGTGGAATAAGTCCTTTCTAAGGCACCCATATTTATTCCAAGGTTCTTAAACTGCCTAAGGAGGCCCCTTGAAGAGAGGTTGCTAGTCTGTAAAGATCCCCAGTAGTATAATACTGTGGCCCCTCTTTTATACTAAATTCAACACCATCTATTACCAAACCAATTAAACCTTGCAACTGCTCTTGTTATATCATTTATTTGAGCTTCTAAGTGTTTACTATTGGAATAATAATTATTATTATCATTCCAGCATTTCTATCACTCTCTGTAGCTAAAGGACTGCAAGGTTCCTGGTATCAGAGAGCTGACACAGGTTGAGAAGTCTTTCATTAACTTCCTCTTTATCAGCATCTGGATAGAAGCATTCTATTCTTCTTTTATGTTCTAAGCACAATTTACAAAGTTTATCATTTGAGGGGTCAAATGAGGAATTTTCAAAACTTTTCATCATTTTTCTTTTCTACATTCTAGAACCAAATTGTTCCTTAATTAAGATTTTCCAAGAATTCCATGGTAAGGATACTAATTCTTATCTTTAACTAATAAAGAATTCTAGTGCTACTCCATCAAAGAGTCTTGGCAGCCTGACTACAGCTTTAGTTTCTGGTAGGTCATAAGAGTTTGGGGTGTAGTCACTAAATTTAATGAAATTTCTATGGTTGTATTCTCCTTCATAGGAGAACTTAGGCCATTCAGAGATTGGGGGAAAAGTTTTGAGGGCTTTTTCCTTTTCAGGAGTAGGACTAGGCCTGAACGTTTCACTCCTATGAATTCCTATTTGGGGCGGTGCATCAGGGGTAGTTGTTTGTCTGGCTGTTTTTGGTTCCGCTGTGGTATTCCCCAAGTGGTTGGTCAGACGTACTTTTAAGTTTCTAAGATCATTATTTATCAGATCAAGTTGCTGTTCCACTTTACTATTTAGCAGATCTAATTTCTCACTAAGGGGCAGAATGGAGTTTTTTATAAATTCTTCTCTAATAGGCTGAAGGCACATAATAAAATCTTATTGGATAACTGGTAAAATACTCTCAATGGTTTGATTCTGGTTAGTTTTTACTTTGTTTATTGTCTCCCATGAATTTTCTGAATGTTCCTTAATATCTTCTATCCTTACAGTTTTTGATTGGTAAATAATCAATTTGGCTACTACTGAGGTCAACTTATCCAATTGGGTGTAAAAACCTTCCAAATTTCCACAAACAATTTTGAAATTACAACACATATGATTAGGAAAGGAATTAATTACATCAGAGGTTGGTTTAGACAAGACACTGGTTTCAGAATTAGAAGCTAATTGTGGTACACCTTTTTACACTTTTTAGCTAAGGATATTATCTGATCCATATCCTTCTTTCCCTTTGGCTTTTGATGGGAAGAAGATCTCTTCTTTTGTGATCCTTTGCATTACAGTTTGGCTAATTGATCCCACAGATTCCACTTTTCTACATGGTCATCTTGCTACTATTGCAGATCAAGCTGCAAAAATAACAGAAATAACATAAAAATGATAATATTAAAATTCAACTAAGAAGGAGTAGTAAAACCATGAATATTAATGCAGAAATTGATTCTCCACCCAAAATCAGGTAGGGTCACTCACTGACCCCACCCTTCAAATCCAACTCCTTACATTTTTCAATAATTAAGGAAGGAATGACCAAAATACCATGGCACCAGTATGGTACCTTTTCTGGCCAATTCAATATTTCTCATGTATTTTCACGTATACGTATCACACCTAAAATTCATTTAGAATTTAGTTGTTTTGTATATTTTAGGAGTTAAGGACAGAAATGTGTTCTTTCACAATTCCCGCACGCATCCGCAGCAGCCAATACACCCGCGCATGGCTGAGCTACAGCACTCTCATCCTGTAAAAGCTGTGTATGCAGCCCCGTGCCTCTGACAACTACACAGCTGCGGGACTATGAGTTTACAAAGTGAAAGGCGGCCTGAGGAAAATTGGTACTGCGTAAAAATGCTAAAAACTACATGGGAACATTGTACATATGTAATAAATTTTCCTGTGGATAGTTGGTAGTCTAAAAATACATCAAAGGAATAAACTTTACGCGTATTTTTTATTAAATATAATTTAAAATACCAAGAATGTCAAAAATGAGGTAATGACTACTTCTAAAAATGTATTAAATACTTCCATATGCAATCATGAGAACTGACATAAAACAGTATTTTAGCGACATAGTAAGGAAACTAATGATGATAATGACTAGTTCTAAAAATATATTAGAATACTTTAATATACTATTATGATAATTTTTAGACATAAATATATTTGTGACATGCTTAGGAAACTAATGATGTAAAAATATTACATAAATACTCATGAATTATATTTTTAAATAACTATTTTAGTAAATCAACTAAAATTTGAGAATAAGCAGTAAAATCAATTTAATGACTTTCCTCCAATTATTTAATACATAATGAGAACTCACCTGACATCAGACTATCCCTGGGAATGTCTTTTGAAATAATTATTAACTTAATGGGAACATTAATAAGGATAATTAATTAAATAAAAAATAAAATTTACAAATAAGTGTTATTCAAATGTCCAAAAATCAATTATAAAGTAGAATGAATCCCATACCGTGTGGAATTAGATGTTACCCGTGCTACAGAACAAAGAGCACGTGAAAGGCTACAACTGTTTCCCCTGCTAGCCTCAGTGTCCGTCCCTTTGAGCCCCTGTACCCCTCAGAAGGACAATATTAAGACTCAAAAAGCTATAAATAAAGAGCTCTTTTGAGGATATTGATACACAGAGACCCAGTAATATTTACATCCGGACACCATGCCAAGGTAATCAAATACTTATAAGAGATATCTAATGATTTATGGATTTAGTCTGATTAATTATATATGTCCTCAACTCCTTATATCAATTTAAAATTCTGAACAACCTTATAACCACAGTAAACAGGGACAACCCATCAGTGCATATCCCAAACAGGTAGCCGAAGGATTTAATAATATACCAGCGATTCTTATAGTTATTTTTCTGTTGTGAAATCTTGGTTACAAATCCCTGCCACTCCACCGTGTATTTTATATACATATTATATTTGGGCAATATATCCTTTATGAATATAAATTAAAGGTTCCAAAGTAACCAGGCCTACCTTTTTTCATACTGCATTCCCTGAAGAGATTTGTTAAAGATCCCCAATATAATTGTGGCCCCTCTATTAAAATATTTAATAATCCATTTATTATATTGATTTATAAAAATAAACCAAATCCAAACCCATCCAACTTTCAATAGGCTTTATCCAAATATTTTTATAGATTTTTGCTGCATTAATTGAATAATATATTTATTATTTATTCTATCACCTCTGGTAGCTAAAGGATAGCAACAATCTTGGAATCCAGGAGGCTGACATACATAGGAATCTTCCTCTTTCCTTGAAATCGATTTCCAAATATCTATCTGGGTAGCTTTTGCCTGGGATATTATCTTTTTCATAGATAATACGTCCTCCTTGGCTTGGGATTCTTTGAATTCTTCCCAATATTTCATGTGCTCTCTGACTAAGTCTTTGATTATGGCTTCCTTGGCCCGAGTCTGCTGAGGTGGCTGCAGGGAACCTTCTTGTGATGGAGGGGGGCTTGATTCTACTACCTTCTCTGGCTCTAGGCTGGGGGAGGGTGACAGTACTTGGGGCTTTTCCTTGGCCACCAACATTTGATTCACAGGTTCCAGCGCCCTCATGGATGTCATGATTGGTTGCCTCACGGTTACTGGGAGCTCCTGGCAAAGATTCATAGGAGGGAATTCTCCCTGGGCCCTTGTTTACATCCATTCATGTTGAATAAAATATTTATAAATATTTTTCTAAAGAAAAATCCATGATAATAAGTTCATTAAAACTTGCTTAAGTTGATGTTCAAAGGTACTAAGACTTCATTGGGATTATGTTGGTACTTAATAGTTAAACCAATGGGGTCTTGGTGTGTTCCAATGAGATCTTCTCCAGTCCAATCAATATTTTCAGGGCTTCCAGAAATTTCTGGGACTTCTTGATCCAATAGGTGGTGGTGGTTTCTAGAATAGGAAGGTTCACTGATGGTATTGAAATAATAGTTTTTTTGATAAAATATATTAATATTATGTTAAGAAAATAATGTGGTAATATAATGTTTTTTCTTACTTTTATATTTTAAAAAGTAATTTATGCCATATTTTTTCCAACCTTTATGTTTTCCTACTAGGGCTTGAAAGTTGATAAACCTCTCAAGATCTTCTTGTTCAAGGATGTCAGCTTGCTACTTGGACAGAGAAACCTGTCAAAGCAGATTTAAAACCAAAATAAAATAATAAAATTACAGGGAGTAAAAAATCCATAGATATTATGACAGAAATGGATTTCCCACCTAAATTTAAGTGGGGTCACTCACTGACCCCACCCTTGAATTCTAACTCCTTACATTTTTAAATAATTATGAAACATAATGACCAACAGACCACGAAACCACCATGGCACCTTTTGGAAATTTTAACATTTCACACATTATGCCATATATACGTTTCAAACCTAAAATTCAGTCAGAATTGAGTTTTTGTGTATATTTTAGGAGTTACAGGGGGATTTGTGTTGTATCACAATTCCCCCGTGCAGCCCCGCATTCATACAGTAAGGGTACACACTCCTGACACTCAATATGTAGGCGCATGTCATAAGGCCTGCATGCAAAATGACTGATTGGCCGCAGGCAAAAGATTCCCGCATGCAGCTTTCAAGCCTGCGCGCGTCAAAAAAAATTTTACTAAGCCTGACAGCCAGGTACCGCAAGAACAGGCTACACCCTGCATGCATACATCATTTATATGTAACAACATGACTGCCAGACAGAGGGATGTCTGAAACCTAAGAATATTGAATCGAAAATTTATGAAAATCAAAACATGAAGCAAATGAATTGTGGGAAACCATAATGAAGGTTGTCACATAAATGAGATTGCCAAATCTTTATGAACCATGAAACACAACAAGGAGTTAACCTAAAATTATCAAAAATTCCCAAAATGTGAAGAAGATGCTGTGAAATATACTAATACCCACATCCACCCATGTCACTCAAAAGAAATTAATACAAAATAAGGAAATGTGTCTGAATCATAAAAATAACAAATTAACATTTAAACACCGTCTGACAATTATTTCATATACAAATAAGACATAGACAAGGCTAACAGATTGAAAGCACCAGAACTACGTGCCAAACTATCCCTGGCCAGCCTGCTGCCTCAGCCCCCAAGCACAACCCTCTCTACGTTCCCTGAGAAGGTCTTGTTACCCCAAAAAGGTATATAAACAACACTTTTTAAGTGATTTAAACCCCAGAGTAATTTTTAAGTATCAATCCAGACCCATTTCCATCCCTCATCAAGTGTTTATTCTAGATAAACAAGTGATATATGGCTAAAGTCTAAGAGTATTATTAATAATTCTGGCCCCATCATTGATTCCATGAAGAATATCAGCAAATAACCCCAATGATTATCCTGAGACCCTTTCAACTGTGAATTTCTGCAAGCTTCTTGGAGTAAGTACGTAAACTAGTAAGTTGTCTCCTCCTTGCACCCAGGCAAAAGTTCTGTAAGACAGCCTGTTCACTCACCCCCTTCAGTTAGTCTTTTTTGAGCAATCATTTAAGACCTCATTGTCCCAAGGTCTTTACACGGTTAAAAAGAGCCACTTGAAGAGAGGTTGTTGTCCAATAAAGATCCCCTGTTTGCATGAACTGTGGCCCCTCTTCAAAAATATATATTTAAAAAAATTTAGTCCAACCAAACCAACCAAACTTTGCACTTGCTTTTAAATCAATTACTTGAGCAATTTACTGTAATTTTCTTGGAATTATTATTCCAACACCAATATCACTTGGTGTAGCTAAAGGACAGAAAAGTGACTTGCATCAGGAATCTGACAAAGGATTTTATATAATTGTTTATGGGAAGTAGAGATATTCAGTTTTTCACCTTGAGTTATAGCTATCCAAACAGTTAGTTTATAATTTTCAGTGTATTCTTCTTTTCTTATTTTTAAAAGATTTAAATAATATATTATCAATTCTGCATTGGTTTTTAAATCCACCCCAAAAGAAATTAATCATAAATCATGGTTGAAAATTCATATAAATTATCTTTGATTCAATCTTTATTTGAAATGTCTGGTCCAATTTCTCAAATATAATATGATGGAATATTTCCTGGCCAGAAACGTTTGATTTATATTCTTCAAGGATATAATGCCCAAAGATAATATATATATAAAATATATGGTGGTGTGACATGGCCTTTTAGGAAAGCTGCCACAACAGGGAAAAGATAATAAGACTAACTGGTATATTATAAAATCCTTTGGGTACCTGTTTGGGACCTGTAATAATGGGTTAAACCTATTACTGGGGTTGAAAAGGTTGTCCAAAGTTTAAATTGATAAAAGTGTTGGGGATGGATATTATTAATCAGAATCAAGATATAAATCACTAACTTATCTCTTATAAGTATTTGATTACCTTGACAAGGTGTCTGGATGTGAATATAACTGGGTCTCTGGGTATTGATATCCTAAAAAGAGCTCCTTATGTGTAGCTTTTTGAGTCCCAATTCTGTCCTTCTGACGGATACAGGCACTCAAAGGGACAGATGCTAAGGCTACCAGGGTAGCCATTGGTAGCCTGTCAAGTTTTCTTGGTCCTTTAGCACGGTTAGCATCCAATTCCACAGGGTATGGGAATTTTTCTACCTTTTAATGGATATTTGGACGTGTGAATAACACTAATTTATCCATTTTACCTATTATTTAATTGATTATCTTTAGTAAATATTCCCAGGATTTTAATCATTCTTTTAATAAAAATTTCTGCGGTTAATCTGATGTCAAGTGGGTTCCAATTTTGTATTAAATGATTGGAGTAAAATTATGATATTGAATTTACTATTTATTTTCAAAATTCTTTTGATCTACTTAAAATAATTAATTAAAAATATAAGCTATGAGAGTTAATTTAATATTTTTACACCATCAGTTTGTTAATTATTTCATCAAAATACTGATGTCTTGAAGTTCTCACAATTTTACATCAATGTATTTTAATATATTATTACAGGTATTAGTTCTCTTATTTTTGACATTTTTGGTATTTTTAATTATATTTTATAAAAAAGATGTATGAAGGTTATTCAAGTATTTCTATATAATTTTATGTATTTTTAGATTATCTAATATCAGTAGGGACACTTAATACATATTTAGTATGTCACCATCTAGTTTGTAGCACCTTTGTGTGGTACCTAAGCTTCTCAGGCGGCCTGTCACTCTGTCAGGCCATAGTCCCAAAGCTGCGTACTTGTCAGATGGCTGAGCTGCGTACATGGCTTGTCAGGGTATTCTGAAAGGGTGGAATTACTGCTTCCCAGCCGCTCGCAGGTGTATTGTTTGCCGCAGCTGTGTGCGTGAATTGTGGCAGGACACATTTCCGTGTGTGACTCCTAAAATCTACACAACATCTCAACTCTGACTGAATTTTAGGTGTGAAATATATACTTGAAAAGATGTGTGAAATCTTTAATTGGCCCAAAATTCCCATAGTGGTGCTGTGGTATTTTGGTTTTTTTCTATTTCTAATTATTAAAAATATAAGGATTTGGATTTCAAGGGTGGGGTCAGTGAGTGACCCTACCTAATTTTTGGTGGAGAATCCATTTCTGCAATGATTTCCTAATCCTTAATATTTTTATTTTATTTTATGTTTTTTATGTTTGCGGCTTTCTCTGAAATAGTAGCAAGCTGAAATCTGACCATTGGGAAGTCAAAATATGCCTGTTGTGTTCCAGAAAAGGAATTTGGACAAATCCCCTCAGGCTGAACAATACCCCCCCTGTTGCATATTATTGCACAATGACCATCAACAAGGAGTCCAAGTTATTTTACTACAGCACAAACCACAGTCAAATTTATGAAAACAAAACAACTTTCAGACCCTCACTTTTGGACCAGGAGTTTCTGGGCCCAGCAAGGATTCTCCCTACAATATTGAAATTAGGATTGTAGCAAACATGTCATGCAAAATGTTCTCCTTACAGGAGAATTTCAGCTTGCTACTATTGCAGAGCAAGCTGCAAAAGTAACAAAAATGACATAAAAATAATAATAATACAATTAACCTAAGGAGAAGTATGAGAAACCTAAATATTACTACAGAAATGGGCTCTCCACCTAAAATTATGTAGGGTCACTCACTGACCCCACCCTTGAAATCCAACTCCTTATATTTTTAAATAATTAAGGAAAGAAAAACCAAAATACTACGGCTCCATTATTGAGCTTTTTGGCCAATTAAATATTTCACACACATTTTCAAGTATAGGTTTCACACCTAAAATTCAGTCAGAATTGAGGTGTTGTGTATATTTTAGGAGTTATGGGAGGAAATGTGTTTTTTCACAATTCCCGCACGCAGCCAAGGCAGCCAATGCACCCGTTCCCGGCTGAGATACAGCCTTTTCACTCTGTCGAGGTTGTATACGCAGCCCCAGGCCTCTGAAAAGTACGCAGCCTCCGGACTACGGGTTGACAGAGTGACAGGCGGCCTGAGAGGCTCTGGTACCGCGTAAACATGCTACAACCTACACAGGAACTTTCTAAATATGTAATAAATGTTCCTGTGGATAGTAGAATGTCTAAAAATACATAATATTATATAAAAATACATGAATAATCCTTGTATGTATTTTTTATTTAATATAATTCAAAGTACCAAGAATGTTGAAAATAAGACAATGACAACTTCTAAAAATATATTGAAATACTTTGATATACTTTTATTAGAATTGCTATACATTAATATCTTAGTGAAGTACTAAGGAAACTAATGATGTAAAAATATTACATGAATTCACATGACTTATCTTTTTCAGTAATTATCTTAGTAAATCAACTGGAACTCAAAAATAAGGAGTAAAATCAATATTATGACTTTTACTCCAGTTATATAAAACATAATGAGAACTTACCTGACATCAAGATGTCTGTAGAAATTTCTATTTATATAATTATCAAATCACTGGGAACATTTACTAAGGATAATTAATTAAATAATACATAAATAGGACAGATTAGTGTTATTGACACGTCCTAATGTCTATTATATATTGGAATAATTCACATAATCTGTTGAATTAGATGCTTTCCGTGCTATAGCACCAAGAACAAATGACAGGCTACCCCTGTTTACCCTGCTAGCCTTATTGTCCGTCCCTTTGAGCACCTTAAACCCTCAGAAGGACAATATTGGGACTCCAAAAGCTATAAATAAAGAGCTCTTTTGAGGATATTGATGGGCAGAGACCCAGTTATATTCATATCCAGACGCCGTGCCAAGGTAATCAAGGACTTATAAGACATAAGTAAGTGATTTATGGCAATTTCTGATCAGTCATATCCGTCCTCAACCTCTTTTTATCAATTAAAACTGCTGAAAAACCTTATAACCCCCGTATACAGGTTTAACCCATCAGTACACATCTCAAACAGATACCCAAAGGATTTAATAATATAACAGTAAGGTTTATTATCCTTTCTCTGTTGTGGTAGCTTGGCTACAATGCCCTACCACTCCACTGTTTATTTTATATACATATTATCTTTGGGTAAAATACTCTTTAAACTAAAGATCCCAAAGTAACCAGGACTACGTGTTTTCATACTGAAATCCCTGAAGAGAGGTTTTAAAGATCCCCAATACAATTGTGGCCCCTCTATGAAAATATTTAATAATCAATTTATTCATATTGATTTAAAACAATAAACAATAACAAAACTACTTAACCTTGCAATAAGCTTAATCCAAAGATTCTACGGATTTTTGCTGCATTTATTAAATAATTTATTAATTATTTACTCTATCACCCCTGGTAGCTAAAGGATAGCAAGGGTCTTGGAATCCAGGCGTCTGATAATTGGGGTTCTGGCCGGGAAATATCCCATTTTATTATATTTAATACCTTGGACCAGACATTTCTGATGAGGTGACTTGGGGCAGCAGAGATATTGAGTGGAAGAATAATATTTCATATAATAAAATGAGACAAAGAAAAGCATAAAGTCAACATACCTGGGGCAGCAGAGATAGTGAGTGGAAGGATGAGGAAAGAAAGAGGAATCCTTCCACAGCTGCTGACCCGCGTATACAACACTGCTAGTTACATGACTGTGATATGTACTGGCTGTGACATAGACACCAATTGACGCGGACAAGAGATTGACATGAGCAGTAGTAGGTGTGTGGCACACATGTAAGAAAAGGATACTAAGTAGCTGTAATAAGAAAAGGATACTAAGTAGCTGTAACACCCCCCCTTGCTGCAAACATACTATAGGAGATGGAGAAAAGAGAGAAGATCAAAAACAAAAGAGAAAGAAAGAAAAAGAAAAAAAAAGAAAGAAAGGAAAAAAAATTAGGGGACGACACCAAAGGCAGAGCAATGTTTCTCCAGTAACACACAAGGCAGGGGTTTGGTGAGCATGTCGGCGAGCATCTCCTTAGTGGAGACATGCTGAAGGGTGATATTTCCCTCTTGCAAACAATCACGAACAAAGCGGTAGCGCGCATGGATGTGTTTTGTGCAAGCATGATGCTCTGGATTTTGCGCTAGAGCTTTGGCGCCCTCGTTGTCAAAATGAAGTGGAAGGGAGCAACGTGGCTTGAGACAAAGTTCAGACAGCAGGTGGGTGAGCCATACACCCTCTTTGCACGAATCAGACAGAGATTTATACTCCGCTTCCGTGCTGGACAGAGAGACAATGGTTTGCTTACAAGACTTCCAGGAGATGGTGCCCTTGCCTAGACGGTAGGTGTAGCCCAAAGTCGAATGGCAATTGTCGCGATCTTCTGCCCAGTCGGAGTCAGAATATCTGGATATCTTGAGTCCGCCCCCAAGGCGGAGCTTGAGGTCTTTGGTGGAGATCAGGTAGTTAAGAACCTTCAACGCTGCCTGCCAGTGGGCCTCCGATGGATTGCGAAGATACTGCAATAGTTTGTTGAAAACAAATGAGACATCTGGGCGCGTGCATTGCAAAACCCAAATAAGGGACCCGATAATCTGTTTGTAAGGTCCCAAAAAAGGCGGATCACTGGGCAGTCAACAGACGACTGACTTGAAGGTCGAGCATGTCAGGTTTAGGGTGGGCGTGTGTTTGCCAGAGTGAAAGCGCTGGCAGAGTTTGTCGATGTAGTGGGATTGGTTTAGAAAAACATACCGACAATTGGTATTGCGCATGATGCAAAGTGAGAGAAAATGGTGGAGATACTCATTGGCTCCTATTTGAAACTTCCATCCCAGGAGCTTGATGAGATTGTTGACAAACATTGGTTTACCAACAATAGCTAGGTTGTCCACATGCGTTGTCAGAGCGCCAACCAGTTTGTCCCGCTCAATCCTGAAGTAAAGCGTTGGGTCATATTTGGAGTTTACTAGGCAGAGCAAAAGTAGCGCGCGGTGAAGCTCAATGTTCCATTTCCTCAGGGACTGTTTCAACCCGTAGAGAGAGAGGTCCAGGAGACATAACCATTCGGGATGGATCAGATCCTCAAACCCCGGAGGTTGCTCCATGTAGACTTCATGGTCAATGCGGCCATTGAGGAAGGCGGTCTTGAAGTCAACCTGACAACCATTCCAGTCCTTTGCGGCCAGTAGGCTGAGTATGAGGCGGAGGGATTCAAGCCGCAGGGTGGGGGAGAAAACCTCCTGGTAGTCCAGACCACGTACTTGGGAGTATCCCATTGCAACCAGCCGTGCCTTGAGTTTCTGGATTGAGCGGTACGGTGTGGAAACTTAAGAGAGCAACCCCCCCTGAAGTCGTCCTTGATTTCCGGAAGTTATTGATCAAAGCGTCTGTAAGGAGATTGGATGCAGCCGTTTAAGAGAAAAGGAGAGAAGAGTGGAGGGATTCCGTTTTCCTAAGTCCGCTCCCCGCCTCCTGATGATACAATGATGCAATGATCCCCTACAACCCGGAGTCAAGGGGAAGGGTATTTGAGCCCTCCCCCTCAACCCTAACCTAAGTACAAACACAAAGACAGACTGGCAACCATGAAGAAGGAACCCTAGACCCAGAACCCTGACCCATCCCCCAACCCATACCCTATCCGTGTCCTATTCTGCTTGCTTGCCTGCCATTACACGCATCCGGTTCGTCCCCGCGGCGCGGCCCTCCGCTGCGCGCTTCTCGAAGTTCACCGTGATTGCCCGTATCCGCCCGACGCGCCGTTGTGAATTTCCTAGTCCCGTAGCCAGCCCGCGCTTGCGCGCGGCTGTCCACGGGTATAGCCCCGCGATCGCTCCGTCCTTTCCTTCCCTAACTAACCGCCCGAGAACCTGATCGGCCCGGCTCCATCCCTGGGTTGGACATCCAAGCGGGTCGCGGCCCGCCTCCCTTAGTCAGGCCCGGCCCGCAGTCGCGTGCTCGATCCCGCCGCGTCCACTGCTGAGCCGGCAGGGGCCGCTGCTGAGAACGCGCGCACCCCAACTGCTGAGCCCCGACCTACCAGATGCTGAGCGCGCAGGCCGCAACGCAGTTCCCGATCCGAGGCTATATATTGACACCACACCGGACAACGTTTGATTTTGAAGACCCATTTTGATTTGATGATCTTCCTTTTTTTCGGACAAGGGACAAGCTGCCAAGTGTGCATTCCGAGAAGCAAGGCAAACTCCTCATCAGCCGCCTTGAGCCACTGAAGTTTGTTTGGCAACCGGAGGAGCTGCCGCCACGTTTTGGGGGTTTCCAGAACCTCATCTGTTGTCGTGGTCTTGGACCACTGCCCGTAGCAATCAGGAAACCTGCGCTGCCTGGCAGAGCGCCGTGTTGGTGGGGAATGCGGACAAGGTGGAGTGCTCTCAGAAGGGGCCGGCGGCGACAGGGGGTTGAAATTTTTGGTGGTGCTTATGTCGGAGGGAGCAGGATGAGAAGGCATGGGGAGCGTGCTTGGGGAGAGAGGGTTGGCGGGAGGGGGGGAGAGATGAGCAGGCATGGGGAGCGTGTTTGGGGAGGGTGGACTGGCCGGAGGGGCATGCATTGACGCAACAAGGCGGCCATCAGGACCCTCCCTCAGCGGAACGTGGAGGAGAGGTTCACTCTGGACATCCAACAGCCGCAGAGGAGAGTCATCTCGTCTTGTGAGGACACAATTGGGTGGATTGGGGGGGGAATCACAGTTAGCACAGGCATCCGCGGTGGTGGAGTTGGCGGTGAAGGCCAGGGGACTTCAACCTCTAGGGGAGACGCAGGCAACATCAGCTTGGAACCATACAGGAAGTAGACCTCAACAAACATAACATCCCGTGACTTGATCACCACCCGTTTTTTGAGATCCCAGAGACAAACGCCGTTGCTGTGAGACAGATATGAGAGTAGGATGGACAACCGTGCCTTACTTTTGAGTTTCTTTCAATCTGGCTTGGGTACTTTGTACCAAAAGAGACACCCAAATGGGTGAATTTTGTCAAGTCAAACTGATGGAAGACCCAGGATGGAGAGTGGCAACTGGAAACCTGCAGGTTTGTTACACGGGAAACAGTTGTAGCCATGAAGAACATGGCGCAACGCATCAGCCCAGAATATTTTGGGTACATTTGCATGTAGAAGAGCACAGCGGAAAAGATTTTTTATGGTTTGGTTTGTCCTCTCAGCAACCCCATTCAGCTCAGGCGAGTGGGGAGGTCCGGGTTCATGATGGATACCCGCGGATTTCAAGTAGGCCAAGAACTCGTTGGAGAGATATTCACCGCCGTTGTCTGTGCGGAGAGACCTGACTATGTGTTTTTGTCTTTTTCAAAGGAGGAGCGGAAGAGTTTGAAACAGTTGAAAACATCACTCTTGGATTTCATAGGGAAAGCATTGGTGAATTTAGAGAAATCATCAACAAATGTAACATAATATTTATATCCCTCCCGTGAGACAGTATCGTACAATGCAACATTGGGGTGGATGATCTGACCCGGAAAGGTGGAGCAATACGGCCGTTGTGACTTGAAAGTGTTTCTGGTCATCTTACACTGTATGCACGTCAGGCATTGCTGGACAGCAATCTTGTTCATGGATTGAGGAACAATGCCATGAGCTTTTAGAAATGCTTTGAGTGGTCAAAGGCCTATGTGAGAGAAACGGACATGATATCCCAGAAGAGTGCAATCAACTTGGGGATTGGCAAGAGTAGAAGCAGAGTGTGAGCTCACATGCCCAGAAGGAAGATAGTAGAGATTAGCACAACAATATCCTCTGCCAACTGGCTGATTGGTCAGTTGAATGGCTGCCGAGGGATAGATTTTGCAGCTTGTGCGAGTGAACACAATGGTGATACCGGCATTGCACAGGGCGGCTACTGACAGAAGGGGTTCATGAAGTGTGGGAACAACCAGAGTCTTGACTTTGGTGTCGTCGGAAAGCTGTAGACTGGTGAAACCTTGGTGAGTGGCCTTTACTTGAGAGTAATTGGCCAGTCTCACTGTTGTGTGGTCTGGCTGGATATCACTGACTGCGTCGATATATGGAGTCATCAAGACGGAGCATCCAGAATCGATGTTGATGTCTCCGCTGGTGTGACGGGTGTGTGAGGACAACAACGAGAAGGTTGCGACTCCAGCATTGACTTTGTATTTGGATCCTGAGTAGTCTGAATCTTCATTGTCATCTGCGAGGGGTGCCGCTGAGGCCTTGCCAGCTTTTGCGGGTGGTTTATGGGAAGAAGAAGTAGGTTCTTTCGTATTGGAGCGCGATTTCTGGTTTGCTTTATGTTTGTTAAGAATAAGCAAAGTGTTTTTACAGTTGTTGAGGTCATGAACATCTGCCTTGCACAGAAAACAGTGGCGGGTTTTTTGTTGTTTTTTTGGACGTTTGGCTGGGTGAGGGTTGGATTTGACTTCTGAAGCAGCAACTAGGACATCTGTCTGAGATTGACGACAGATTGCCTCATTCTTGAGCGCAGAGACAATGGTCTTGGACTTCACTCCTTCTTGGTTCATCAGTGCCAAAATGCAATGAAGCCAGTCTTGCGGTATGGAGCTTAGAAGGGCAGCCAAGTGAATGTTGTCCGGGGTGGGGGGCTTCTCAGGAGTGACGAGAGAATTGAGCTGTTCGTAGTATTGAGCCATCGTGTTGATGTGGTCCAGCATGTCGTCTCCCTCCATCCTTGCTAGGAGGAGCTTGCAAATACAGTATAATCTCCCTCCGGTGGACAAGTCTTGATGATCTTTGCGTAGAGCAATCCACATTCCCCAAGCATCCCAACAAAACTCCCTGATATATCGGATGTTTGAGGCATCTATGGTTTTGGTGATGATCAAGCAGGCAAGTTTATTTCTGGTTATCCAAGCATTGGGGGGATGTTCAGGTCGTGGGTGGTCGATGATATGGTCAAGGCCAGAGGCATTGAAGTATGCGTAGACCACTAGTTCCCAATCAAGATAATTTGAATCCGGACCTGAGCTTTTTAAGATGGGTAGTCTTGCGCTGGAGAGATTTTGAGAAGAGCTTGCTGGATGGGAGACTTGAGTGTTGTTGTTTTTTGAGTCAGTCATGATTTGGATTAGTTGCTTTGTCGAGAAGCTTACGGATCCTGATAGCTTTACAGATGGTGCGGCTCTGGGCTCATAACCTGATGAGGTGACCTGGGGCAGCGGAGATAGTGAGTGGAAGGATAATATTTCATATAATAAAATGAGACAAAGAAAAGCATAAAGTCAAAATACCTGGGGCAGCAGAGATAGTGAGTGGAAGGATGAGGAAAGAAAGAGGAATCCTTCCACAGCTGATTACCCGCGTATACAACACTGCTAGTTACATGACTGTGATATGTACTGGCTGTGACATAGACACCAATTGACGCGGACAAGAGATTGACATGAGCAGTAGTAGGTGTGTGGCACACATGTAAGAAAAGGATACTAAGTAGCTGTAATAAGAAAAGGATACTAAGTAGCTGTAAAAATTTCTACAAAAAATAAAATCAAAGATAAATTTATCTGACTTTGTAACCGTCATTTATCATTGAATTCTTTTGCAGTGGATTTAAAAACCAATGCAGAATTAATAATCTATTATTTAAATCTTTTAAAGATAAGAAAAGAAGAATATACTAAAAATTATAAACCTAATGGTTGGAAAGCTTTAACTCAAGCTGAGAAACTAAATATCTCTTCTGCACGTAAACACTTGGATAAAATCCTCGAACAAGAAGATCTTGAAAGGCATATCAACTTTCAGGCTCTATTAAGGAAAAATAAAGATTGGAAGAAATAACGTATAAATTACTTTTTGAAATATAAAAGTGATTATACCATTTGCATTACCATATCATTTTTTAAGGAAAATAATATTTATATATTTTATTAACCAATAAAATACACTTTTTGTCAGTGAACCCTCCTGTACCAGAAACCACCGCTACTGAAGTTGATCTATTAGATGAGGAAATCCCAGACATCTCTGGACGCCCTGAAGATATTGATTGGGAAGGAGAAGACCTCATTGGAACCCATCAAGACCCCGTAGGATTACCTAATAAGGATCAATTTAACCCCAATAAGGTCTTGGTACCTTTGAACATCAATTTAAGTGAGTTTTGAAATAAAACTTATTTTTATGGATTTTTTCTGTAAAATACTTATAAAAATATTATTCTGAAAATGAATAGATGTAACAAAAGAGCCTCAGGAAGAATTCCCTCCTATGGATCTTTGCCAACAGCTCTCAGTATCCATGAGACCACCAGTAAGGACAACCATGCAGGGACTAGAACCCCTGAATCAAATGTTGATGGACAAGGAGAAGCACCAATCACTTCTGCCATCTACCAACCTAGAGCTGGAGAAAGTAGCAGGATCAAGCCACCCTCCTTTACAAAAAGATTCCCTGCAGCCACCCCAGCATAATCTGGCCAAGGAAGCCAGGATCAAAGACTTAGTCAAAGAGCACATGAAATATTGGGAAGAATTCAAAGAAGCCCAGGCCAAGGAGGACATGGTATCTATGAAAAAGATAATATCGCAGGCAAAATCCACCCAGATAGCTCTTCAGAAAATGATTCCAAGGAAAGCGGTAGAATCTTACGTAGAAAAGTGGAATTCATTGGGATCAATTAGCCCAACTGAAAGGCAAAGGATCACAAAAGAAACAATCCTCTTCCCATTCAAAGCCAAAGGGAAAGAAAGACTGGGATCAGATAATATTCCTACCTCAAAAGTGGAAAAAGTTTTACAACAATTAGCCTCTAATTCTCAGCCCAAACAAACCTTTGATGTAATTACTTACTTTTCTAATGATATGCGTCATAATTTCAAAATCTTTTGTGAAAATTTGGACGGGGGTTGTATCCAAATGGATAAATTAACCTCAGTGGTAGCCCAATTGATTAATAACCAAACAAAGACAGTAGGAATGGAAGAAATTAAAGAACACACAGAACAGTTATTGGAGACAATTAATCAAGGTAGGATCAAACAGACTTAAACAATTAAGAATATGTTATCAGGAATCCAAGAAGATTTTATTATGTCTTCCAACCCCTTAAAAGAAGAATTGGCAACCACCACTAACAGCTCTATTCTATCCCTTGGTAAAAAATTGGAAGTGCTTAATAAAAAAGTGGACCTGCAACTTAATCTGATCAAAAATGATCTTAGAGACTCAAAAGTCCGTCTGACCAACCACTTGGGGAGTACTACAGAGGAACCAAAACCTCACAGACAAACTACTACTCCTTATGCACCACCCTTATTAGAAATGCATAGGAGTGACACCTTCAGGCCTAGTCCTACTCCTGAGATGGAGCAAGAACTCAAACTGTTACCCCCTATTTCTGAATGGCCCAAGTTCTCCAGTGAGGGAGAATAAAATCATGTAGAATTTATTAAATTCATTGACTACACCATTAACTCTTATGACCTACCAGAAGCTATAGCTTTAGTCAGGCTACCCAGGCTATTTAAAGGAGTAGCATTGGACTGGTTTATCAGTAAGATAGAAGAAGTAGGATCCTTATCATTGAATTCTTTCAAAATTCTGATCAAAGAACAATTTGGTTCTAGAATGTGGAAAAGAAAAATGATGAAAAGTTTGAAAATTCCTCATTTGACCCCTCCAAGGAAAAACCTCACAAATGGTGTTTGGAACAGAAGAAAAAGTTGGATTTTTTCTATCCAGATGCTGATAAAGAGGAAATAAATGAAAGACTCATCAACCTGTGTCCTGGCAATCTTAACCATAGTGTAAGATGTAGGATGAGTATGGATGCAGACTTGCCCACTCTAATCAAGGTGCTAGAAGAAATAATAGAAATGAATGGGTTGGACAAGAAAGCCCCTTCCAGACCCAAAGAGAACTATAACATCAACAAATCCAGAGAACAACCTCCTCTGATAAATGCCTCTGAAAATAAGAAACCTAATGAGAATATGGATAAAGAGAGGATGCCGGCAACTTGTTGGAATTGTAACAAGACTGGGCATATGAGGCAAGACTGCCCATTACCAAAAAGGAAGATAGCAGTCTTGGAAGGAGAAAAGCAGGTTGAAGAGAATCAGAACTATGAAGATATAGCTGATACTGAAGTATCTCTTTCTGAATGTGAATTGATCCTGACCAACCCTGTTAATGTTATAGGAGATATAGGTATTTCTGCAGACATCAATAACATCCATGGGGATTCTAGCCTGCCCCAATAATGGGATCCTACTATAATTCCTAGACATATTATGGATGTCAAGACATTAACAGTTAAACCTATGAGTGGGAAAAGTTATACCACTGGTCAAACGTGTTATGCAACTGGGTTGTATAAAAACAGACCTATAAGTTTATTACTGGATAGTGGAGCCTTTTTCTCATGTGTCTGTGCTGAATTCTTAAACAAATGGGACCCCAAGCGGAGAGAACACCTTTTGCCCGTCCCAAAAGCCAAGTTCAGCTCTTGAAACTCTACCATGAATGCTATTAGAGTATGGACTGCTCCTATAATACTACCTCACACTAAAGGATCTTTGAGAATACAAGTGAAATTGGTAGTATTGCTCAATGGACTATGTGCCTACCTGATACTGGGTAATGATGACTTATGTCTATATGGTATAGGCGTGTTCCAGAGTAAAGGAAGATAATTCACAGTAGGAGGTACTTGGTTTAAGAAGTTTAAGATATTCACCATTCAGTCTAACTTCCCCTCCTCTACTTATCAAAAGCATTTAGAAGAATTTGACCAAGAATATTTCTCTCAAGCAGCTCTGAATATGAAACTTTCTGAGGAACAGAAGATAGATATATTGAAAGTCTGCTTTGAGAACAAGACTGCTTTTTGTACTAAAGATCATCCTATTGGTGATATTAAAGGACATGATATGGTATTGAAATTGACAATTAAGCCTCATTATCCTCCTAACTTAAGAAGGCCAGCCTATTCTTCTAGTCCTAAGTCTAGAAAAGCTCTTGAGGAACATATCCAAGAACTGATAGACTTGCAAGTATTAAGGAAAGTAGGGCATAATGAACAGGTAGATGTGACCACACCTGTAATCATAGCTTGGCATAATGACAAATCAAGAATGGCAGGAGACTTCAGAATGCTCAAAAATTATGCTCAAGCAGATTATTATCCTATACCCCAGATTGATCATGCTTTGCATAACTTGTCCAAGGCTAAGTACATGACTAATATGGATATGCTTAAAGGCTTCCACCAGATACCAATAAGCCCTGAAAGCAGGAAGTTTATAAGAATAATCTGTCATTTGGGAATATTTGAATATCTTAGGATTCCCTTTGGTATAAAGAATGCCCCATCACACTTCCAGAGAACAATGGATACAGTTCTAGGTACTTACATCAGACAAGGATGGATGATGGTATACATAGATGATGTTATCATATACTCTGATGACCGGGATACTCATCTTAAACAAGTAAGATTAGTACTCCAGACAATCTCCAGAGCAGGATTAAAGGTTTCCATGAAGAAATGCAACTTTGGCTACGGAGAATTGAAAGCCTTAGGACATATAGTATCTGGTCTAACTCTATCTGCTGATCAAAATAAGATAGATGTTGTCATGAATAGACCTATTCCTCAAAACAAGACAGAATTACTGTCTTTCATTAGTTTTTACAGTTATTACAGACAATACATACCAAAGTTTGCTATGCTAACTAAGAGTCTGCATGAAGTATGCAACAACAACACCCTATTTGAAATGACTCATGAGAGACTAAAAAACTATGAAGAATTAAAAATAGCTATGACCTCTACTCCTCTACTTATGCAACCATATTACTCCAAGCAATTTAAACTATACATTGACGCTTGCATGGAAGGGATAGGAGCTGCTTTACATCAGGAAAGGATAGAAGAAGACAAAACAGTAGAAAAACCCGTACTCTTCATATCTAGACAGATCAAAGATACAGAGAAGAGATATGGGGCCAGTCAGTTGGAATGTTTGGAACTAGTATGGGCTTTAGAGAAGCTACACTATTACTTTGAAGGAACCACTTTTCAAGTAATCACGGACTGCAATGCTGTAAGAACTCTTATGAAAATGAAAACTCCCAGCAGACATATGCTCAGGTGGCCAATTGCTATACAACAGTATAGAGGACAGATGGCCATAGTGCATAAAGCTGGAGCTAAACCTCAAAATGCTGATAGTCTAAGTAGGAATGCTTTGCCTAATTACTCTAACAATCCAGCACATGACCTTGAAGATCAAGATATCTTTCCTATCCTGAACATCAATCTTTTTGCATTGAGTGCTCCAACAATGGGAATCCACTTATGTGAATTAGATACTGCTTTCTTCAACCTAGTAAGGGATAGCTACTCTCCTGAAATCAAGCTTCTGATTACTGTTATGGAATTTGAATCCCCAGAAGGGCTCTACTTCCAACAAACCAACGATGTACATAGATAATAAAGGTTTAGATGATAAAATAAAGAAATTTGGATCACACTCCAAGTCACAACACATCGACATCAAAACTAAAGGCCTGCGGGAAGATTTTTCTCTTGCCAAGTTTGACTTACATCTTGTTCCCACCGCCGAAATGATAGCAGATTCTCTAACTAAAGCCACCTCCGTGGGGGCCCTTCATCTTCTTCAACAAGTCATCTTCCCCAATCAACCCAGTCAATCCTAAGCCGACGCCACCTTACCAGTCACGAGGGGTGTTGAATATTCCTCAAGTGTCTTCCACCTATCCTCTCTTATTGCGCCTCCACGCAGAGTTCCTCACTACCATTATTTCTGACCGCGCAACCGCGCCCCTGGGCGCGGATGCGCACTGAACCTACGACGGACACCCCGATGCGACTTTCTCGTACATCTCAGACGGAGCAAGTCTCCGGATCTTCTCAAGTCTCGGAAATCCTCCTCTTTCTTCTTTGATCTCACCTTTCTATGTCTCTCCCGCCTATCTTTCCCTTCTATTTCTATTCTCATTCTTCTCTCTCTTCCAATCCTCTCGACGATCATCCTCCCTCCACCAAGTAAATGCCTCAGACCGAATTCGCCAATCTCTGACCAGTAAGATGACAACTTCCATAACAAACTCTATTGAAGTCAATCTAACTTGATAATCCAAACAGTTCTTCTCCAGCACCTTGGATTCCTTGTTTCTATTTCTTCTTCCCTTCTCAATTGTCTCATCGCCTACATATCTCCTCTAAACTCTAAGCTGTCACCTTGAATACATTCTCTGATCTACGCTGTAGGACTCTTCATTTCCTTTTTCACGCTTTCTATCTCTCTCTTAAGATTCTGTCTGATATATTTCTTCCTGTCCATTCCTGATCTCTCAGCCCAAGCTGGTTATAGTTCTCAAGAAATTTATCTACAACTTATTACCTTCCTTGTATCACAAGCTGTCACCAATTCCAGCAAGCACTTCCCTCACCCTGACAGGTTTCACCTGCTTTCAGCTATCAGATCAGCTGCTCTCATTGTGCGAGACAGATTGGGGGCATTCTTGCTCCTTTATTTATAAATTGTTTCTAAGTTATCACCAACTAAACCATCCCCCTTGACCACCAGCTTTGAACTCACCTTTGAAATGTCCAGCCTACCAACCCAAATTAGTTAGATTGTTCTACAACACAAACTTTTTTCACCTCATCACCTTTGGCATTGATATAGGGGTAGGTGGCAATCAAGCTTTCAACTCAATCTCAAGATCATCAAACTGATAGCATCTTCCTGTTTGACATGCTTCCCTGGGAGGATTGGTATTTGTGTTGTCTCAAGCTTCTGAATACTCTAGTTAGTACATTCAAGGGCCATTACCCTGCTTTTAGAGGCACTACTTCTTTTTATTTCCATTCATGATCACTTGCTTTTCTGGTTCTGGATGTTCTCTTCTGACTCACTATTTTGTTGCAATTCAAACAGTCTTGTCCAGGTTTTATCAGCTCAAAATTTATTTCACAAGGTTAAAATCCAAAATATAGACTGAACAAGCTCAACTAACATGGAAAGGACCACTGAATTCCCTGGACCAGAAGTCAAAGGCAACTTCAAGGCGCTGGCTCTCAAATCACTCATGGAGTCAACTCTGCTGCTGACCAAAACAAACTACTCAATCTGGAGGAAGAATATGGAGCAACTGTTTAAGGTTCAAGGCATCCTTGATCAAATAAACTCCCTCAACCCCCACATAGTCATTCCCAACAACAATGAAATGGCAGTTTATCTCATGTCAAAACTAGACCCTGTGGCCCATAACAAATTATCACGCCAGAGAATGAAGATTACTCAAAGGTTATTTGGCTTGCTGCAAAGAATCACTTTTCCTCCAGTCAAGCTGCAAATGGGGAAAGAATTTTCTTTAACTTTCTATACCTGGGCTTTGACCAGAATGACATAGATAATTTTTTCACCTCAGTAAAAGCCCACCTTGGAAAACTTGATGAAGTAGGAATTGTCTTACCTGACAATATCCTGATCTATCTAATTCTCTTCAAGCTAATGGATTTGCTCAAGGCTATTTAATCTCAGATAATTCACTCAAGAAGTCAACTTTAAGTCATGCTAGTTCTCAACCATCTTGTCCAGAACAAAAATGAAGTGCATTCTTAGGCCCTAGAAACTTCCAATACCAACACAGCAATTTTTCACTCAAACAACTCAAGGGGATCTGATGCACCAAGGTGTGAAAATTGGAAACAAAATTGTGAAGTCGAGTCTTGTCCCCCCTCATCCTGCTTGGGAGAATTCCCTTAGATCTGAACCAAGAATTTGTCAAAGAACAAGGGAAGAGGCAGTGCTAAGAAAAAACATCTGGCAGAATCTCACAATCACAACTACTATTTCTTTAGTGATTCCAATCATCTGACCAACCTCCACTCTAATATTTTCCATTATCAGAACTTGTTTCTTTGGTTAACAGATAAATCTGGGGATCATTTCATCAAAAAAGGGAAGAAAGGTGAATTAATTGCAATCCAAGGCCTAGGTATGGCTATACGCAAAAGCCCCAGAAAAATGATCCACCTTGAGAATTCTTCTTGGTTCCCAAAAGCCACTTTCAACCTAGTTTCTCTCTGTGACTTACTATTGAAGGGCTTCTATCTTACTTTAAACTCCAAATCAGGTCCGTCTACCTTCACCCTTTGCAAGTCAAAATCCCCAGTATCAACCAGTAGTGTCAAGAATAACCTTTTCATGATTATGGCTGAAAAACCGCTGTAACTTTGCTCTTCTATCACCAAAGCTACCAAAATCAAAATCAATCCATCTTGTTACCTAACTGTAGGCGAGTTCAAAGAGCTCCAACCCAAACTTGGTGTGATGTTGTTATATAGTCTCTGATTGGGAACCACGCTGCGGTTGGTAAGCTCAGCATTTGGTAGGTCAGGCTCAGCATCCAGATGTGCGCAGTCTCAGCAGTGGCCGGTGCAGGCTCAGCAGCAGTCGCAGCGGGCTTAGCAGTAGGCGCAAAGGGGCTCGGAATACTGTGCATGGTTCAGGATTGATCAGTTTTGCCAGGCCGTGGCCTGCTCGGACATTACGGACCCAAGAATGGAGCCGGCTCAACCAGGTTTGCGGGCAGCTAGTTCAGGGGAGTAGGGAGGGGAAATTGGGCTATGGGGGCAGGCCTGGCGGGCGGAAGCGGGGGCCAACCCAAAGGGAAGGGAACCACCCATGGTGCAAAGGAAATATGGACAAGCAGGGGGTTCCAAGTAGGGCGCGGCAGAGGGCCGGGTCATGAGAAGGACAAACTTGATGTAAGTAATGGTAAGCGGGAAGGGAATGGGTGAGAGTAAGGCTAGGTTTCTGGGCTTAGGGTTTCTTTTACATTTGTTGTTGGGCTGTTTTTGCACTTGTACTTAGTTTAGGGTTGAGAGGTTGGGCATAAATTCCGCACTCTCAATCCCAGCTCTGGGTGGAGGATCTGATTGTTGGATATTGGGACAAGGGTGTTGAGGTTAAAACTGCTAACATGATGTATTACCACAGTACGAAGGCCGTTCAGTTGAACCTAGAAAAGTAATAAAAAATAACCCTGGCAGCCACAAGCTTCTGTAGCCTAGTTGGTAAAGGTAGCACTCTTTCATGTGTCTCAGTCTATCTGAGGTTGTGGGTTTGACTTTCACCAGACAAATCTTAATTTTCATAGTCTCAACAGGTTATGAGCCAAGAGACTACCTAAACCTATACTTGCTTACTTAAGAGACTTGAATAAGATGTGAATGCTTTCTCTAAGACAACAATCCCCTGTAAGCCTAACCTAAAATCAAGGGTTCAATCCCCACACCAATCACACTTTCACCTGGGTATTGCTGTACCTGTTTATATATCTTGTACCAAGGCGGGGTGTTGAGTTCAAAAATGCTAACATCATGTATCACCACAGTACGGAGGCTGTGCAGTTGAACCTAGACCAGTAATACCAAATTACCCTGGCAGCCACAAGCGTCTGTAGCCTAGTTGGTAAATACAGCGCTCTAGTATGTGTCTCGTTCTATCTGAGGTTGTGGGTTTGACTCCCACTAGACACATATTCACATCCTGAGACCCTTTCAACCGTGAATCTTGGCAAGATTCTTGGATTAAGTACTTAAACTAGTAATTTGTCTCCTCCTTGAAACCCAGGCATAAGTGCTGTAAGACAGCTAGCCCACCCATCCCCTTGAGTTAGTCTTTTGTGAGCAATCATTTAAGACCTCATTATACCAAGGTATTTACACGGTTTGAAAGAGCCCCTTGAAGAGAGGTTGTTATCCAATAAAGATCCCCAGTTTTCAAGAACTGTGGACCCCCTTGAAAAATGTATATTTGAACAAAATTCATCCCACCAAAACAACCAAACTATGCACTTGCTTTTAAATCAATTATTTTAGCATTTTACCTTAATTTTCTTGGAATTATTATTCCAACACCAATATAAATTTCTTTAGGTAAAGGATGGCAAAGTTCCTGGCATCAGGAAGCTTACAACTGGGGGTCTGGGCGGTAAATATCCCTGAATAATTAATTTTTAATTAATTTATTTCTTTGGACCAGATATTCTATAAGTAAAAATACTTATTATCCTTAATATTGATTATTTTTTCTCCAGTGGACGTTAAAAACAACGGAGAATTAATCAATTATTATTTGAACCTTCTTAAAAAAAAAAATAAGAAACATTCCGTAATTTTTTGCCTGTTATCATAACTCCTGAGAAACAAAAAGCTAGATTACTTCATGATAAGCAACAATCTATTGAGGAAAAAGAATTGGAGCTTGAAAGACTTATTAATTTTAATTCTTTACTCAGGAAACACACGGCCTGGTCAGCTCTCTGATACCAGGAAACTTGCAGTCCTTTGGCTACAGAGAGTGATAAAAATGCTGGAATGATAATAATAATTATTATTCCAATAGTAAACACTTAGAAGCTCAAATAAATGATATAATAAGAGCAGTTGCAAGTTTTAATTGGTTTGGTAATAGATGGTGTTGAATACAGTATAAAAGAGGGGCCACAGTATTATACTACTGGGGATCTTTACAGACTAGCAACCTCTCTTCAAGGGGCCTCCTTAGGCAGTTTAAGAACCTTGGAATAAATATGGGTGCCTTAGAAAGGACCTATTCCACTAATGGCTGGGCTTAACAGCACAAGTGGCCTAGACAGGAAGGGAAACACTCACTCTGAGCACTTGAACACGAAAATCCTGGAATAATTGGAATGGTTTCAGAGCAGATGGGGTAGATTGCTTGACTAAACTTCAATGGTTGATTGGTTAATAAAGTTAAATAATAATGCTATAGACTAAGTCATAAATCACATGCTTATCTTCATATAAGCATTTGATTAACAATGACACCTTGTCTGATTGATAATAAATAATTCCTGATAACTGATAACTGATTGGAAACAGAAGGGCAAAAAGAGCTTGTTTGAATATTCTATTTTTGGTGCTTGAGGGCCTCTAGAAGGGGTACTAGCCATGGGCTGAGGCTAGGGGGGCAATCAGGGAAAGATTGGCACGTCCTCAAGGTGCTGTTAGCCTGCTGGCCTTAGATCTGCCAAGGAACAGCTCCTTTTTAGCTTCAGGATCTGTTAATCAATAGATTAGTCATATTGCTGATCCTGCACTGATCCTCAATTTGTACTGTAAGTACTGGTTCAAAGTGAGCAGACGTGGATTTTTCTTGATTCTCCATTCTCTGCTGATCCTGTATGTAATTTTTAATAATTTTTACGACCACTCCTTATGTAGTTTCGTGGTCTTTGAAGGTTCTGATCAACTCATTTCGTGGTAAGTCTGGATCTTTATTTAAGTAATAAAAAATACTAAAAATTGGTTAATAACTAATTTTAATTG
Organism: Puccinia polysora; assembly: GCA_025617555.3. Classification (NCBI taxonomy): domain Eukaryota; kingdom Fungi; phylum Basidiomycota; class Pucciniomycetes; order Pucciniales; family Pucciniaceae; genus Puccinia; species Puccinia polysora. The sequence goes on from CM062614.1 coordinate 21,665,061, forward strand.
ATTTTTAAGGTTTTTGAACTATAATCCATGCTTGTGTGGTAGCTTTACATATGTAGTGTAGATCCTACTATATTGTAGCTCCTCTGAGCGGTACCTGGATGTCAACCTGATCACGGCGGAAGGCGCGGGGATCAGTCCATTCAAATGCGCGCGGGGACGGATCCGCTGCTCAGATGCGCACGGGGGACTGTACTGCTGCGCGCGTGACTAGGTCACGGGATTACCTGCGCGGGAGTCCAGCGCTGTAGGGACGCGGGGCTGCGTGCGGGAGTTGGCCTACGCGGGATTCCAACGCAGTAGGGACGCGGGGCTGCGTGCGGAAGTTTGCGTACGCGGGAGACCAGCGCTGTAGGGACGCGGGGCTGCGTGCGGGAATTGTGACAAAACACAATTTCCTGTGTAACTCCTAAACTACACACAACACCTGGATTTTGACTGAAATTTAGGTGTGAAACCTATACATGACATATCATGTGAAATATGAAAATGGCTAAAAGGTGCCATACTGGTGCCATGGTCATTTACCATTTTCTATTAAATTGATTAAAAAATATAAGGAGTAAGAATTCAAGGGTGGGGTCAGTGAGTGACCCTACCTTATTTTGGGTGGGGAATCTATTTCTGCAATAATATTTATGGATTTCCTACTCCTTCGTTTTATAATAATTTTATTTATTCATTTATCTTTGTTCCTTTTAATTTTGTTAATATTATTATTGTTGTTGCTTTTTCAGGTTTCTCTGTGCTAAGTAGCAGGCTGGCATTCACCCACTCCAAGATATAACTATATCTGAAAAAAAATTTTTGGGGCTCAGTGTCTTTTACTGGCTCTGTAGTTTCTCAGGTGTATAGGTCCATCTGGAATTTTTTTTTCAGGTAGCCATTAATCTTTATCAGCTGATTCTCCTTGGTATCTGACTAAGTAAAGTCTAACATCTTTTCCTTGGATCCTTTCTTTTTTATCTTTAAGGATTTTACTAACTTTTCCTTTGTCCTTCTCAGGCTCATCTAAGACTGGTATTTCAGGTGAAGGGGTCTTTTCACCTTCTCTGGGATGGTAGTGTTTGACAAGGCTAACTGGGAAGACTGGGTGTTTCCTAGAGAGTTCATTACTGAGGATGACTTCTACGGCATTCTTAACATGGATTTCCTTGATAGTGACAGGCCCAACAAAGGCTGGTCTGAGTTTTCGGTTCCCAGCCAAGTTATTGAAATTGGCGGTTGAAATTAGAACTTGATCTCCTATTCTGAAATCAGGTTCTTTGTGAGTTTTATCCCACCTCTGTTGGTTGTATTCAACAGCATCTTGTACACACTTAGCAGCGTGCTTGTTTGCCATATCTATCATGTTTTTGAAGTCCAGTGATGTTGGATGGATATTAGTCAACTCCTGATTGAGTTTATCTTTGGGCAATTTGGGGATCCATCCTCTTTCCAGTACATAAGGAGCTTCTTTGGTAGTAGAGTGTTTACTACTGTTATAGGCCATTTATAGTGCAGGTAAAAGGCTAACCCAGTCATGGCAATATCCGTCTGTATTTTTGTACTCCATCCCAAAGCAACAGAACCTTCTGAGCATATCCTCTAGAGTCTGGATCATTCTTTCAGCTAATCCATCTGTCTGAGGGTGATAAGCTGTTGACAAGGCTAAGGTAGTTCCTAACATATCATGGAGGTTTCTCCAGAATTCAGACGTGAATTTGGGGTCTCTATCACTGATAATAATCTTAGGAATTCCTACATCAGCAATTAGTCTGTTCCAGAAGAGTAAGGCTACTTCCATAGCTGTGTCTTCCTTATGGTTAGGTAGAAACTTGGCTTTCTTAGAGAATCTGTCTACAATAACCAGGACTGAGTTGTAAGAGTAATCTCCTCCAGGGGGCAGTCCTGTTACAAAGTCCATGTTGATAAGTTCCCATCTTTTCCTGGGCTCAGCTATCCTTTGGAGTAGTCCAAACCTTTTCCCAGTGGTCCTGTTGGACTTCTGACAGATTTCACAGCTTGAAACATACTTGATAGTGGAGTCTCTCCAGTTGATCCACCAGGCAGTCAGCTTTACTTTATCTAGGGTACTATCAGTAGACAGGTGACCCAAAGAGCAATTATCATGACATTCAGCTAAAACAAGTTTGATATGCTCTGCTTTGGTCAAGACTATAACACTAGAGTGTTTATGCCGGTAATATACTAGCCCATCCCACAGTGTGAATCTTCCTTCTTTATAGGACTTCAGCAGGGGTTCAGGTAAACTGTTTATGAGTTCAGATGGAGGTGAAGTACTTTCTATGATGTTAATCAAAGTCTTCATGCCAGAGTTGTATGCTTCTCTGATGGAGCTGAACAGTGATTCATCTAGTTCACATATGTGAATTCCTATGATGGGGGCTTCAAAATTAAACAGGTTAATGTTTAGTATAGGAAATATATCATGATCTTCTGGGTCATGAGCAGGATTGCTAGTATCATTTGGTAGAGCATTTCTGCTAAGAATGTCAGCATTCTGATGTTTAACTCCAGCTTGGTGGACTATAGTCATCTGACCTCTGTACTGTTGTATGGCTATCTGCCATCTTAACATATGCCTGCTAGGAGTTCTCATGTTCATGAGAGTTCTAACAGCATTGCAATCAGTGATCACCACAAAATTTGTACCTTCCAAATAATAGTGGAGTTTTTCTAATGCCCATACTAGAGCAAGGCATTCCATTTGGCTGGGACCATATCTTTTTTCAGTATCTTTGACTTGTCTAGATATGAAGAGTATAGGTTTCTCTACTGGTTTATCCTCTTCTATTACTTCTTGGAGTAATGCAGCTCCTAATCCTTCCATGCTAACATCAATGTAAAGTTTGAAAGGTTTAGAATAATCAGGTTGTATCAACACTGGGGCAGTAGTCATAGCTACTTTGAGTTCCTCATAATTCTTCAATCTTTCATGAGTCATTTTGAACAAAGTGTTGTCGTTGCAGATCTCATATAAACACTTGGTGAGGTTAGCAAATTTAGGTATCTACTTCCTGTAATAGCTGCAGAAGCTTATAAAGGATAAGAGTTCCATTTTGTTCTGGGGCATAGGTCTGTTCATTACTGCTGCTATCTTACTTTGGTCAGCAGTTAAAGTTAGTCCAGAAACAATGTGTCCTAGATCTTTGAGTTCTCAATATCCAAAGTTGCAAATTTTCATAGATACTTCTAATCCTACTGTGGCAATTGTTTGAAGCACTAGCCTTACTTTATCCATGCGAGTATCCCAATCGTCTGAATAAATGATAACATCATCTATGTATACCATCATCCAACCTTGCCTGATGAACATTCCTAAGACCATATCCATCATTCTTTGGAAGTTGGAAGGAGCATTTTTAATACCAAAGGGCATTCTGAGATACTCATAAATGCCTAAATGACATATAATTCTCATAAATTTCCTACTACCTGGACTGATAGGTATTTGGTGAAAGCCTTTCAACATGTCCATAGTAGTAATGAACTTAGCTTTAGAAAGATTATGTAGAGCGCGGTCAATCCTTGGGATAGGATAATAGTCAGCTTGGGTGTAGTCGTTGAGCATTCTAAAGTCTCCAACCATCCTAGACTTATCATTGTGCCAGGCTATTATCATGGGGGTAGTTACGTCTACTTGATCATTATGCCCTAATTTCCGTAAGACTTGTAAGTCCACTAGTTCTTGGATGTGGCTTTCTAGAGCAGTCCTAGATTTTGGACTAGAAGGGTAAGCTGGTCTCCTGAGGTTAGGAGGGTAAGGAGGCTTAATAGTCAAAGTTAAGACCATATCATGACCTTTAATATTACCAATGGGATGGTCTTTAGTGAAAAAAGCATTCTGGTTCTCAAAGCATGCTTGGAGAATATCTCTTTTCTGGTTTTCACTAAGCTGGGAATTCAAGGCAGCTTGGGAAAAGTATTCCTGGTTAAAAGTTTCAAGTTTCTCTCATAAGTGGAATCAGTAGCTTTAGCATTGACATGGCATATTTGGAACTTCTTGTTCCAATCTCCTCCTATAGTGAAATATCTCCCTTTACTCTGAAAGACATCTATCCCGTACAGGCAAAGAGAATCATTTCCTATAATAAAATAATCACATACTCCATTTTGAAGTACTACAAATTCAATCTTTATCTTGATTGATCCTTTAGAGTGGGGGAGTACGATTTCTGTGAGCCATACTCCAATAGCATTGAGAGGTGAGTTACAGCTGCTGAACTTAGCTCGAGGTACAGGTAGTAAGTTTTTATTCCAGTTGGAATCCTGTTTATCTAAGTATTCAGTTCCAACACAAGAGCAGAAGGCTCCACTGTCTAGAAGTAATTTTACGGGGGAACCTTGTATCAATCCAGTGGCATAACAAGTTTTACCACCAGTGTAACCTTTTCCAATAGAAGGTTTAAGGGTTAAGGTCTTGGCTTCAGAAATGTCAGCTCTCTGATACCAGGAAACTTGCAGTCCTTTAGCTACAGAGAGTGATAAAAGAACTTGGAGCAATAATATTCCAAAGAATAAACACTTTAAAGCTCCAATAATGGTATGGTAAGAGCAAGTGCAAGGTTTATTTGGTTTGGTTATAAATATTTTAAATATAATATAAAAAGAGGGGCCACATTATTATACTACTGGGGATCTTTACAGACTAGCAACCTCTCTTCAAGGGGCCTCCTTAGGCAGTTTAAGAACCTTGGAATAAATATGGGTGCCTTAGAAAGGACTTATTCCACTAATGGCCGGGCTTAACAGCACAAGTGGCCTAGACAGGAAGGGAAACACTCACTCTGAGCACTTTACCACGAAAACCTGGAATAATTGGAAGGGTTTCAGAGCAGATGGGGTAGATTGCTCGACTAAACTTCAATGGTTGATTGGTTAATAAAGGTAAATAATACTACTACAGAATAAGTCATAAATCACTTGCTTATCTTCATATAAGCACTTGATTAACAATGACACCGTGTCTGATTGATAATAAATAATTCCTGATAACTGATTAACTGATTAACTCCTTGAAAACAGAAGGGCAAAAAGAGCCTGTTTAAATATTCTTTTTGGGTGCTTGAGGGCCTCTAGAAGGAGTACTAGCCATGGGCTGAGGCTAGGGGGGCAATCAGGGCAAGATTGGCACGTCCTCAAGGTGCTGTTAGCCTGCTGGCCTTAGATCTGTCAAGGAACAGCTCCTTTTTAGCTGCAGGATCTGTTAATCAATAGATTAGTCATTTTGCTGATCCTGCACTGATCCTCAATTTGTACAGTAAGTACTGGTCCAAAGTGAGCAGACGTGGATGTTTATTGATTCTCCATCTTCTGCTGGTCCTGTATGTAATTTTTAATAATTTTTACGACCACTCCTTATGTAGTTTCGTGGTCTTTGAAGGTTCTGATCAACTTACTTCGTGGTGAGTCTGGATCTTTATTTAATTAATAAAAAATACTAAAAATTAGTTATTAACTAATTTCAATTGATTTTTAAGGTTTTTGAACCATAATCTATGCTCGTGTGTTAGCTTTACATATGTAGTGTGGATCCTACTATGTTGTAGCTTCTCTGAGCGGTACCTGGATGTCATAGGAGGCGCTGGGATGCGTGCGGGAGTTGGCGTACGCGGGAGTCCAATGCGGGGCTGCGTGCAGGAGTTTGCGTACGCAGGAGACCAGAGCTAGGGACGCGGGGCTGCGTGCGGGAGTTGGCGTACGCGGGAGTCCAACGCGAGGCTGCGTGCGGGAGTTTGCGTACGCAGGAGACCAGCGCTAGGGTCGCGGGGCTGCGTGCGGGAATTGTGACAAAACACAATTTCCCGTGTAACTCCTAAACTACACAAAACACCTGGATTTCGACTGAAATTTAGGTGTGAAACCTATACATGACATATCATGTGAAATATTAAAATAGCTAAAAGGTGCCATACTGGTGCCGTGGTCTTTTACTATTTTGTATTAAATTAATTAAAAAAATATAAGGAGTAAGAATTCAAGGGTGGGGTCAGTGCGTGACCCTACCTTATTTTGGGTGGGGAATCCATTTCTGCAATAATATTTATGGATTTCCTACTCCTTTATTTTATAATAATTTTATTTATTCATTTATCTTTGTTCCTATTATTTTTGTTACTTTGTCAGGTTGCTCTGTGCTAAGTAGCAGGCTGACAAGAAACATGTTGGATTTTCATGTTGGGTGTCCATTTTTGAGGCAAATTGCTATCTTCATTAACAGGGTTAATATCTAGGGAAGATTCTATGTTACCTTTGATGACATTAATGGGATTAGTGATCATTAGGTCACACTCAGAGATGGAACCATCAGTTTAATCTAGTTGGGGGTCAGGATTAGTGTCATCCTCTTCTCCTTCAATACGATTAATCTTTCTCCTGGGTAAAGGACAGTCAGGTCTTACATGCCCTGTTTGGTTGCAATTCCAACATGTCTTTTCTTTGGTCACCAAAGTATTCTTGGCTTCTGAGTTGATAGGTAGAGGTTCTTTATTCTTGTTATTATATTCTTCCTTATTCCTATTAGTTGGTTCTCTGGGTTTATTAAGCCTTTTTTCTAAGCCATTCATGTCAATAGTTTCTTCTAATACTCCTATGAGAGTGGAAAGTTCAGAGTTCATGGGCATTCTGCATCTTACGCTATGGTTACGTTGTCCTGGACATAGGTTGAGGAGTCTTTCATTGACTTCTTCTTTATCAGCATTTGGGTAGAAGCAGTCTAGTCTTCTCTTCTGGTCAAGGCACCATTTGTGAGGTTTGTCCTTAGATGGATCAAACAAAGAAGTTTCAAAAGTCTTCATCATTTTTCTTTTCCAAATTCTGGTACCAAATTGTTCCTTAATCAAGTCTTTCCATGAATTCCATGACAAAGATCCTACCTCTTCTCTCTTATTGATGAATCAGTCAAGGGCTACTCCTTCAAACAGTCTAGGTAGTCTTACTACAGCTATGTTATCAGGAAGTTCATAAGATGCCAGAGTATAGTCAATAAACTTAATAAAACTGACATGATTGTATTCTCCTTCTCCTGAGAATTTAGGCCACTCAGTGTTAGGGGGGAAGTAATTTTAATGCTTGTTCTACTTCAGGAGTGGGACTAGGCCTGAAAGATTCTTGCCTGGTTGGTCTTAGTCTAGAAGATAGTTGGGGATTACTGTGGTACCTGGAAGGTCTGATTTCATCAGAGTCTGCAATGGGTTGAGATAAGTTTATCTTTAGATCTCTGAGATCCTTCTTAATCATACCTAATTCCAGGTCAAGTTTGTTACTTAATGAATAAATTTTATTAATAATATGAGTAGGTGAAGTGTGGTCTGTTTTATTAATACCTTCTTTGATTTGTTCAATAGATAGAAGAATTTCTTCTTGGATAGCTAAAGTATTGTTTTCTAGGTAATTCATTAGTTCTCCCTTACTCAAACTAATGCTGTCTCTTATTTGTTTTACCTCTAACTCATTGATTTTTATCAAGTTGGATTGGGATTGCATGAATTTAACAAAATTGGTATTTACTTTATCCAATTGCTCATATACTTTATCAAAACATTTTCCAATGATATCAAAGTTTTGAGAAAAATTTATGGAAAAAAAGTTGAAAGTTTCTACGTCTAATTGTGGTACACTTTCTTCCATTTTCTTGCCAAAGATATTATATTGTCCCATTCTTTGGGACTCTTTAATTTCTGATGGGCTAGAGATCTCTTCTTCCTTTTGTTGTTGTTTCCTCTTAAGGAAACTAATTGGTCCCAAGGATTCCAATTCTGCACGTAACCTTCTACTTCTCTCTTGGGAATCAATTTTTGGAGAGTTATTTTAGTCTTCTTTGCCAAATATATGGCTTTTCTCATACCTTTCTGGTCTTCCTGGGTCTGAGCCTGTTTGAACAGTTCCCAATGACCCACGTGTTCTTTCACCAATACCTTTATTTTTTCCTCCTTGGAGGAGTCCGGCTGGGGTGGCGTAGGTGGAACGGTATCCTCCTGGGATATCATGTTCAACAAGGGAAGGCTCTCCAACGGTGAGTTGGTCGAGTTGGCGTCCGCGGTTGTTGTCACGGTGTGGTGACCAATCTGGGACACCACAAAAAAAAAAAATTCTTTTTGGTTGTACCCCTTTTGGTACCTTCATTTCCCCCCATCTCTCAACTTCTCCCTGTCCTAGCGGTCTAGGACAGGCCTTTTACCTGTCTCTCCGTTTTGATCCTCTCTTCCTATGTTCAACTCCCACTTGTCGCGCTTGCGGCCCTGACTTTTGGCAATGCGAGCGATTGTCAAACCACTTTTGACAATCCATTCCTCCTCCTCTTTCTTCCCCTTACTTCTTGTCACTGTGACTATCTTACATTTACGCTCACTCACTCATCCTACTCGACCACAACTTATCTGCTCATCGAATCGATCCAAGTCATACATACACTCAGTCGTCAGCATGAATCACCACCACCATCAACCTCAATCCCAAATCAATCAAACCCATCTCCTCGATTCATCATCATCCACCATCATCACCCTACCCAGTCTCAGCTCACTCCTCTTCAACGAAGAACAACCACAACAACAACCACAACCACAACAACAAAAACAACAACAACATCATCATCATCATCATCGTCATCATCATCATCATCCAGCAGTCACTAACACTACTCCCAGTAGTACAACCCCTGTTGGTGATGAAGATGATGACGATCAACAGACACTGATTGGTACATCAATCCAATCAATCCCACCACCATCACTCATCCTTGCCCATAATTTGATCCGACCGACAACCGCGAGCGACCGCTCACGGCCGTCGGAACCTTCACCCTGTTGTCGCCGTCGATTGGGGTACGACAGCCGTTGTCGACACCTGCGACCACTGTCGCGGGTGTCCATCTGGTTGCCCGCGGTCATTCTTGACGCGGGCAACATTTCTTTTTTTTTCCCTCATGTCATCTTTTTTTTTTTTTTTTTTATTATGTTTTCATTTTCCCGCACCTATTTGTAGTATCACTTGTACATAGTATACAGGGCCTCACTCTCCCCTGCCTTTTGGCCCAGAGAGAAAATCCATGAGACCATCATCAGAAATCAACTTATCCATGGGCATCCTTCCCACTTATCTGAGCAATTTATCCGGGTATATCCATGATTTCCCCTTGATCCTTTGAGCCTCCATACTCAAACTCTGTCCCTTGTGACCTTGTTCCTTATCACCAACCAATAGCCTTGCTGGTTGAAGAAGAATTCCTGTCTGTCTGAATTCTTGGGTGTGTTATACCACTCTGATCCCTTTTTCCGACCATACTGGTCTTGATCTCTCCTTGATCATCTTTCTGGAGCCAATCACGTTTGATTGAAGAGGTTTTATTAAGCTTAAAACCTGGAGTGTTATACCTCCCTTCTTCTTTAAGGTTGAATTTCTCCACGCTATTCTTGAGTCCCTTGAGAAGTGTTGGGATATTCTTGCTCAAATTCGTTATTTATTTGCTTCTAGAGCTTCATAAACAAATTGCTTTTTTTTTGTTCAGCCTCCCACAGTTATCTGGTACCCTTCAAGCGCTTGATTGCAGAGAGTTGGGCAGGTTCATTGAGAACCTGGAGGTTGGTTGGGATTGAGTTGATCTTTCCTAATCAGCTGCTGACGACCAGAGTTATTAGCTTGTGGGCGTTGTTACTTACAAGTTCCTTGTTCTATTGAACTCTGAACAAACCTTGACTTATTTGTTCAAGTTTTTACCTGCACCATCTTGCCTCAGATAGTGCTGTTTCCATCGCTACCGACAACTCTTATCCTCTTCCCTTACTTTGATTTCTCATCCATAAGGTTCTGGACCTTGATTCTGGTTACATTTAAATATTATTGTAACTCCTAGGAGGGCAGCCTAAACAGCAACTTTCCCCTCCACAGAACTGCCACGGCCTAGCACCGTTTGGAGTCTTACAACGTTCACTTGGATCGGAGCAATCACTGGCTCAATCCGCATTGCGTTTGCAACTGGCATCCTTGCGCGCACGGGTTCCTCCAGGCAAAGATCCATTTCACGGGGCGCGTCCACTGGCGCGGGTGTTGCGTCTGTTTTGATGCATGTTAAAGATTATGTAAGTTTTTGTCGAAACTTTGTAAAAAAAATCAAAAAAAATAATTTTTTGAGTAGTTTTGGTTTTTTTTTTAAAAAAAATATGTCTTACTTATATGAAGGTTTAAAGGTACTAAGTCCTTGTTGGGGTCAGGACCGTCCTTGGAGGGTATTCCAACGGGATCTGAGTGGGTTCCAATCAAATCTTGGGACAAATCCAAGGGTCCACAGTCTGGGACCTCCTCTAAGAGGCCTTGGTCAATAAGATTATCAAAGACAAAGTCAACTAGAAAGGATAAAACAATAAAAAAAAATATAAGTTATATATTTATTTATTTTATAATAATTTTTTTATAATTTTCGAGTTTTTTGTGATTTTTTTTTTTAAAAAAAAAATAATAAAAAGGTGATCAAAGCTCACTTTTATAATTTTGATACCATCTCTTAAAAGCAGAAAGCTTCCCTTGATAGATTTTCCACTCTTTGTGCTGTCTTAACAAGGATTTAAGATTAATAATTCTTTCTAACTCTTGTTCCTTTTCTTTTAGGATTTGTTGTCTATAATAAAGAAGTCTCTCTTGTTTTTGTTCAGGAGTTATAACAACAGGCACAAAGTTACGTAATTTTTCTTCTTTTTTCTGTTTAAGAAGATTCAAATAATAATTGATCAATTCTGCGTTGGTTTTTAAATCCACTGGATAAATCAAAAAGATAAAGATAAATAATATGTATTTCTACTTATATATATAATTTTTTTAAATATAAATAACTGGTCCAGGAGATAATGAATTAAACAATTAATTATTAAGGATATCTCCCGGCCAGACCACCAGTTGTCAGCTCTCTGATACCAGGAACCTTGCAGTCCTTTAGCTACAGAGAGTGATAAAAATGCTGGAATGATAATAATAATTGTTATTCCAATAGCAAACACTTAGAAGCTCAAATAAATGATATAATAAGAGAAGTTGCAAGGTTTAATTCGTTTGGTAATAGATGGTGTTGAATACAGTATAAAAGAGGGGCCACAGTATTATACTACTGGGGATCTTTACAGACTAGCAACCTCTCTTCAAGGGGCCTCCTTAGGCAGTTTAAGAACCTTGGAATAAATATGGGTGCCTTAGAAAGGACTTATTCCACTAATGGCCAGGCTTAACAGCACAAGTGGCCTAGACAGGAAGGGAAAAACTCACTCTGAGCACTTGACCACGAAAATCCTGGAATAATTGGAAGGGTTTCAGAGCAGATGGGGTAGATTGCTTGACTAAACTTCAATGGTTGATTGGTTAATAAAGGTAAATAATACTACTATAGATTAAGTCATAAATCACTTCCTTATCTTCATATAAGCATTTGATTAACAATGACACCTTGTCTGATTAATAATAAATAATTCCTGATAACTGATAACTGATTGGAAACAGAAGGGCAAAAAGAGCTTGTTTAAATATTCTATTTTGGGTGCTTAAGGGCCTCTAGAAGGGGTACTAGCCATGGTCTGAGGCTAGGGGGGCAATCAGGGCAAGATTGGCACGTCCTTAAGGTGCTGTTAGCCTGCTGGCCTTAGATCTGTCAAGGAACAGCTCCTTTTTAGCTTCAGGATCTGTTAATCAATAGATTAGTCATATTGCTGATCCTGCACTGATCCTCAATTTGTACTGTAAGTACTGGTCCAAAGTGAGCAAACATGGATTTTTATTTATTCTCCATCCTCTGCTGATCCTATATGTAATTTTCAATAATTTTTACGACCACTCCTTATGTAGTTTTGTGGTCTTTGAAGGTTCTGATCAACTCATTTTGTGGTAAGTCTGGATCTTTATTTAAGTAATAAAAAATACTAAAAATTGGTTAATAACTAATTTTAATTGATTTTTAAGGTTTTTGAACTATAATCCATGCTTGTGTGGTAGCTTTACATATGTAGTGTAGATCCTACTATATTGTAGCTCCTCTGAGCAGTACCTGGATGTCAACCTGATCACAGCAGGAGGCGCGGGGATCAGTTGATTCAAATGCGCGCGGGGACTGATCCGCTAGTCAGATGCGCGCGGGGGACTGTACCGCTGCGCGCGTGACTAGGTCACGGGATTACCTGCGCGGGAATTCAGTTGCGCGGGAGTCCAGCGCTGTAGGGATGCCGGGCTGCGTGCGGGAGTTGGCGTACAAGGGAGTCCAACGCAGTAGGGACGCGGGTCTGCGTGCGGGAGTTTGCGTACGCGGGAGAACAGCGCTGTAGGGACGCCGGGCTGCGTGCGGGAATTGTGACAAAACACAATTTCCCGTGTAACTCCTAAACTACACACAACACCTGGATTTTGACTGAAATTTAGGTGTGAAACCTATACATGACATATCATGTGAAATATTAAAATGGCTAAAAGGTGCCATACTGGTGCCGTGGTCATTTACCATTTTCTATTAAATTGATTAAAAAATATGAGGAGTAAGAATTCAAGGGTGGGGTCAGTGAGTGACCCTACCTTATTTTGGGTGGGGAATCTATTTCTGCAATAATATTTATGGATTTCCTACTCCTTCATTTCATAATAATTTTATTTATTCATTTATCTTCGTTCCTTTTAATTTTGTTAATATTTATTATTTTTGTTGCTTTGTCAGGTTGCTCTGTGCTAAGTAGCATGCTGACACAAAAACTACATATTTTTTTGCATGATGTTGCAAAACAGACCTCACACCCGCCCAAAAGGACAAGCCCTGTCCTATGTACCTCTGCCCGGAGGAATGCGTGCCCGTACAAGTCACCGTAGCAAGCAGGATGAGGGGGCTCAAACCCGCAATATGAGTGCTGCAAGAACCGCCAGCACCTGCTCCCTCCAACTCAACCAAAAAATTTCTGGAGATGAGTTGGAGATGAGTCCCTCTCCCCCACAGTTTTCCCACCCAGTCACCCCTCCTCCTACGCCGCCCACTCCGGACCTAGTCAAAGAGTCCAAAATCAAAGAGTTGGTGAAGAATCACATGATTCATTGGGAGGCTTACAAGCTAGCCCACGAACAGGAGGACTCAGCAGCTATGAGAAAGGCCATATCATGGGCCAAGTCCTCTCAAATAGCCCTGCAGAAATTAATCCCCAGGGCAGAGGTGGAGAAATACGTGGAGAAATGGAACCCCTGGGACCAATTAGCCAAATTAAAGTGAAAGGACCCCAAAAAAGTTGAAGTCTTCACATCATCAAAGACTGAGAAACCCAAAAGATTGGGACAATATCATATCTCTAGCCCACAAATGGAAGAAATTCTATCACAACTAGGATCTGATGATATTACACCGTTGTTTAAAATTGTTTTTGATTATTTCTTTTACAAATTTAAAATCTTGACCAGCGACTTGGATAATATTTATAAAAAACTTGATAAAGTCCTCCTGAATACTAACATAATGATCCAAGGTCAAGGTGACCATATGAAAACTAATGAGTCTGAAACCAAGGTATTAAAAGACAACATTGAGTCAAAAAAAGTCAGTATACTCAAACAATTGCACATCAATTAGATAGAAAATAATAATTTAAAGGATATTATCAGTGCTGAAAAAATATCCTTGATCAAGCACATCCATACCACTTACTCCTCTGGACAAGAAGAGATCCTCTTTTCCATTGAGAAGCTCAGAGGAGAAGTGAAAAATAAAACTGATACCCCTTCTGCTCACCTAGTTGATTAAATTGACCTATTGAGTAACAAGTTGAATCTGGAATTAGGTATGATCAAGAATGACTTAAGAGACCTCAAAGTCAATTCAACTGCTCCTCCTAGGATCCATTTGGAAGAGGTAAAGCCTACTAGGAGAAGTAACACTCCTAACATTCCTCTTAATGTTGGAGCAATAAGGAATGAATCTTACCATCCCAGTCCAACTCATGAAGTGGAACAAGCTCTGAAACTCTTACCTGCTGTAGCTGAATAGCCCAAATTCTCAAGTGTAGGAGAATATAACCATATCAGTTTCATCAAGTTCATTGATTACACACTTGCCTCCTATGATTTACCGGACACTATAGCAGTGGTAAGACTGCCCAGGCTGTTTGAAGGAGTAGCCTTGGATTGGTTCATCAACAAAAGAGGAGAAGTAGGACCTCAGACTTGGGATTGTTGGAAAGTCCTTATCAAAGAACAATTTGGTACCAGGATATGGAAAAAAAATGATGAAAACCTTTGAGACCTCACTTTTTGACCCTGCTAAGGACAAACCTCACAAGTGGTGTTTGGAACAAAAGAAGAGGTTAGATTGCTTCTACTCTGAAGCTGATAAAGAGGAATTCAATGGAATACTCCTCAGCCTATTTGCCGGACACCTTAATCACAGTGTAATGTGTAGAATTTCTATGGATGATGATCTCTCCACCCTTATTGGTATCCTCAAGGAAACTATTGACATGAATGGTCTTGACAAAAAGACAAATAGACCCAGGGAACTGGCCCCCAAGGTAAGAGAAGATTATAATCCAAGAACTAAGGACTCCACCAATCCCCAATTGGAAATCAAGAAGACTTCTGAGACCAGAAAAAAAGGTATTCTGAAACTCTAACCAAACTGGACATGTAAGACATGACTTTCCCCAGCCCAGAAGACAGATCAATCTCATTGAAGGAGGAGATGAGGATAATGAACTCAACCGTCAACTGGATGACACTGATGGATTCTTGTCTGATTATTAATTAATGGTTACTAACCCCATCAATTTCATTGAAGGAGACATAGGATCCTCCCTGTAAATCAATTCAGTCAACAAGGATTCCAATCTACCACAAAAATGGACTCCCAACATGAAAATCCAAAATGTTTCTGAAGCCAAGACCCTGACTCTGAAACCCTCTATTGGTAAAAGCTACACCACTTGCGAAACTTGTTATGCTACTGGACTAATCCAAGGTTCTCCTGTGAAGTTAATCCTAAACGGTGGAGCCTTCTTCTCCTGTGTTGGGTCAAGTTACTTAGAGAACCAAGTCCCCAACTGGAAAGAATACTTGCCAACAGTTCCACAAGCTAAGTTCAGCAGTTGCTACTCATCCCTTGATGCTATTGGAGTATGGTCTGCAGATCTCATTTTGCCCCATCCCAAAGGTTCCCTGAGACTCAAGGTTGAGTTTGTAGTACTCCAGAATGGAATGTGTGATTATTTCATTTGAGTAAATGAATCTCTTTGCCTGTATGGTAGAGATTTATTCAAAAGTAAATGAAGATACTTTACTATAGGAGGCAATTGGAACAAGAACTTTCAAATATTCCATGTTAATGCTCAAACCACTGACTCCACTTATCAGAAAAAGCTGCAAAACTTTAACCAGGAATACTTCTCCCAAGCTGCCCTGAATGACCAACTCAGTGAAAATCAAAAACATGATATCCTTCAGGTCTGCTTTGAGAACCAGAAAGCTTTCTGCACTAAGGACCACCCTATTGGTAACATCAAAGGACATGATATGATCCTTACCTTAACTATGAAACCCCCTTACCCTCCTAATATGAGAAGACCTGCTTATCCTTCCAGTCCAAAATCAAGAGCAGCCTTGGAAACTCACATCCAGGAACTAATTGACTTACAAGTACTGAGGAAAGTAGGACAAAATGAACAGTTACATATCACTACTCCTGTGATCATAGCTTAGCACAATGATAAGTCAAGAATGGTAGGAGATTTTAGGATTTTGAACAATTACACTCAAGCAGAATATTACCCCATTCCTAGGATTAACCATGTCCTTCATAATCTCTAACAAGCTAAGTTTATTAATACCATGGAAATGCTGAAAGGATTCCACCAGATCCCCATCAGCCCAGACAGTAGGAAGTTCCTGAGGATCATATGTCACCTAGGTACCCATGAGTACTTGAGGATGCCCTTCGGAATCAAGAATGCTCCTTCCCACTTTCAGAGGGTGATGGACACTGTAAAAGGCCAGTTCATAAGACAAGGATGGATGATGTTATATATTGATGATGTTATCATCTACACTGATGATTGTACCTCCCATATGGATAAATTAAGACTTGTCCTAAAAACCATCTCTGCTGCAGGATTAAAAGTATCCATGAAAATTTGTAACTTTGGATATGGTGAACTCAAATAATTAGGTCAAATAGTATCTGGTCTAACTTTTACAGCTGACCAAAGAAAAATAGCAGCTGTTATGAACAGGCCAATGCCTCAGAACAAAACTGAACTCCTGTCTTTTGTCAGTTTCTGCAGCTACTATAGGACGTATCTACACAAGTTTGCATTACTAACTAAGTGTTTGTATGAGATTTTCAACAACAATACCCTGTTTGAAACAAATCATGAAAGAGTTAACAACTATGAGGAACTCAAAGTGGCTCTGACTACTGCCCCTGTACTAATACAACCTGATTACAGTAAACCCTTTATACTATATATTGATGCCAGCATGGAAGAGCTAGGCGCTGCACTTCATCAAGAAGTCATAGAAAATTATAGACCAGTAGAGAAACCAATACTCTTTATCTCTAGTCATGTTAAGGACACAGAAACAAGATATGGTGCCAGTCAAATGGAATCCCTACCTCTAGTATGGGCCTTAGAAAAGCTCCATTACTATCTGGAAGGTACTTAATTTATGGTTATTATGGATTGCAATGCTTTTAGAACCCTGATGAACATGAAGACTCCCAGCAGGCACATGTTAAGATGGCAAATAGCTATCCAACAGTACAGAGAACAAATGACAATAGTACATCAAGCTGGGAACAAACACCATAATGCTGACAGTATTTGTAGGAATGCTCTACCCAATGACCCAAGTAACCCTGCTTATGGCCCAGAAGATAATGATATCTTCCCTATCCTTAACATTAACATGTTGAACGTGAAAGAATTTGGATTGGTCACCAATACAAGAAGGGATCTAAACTGGCTGAGCTTGAGGAATGAAGTTGGTTTGAGAGAGGAGAGATAAGCCAGAGTAGATGAAAGGACAGGCTAGAAAAACGGTTGAAAATGGTTACCGCAGAGCCCCTTGAGAGATCTAGATAGGAAACAGATGAGTTTGGATTGATTGATGAGTTGAAGAACTCAGTCTTACTGAGATCAGACTGGCTGCCAGAATTGGATATGGTTGTCCGTTGCGAGTTGAGGTAAGTCTTTTGTTGAGTTCCAATAGTTTGGTGGAGTTGTTGGTCAATTTTTAGAGGTTTCAGCGACGGCAGTCCTTCATTGGGGTTGATGAGCCAAACGTGAAATGGGAGGGTGGTTGCAAGGTTTGGAGATTGAAGTGTCCGCACAGGATGCTGAGGCAAGGATGTGGCATGTGAGAAACAGAAGAAAAGAAAGAAGTGAAAAACAGGTTGTGAAACAAGTACCGCATCAAAAGTGTGCACACAACAATTGATAATCCAGAAATAGTAATTGAGATTGAATCAGAGAACATCTGTGAGATAAAATAGAAGAGAGAGTGATTCCGATTCTAACAGCCCTCCTCAACTAATCAACCAATGAAATAAAGAACTGAAAGAATTTACAAGCCAATTTGTGGAGGATTTGTTAGCATCTTTAGTCAAGGCATCCGCTGTCGTCAAGAGCAAGGGAACCAGCTTGAGTTTGATAAGGCCATTGTTTAGGTCATTACAAAGACTTTTGGTTTTGAGGTCAATTTGTTTGGCCTTAGAGATTGATCCAAACTTTTTGATCTTATCATCTAAACCTTTGTTGTCAATGAGATGGAGTGGACATTTGAACTTGGTTTGATATACTTCTTTGATGAGCTTTTGTAACCAGCGCGCTTCCAGGTGACAGCTGGATAGAGCCACAAACTCGGACCCTGCGAATTAGTGGGTGATATTTTTTTTTCTTCAACTGGTCCATTACAATGGAATTCCTTTGAAGGAGCAGATAAACCCGCTCTGAGAGATTCTTGACACAGGGTCATCACCCCAGGTGGGGTTGCTGAAGCCGATGAGTCGGGTCCAAGATTGAAGGTGTCCAAGATTCAGACTTATGTCTTTGATGTGGGCAAGATACTTCCACAGGTGGCAGACCTTGTTTCAATGGCTCAAAACAGGCTTCTTGCAGTGTCTCCCCAGGAAGGAAACAGCAGAGCTGATGTCAGGACAAGCAAGGACGGCAATGAAGTTCAGGCGACCAATTGGAGAGCAATAGCTGACGTTCAAATCTACAAATTTTTGATGGTTGTCATTGTTAGCTGGCAGTAGATGGTGACCGGGGGTGAGAGGAGTGGATACAGGTAGACAGTTGATTAAATTCATTTCACTCAACCCTTTCTCAGTATGTAGCGGTAAAGAAAGTTGAATGAGCCCATCTTTTCAAACAACTTTCATTCCTAGGAGAGTGTTGGGTTCGTGAGCTGATGAGTTCTTGAACGTGGTGAGTAAAGCCTCTTTGAAGCTATCTACGTCTCCAGCTACTAGCAGGTCATCCACGTGAACAAACTTGGTGAGGAAAGCCTCTTTGAAGCTATCTACATCTCCAGCTACTAGCAGGTCATCCACGTGAACAAACACGGCAGAATTACTGTCCTTCCCAATGTATAAGCATGGATCACACTCCAATTCTGCAAAACCTTGAGACCTTATCCAGTTGCTTAACATGCGGTACCAGTTTTGAGGCGCTTGCTTAAGTCCATACAGGGACTTCTTGGGTGAAAGTTATTTGGCTTTGCAATTGCAACCAAATGGAGTTTTGATGATGACCTGTTTGTCCAGTTTGGAATGTAGAAACACACCTTTGACATTGAGTTGTAGGAGCTTAAGGCCCTTGTTGGCAGCGTAGGTGAGAACTGCTTTTAGTGAAGAAACTTTACAAGTCAGAGCGTATGTTTCAAGGTAGTCAAGACCGTATCTCTGGCTGAATCCTTGAACACATATTCTGGTTTTGTAGGTTTTGGGTTTGCCATGAGGGTTAAGTTTGATCTTGAAGATGGGTAAAGTGTTAAGCAGGTTAGTCACTTCATCGTCTTCTGCATCTTCCCATACTCCTTGATCTTCAATTGTGGGGAATTATTTAGCAGCAGATTCCCGCCAGGGAGGAATTTGCATTGCTTCTTGTAGTTTGTGGGGTATCTTATCTGAGAAGAACCCATATCGATCCGCCTTGGAAAGTTTGTCCCAATTTTGCAGAATGGGTCAAAGATTGCTTTCCACCAATGCTTTGTTGGCCGGATTTTTGTCACTCTCAGTCTCAGAGGATTCACTTGGCAATTCCTCTTTGATTTTGTGGAAATCTTGAGCCGCTGGTGTTTGGATTGGATATAAAGGGTTTGAAGAGAAGTAGATTGAAGGGGATTTGGAAGATTCTGAAGAATTTTGTTCATCAAAGATCTTAATGGGTTTCTGATTGATGAAGATGATGTGCTTTGTATCAATTATTCTTCCAGATGATTTGATTATCTTATAAGAGAGAAGTTGAGGTTTGAAACAAATTAGAATTCCTGATGCTCCTTTCTAATCTAATTTAGACTGTATGTCAGTCTGATTGAGTTTATAAGTGAGAGAGGAACCTATGGGCTTTTTAAGCTTGCTACTATGTACAGAGCAAAACTGTCTAATATTAACACAAACTATGAAAAATAAGAATACCTCAATTGACAAAATAAGGATTGCAAAATCCATAAATATTATTAAAAGAATGGATTCCGCACCCAAAATTAGATAGGGTCACTCTCTGACCCCACCCTTGAATTCCAAGTCCTTATATTTTTAAAATAATTAAAAAGAAAAGTACTAAAAATTACAACACCAGTATGGCACTGTTTGGCCATTCTAATATTTCACACATATTTTCACGTATAGATTTTACACCTAAAATTTACTCAGAATTGAGGTGTTGTGTGTATTTTAGGAGTTGGACGCCGAAATGTGTTATGTCACAATTCCAGCGCGCAGCCCCGCATCATTACATATCCCTATGTACTAGTAGAAGCAGGTTCCGGCGTACTAGAGACCCGCGCGCAGCTGATTCTGCAACGCACGCAGCGGATCCTACCCCGCGCGCATCTGTACTAACTGGTCCCCGCGTCTGGATCAGTTGTGACTAATCTGACAACCAGGTACCGCTCAGAAGAGCTACAACCTAGTTAGGGTTGCCTAGTATATGTAATAAACGGAAATATGCATTACTAATGTTCTAAAAAGATCAAAACCTAAATAAAATTTATGAAAATTAAGTTTAAAACATTTTTTAATAATAAATCAAAGATCAAGGATTACCATGTAAATCACTGATCCTGATCTTTGAAGACCACAAGACACTACAAGAAGTGTTCATAAAAATTATTAAAAATAAGCTACATGATCAGCAGATGATGGAAAATCAGTAAACATCCACATCTGCACGGTTTAAAGCAATATCAATAGTAAAAATAAAGAATGAGAAAAGAATGATCAAATTTACGCCATAACAGATTAACAGATCCTGCGGCTAAAATAGTACAGAAATCCAGCAGATCTAAGGACAGCTGATTGACAGCACCAAGTGGACGTACTAATCTTGCCCTGAATGGCTTGAAAGTCTCAGCCCACGAGCAGAACACTCTCTACATGCCCTGAGAAGACCAAAATCACCCCAAAAAGGTATTTATACAGACCTCTTTGGATCCATTATTCCATCATCAGTTAACAGGAATTATTTATTATCAATCAGAAACCGTTTCATTGTCAATAAAGTGCTTATATGAAGATAAGAAAGTGATTTATGACTTAGTCTGTAGTAGTATTATTTACCTATATTAACCAATCACCCATTGAAGATTAGTCAAGCAATCTACCCCATCTGCTCTGAAACCCTTCCTATTATTCCATGATTTTCGTGGTAAAGTGCTCAGAGTGAGTGTTATCCTTCCTTTCTAGGCCATTTGTGCTGTTAAGCCCAGCCATTAGTGGAATAAGTCCTTTCTAAGGCACCCATATTTATTCCAAGGTTCTTAAACTGCCTAAGGAGGCCCCTTGAAGAGAGGTTGCTAGTCTGTAAAGATCCCCAGTAGTATAATAATGTGGCCCCTCTTTTATATTATATTGATAACCATATATTACCAAAGCAATTAAACCTTGCAACTGCGCTTATTATATCATTTATTTGAGCTTCTAAGTGTTCATTATTGGAATAATAATTATTATTATCATTCCAGAATTTTTATCAATCTCTGTAGCTAAAGGACTGCAAGGTTCCTGGTATCAGAGAGCTGACAGGCTTTATGTTATCTTTGGGTAATTCTTCCTTGTGCATTTTCATACAGGGAGAGTCTTCACCTTTCTGTCTAGGTATTTGATTCAGAATGAGACAGAAACCCTTTATAACCTTTTGCCAACATCATTTTGGTAGTCTGCAGTGAGAGATAGTAGCTCTAGCAGCCTCAATAACCATTCAATTAGCTTGCTCCACCCTGCCTTTATGTTGCAAGGGATACAGCTCTCTGACAATTTGATTGATCTGATGTTCTCAATAGTAAGCTTGGAGTTTTGAATTCACAAATTTGCCACCTCTGTCCAAACAGACTTCCTTTGGATAACAATTCATCTTTCAATGTTTGTTTTTGATGACAAAGATTATTGTGTTGGCCAAGTCGCTTTTTGCTTTGAGAGGAAAACAGGCAAGATATCCTGAGTGGGAGTCAATCAGATTGAGAATGTATGTGAACCCACCTTTTGATGTGGGATTGATTGGACCTATCAGATTGAGATGGACTTTTTCAAAGCATCTCAAAGCCATTGTTTGCTGAAGAGAGAAGGGATTCCAAGTGATTTTGGCCTTTTCACACCTAAGACACTCAAAGACCTCTTTGTCTGCCAAAGGAATTGTGTATTTAAGAAAATTCTCCATTCTTCCCAGACTGGCGTGTCCCAGTAAGCAATGAATGTTCATGAGATTGGCTGAGGAGTGATAGGCGTCCTTATCTTCAGACAACATGTCTATGATGAAGGGATTGTTGCTGATAATTCACAACAGGAGAGTCTGACCATTCTTGTGTAGGCAGAAGGTACTCGGTGAGACACCAGAGTTGACATTGAGTAAGGTGCCTTTGATCATGAGAGCTCCTAGGGATATGAGGTTGACAGTCAACTCAGGCACCCATACGGCTTCAGATAAAATGATGAAGGAGTCCTTGGTAGCAAGCAAGGCTTCTCCAGTCCCTTGTATTGTTATCCTGGCATCTCTTTTGCCATTTTTTATATTTACAAGCTGTTCGCCGTGTTGAATTTTGTTAAATAGTTCTTTGTTGGTGATCATGTGTACTGAGAAACCCAAGTCAATGAATTGGTTCAAGAGGATATTGGTATTGGTACTCATCCCGCAAAAGAATGAGTAAAAGTGAGCCTCTTCTGATTGCTTTTGTTTTGATTTCTTCCCTTGATTGTGATTGTTTGATGGTTTGAGTTCTGGAAACTCAAACCAGCAGGAACTGGCAGTATGGGAGGTAATGTCTGGGTTATGTTTACCGTTCTTGCATCTGGAGCCACAATACAGAGCTACTTTGACAGTTTCAGCGCATTCCTCTTGAGCAATCACCTCATTCTTATGCTGGATAAGGTGATAGAGTACAATATCAATCTTCATTTCGCTTGTTTCATGCATGATTCAAGACTTCATGTTGTGCATTTCAGGAGGGAATTTGAACAGAACAAAATATGCAATGATGTCGGAAGGAAGTTTGATGCCCACTTCAGTCATCTTCTTGAGATAAACCTTGATGGCGGTGATAAAAGCGTCTATGTTTGTTTCCATGGCTAGGTTTAGAAATCCATTGAAGACCCTGGCCCTGTCAGCAGATTGAGATGAGGCAAAGTGGTTTTGAGTAGAAATCCAGATAAGCTTGGCATTTTCTTTGTTGAAATTTCAATTAAATTGTCGTAAGTGACGGAGTCCAATTTTGCCATTAAATGAGCCACAAATTCCTGATTGATCTCTTCATCTAGTTGTATCAACTCTTCAGGATTTTCCATGATAGTGAATACCCCCCGCAGTTTGAACAGTTTCTCAAGTTTCTTCCTCCACATGCTATAATTGTTGGCAGTGAGTAGAGGGGTCAATTCAATTAATGATTTGATGGCTAGAGACTTGTAATTCATGGATGGTTCCCCCCCTGGTTCTGGCGTTGATGATGATCCTGGTTGTTCCATTCCAAGCGGATGGAATTTTAAGCGTGATAGAATTTGGATTGGTCACCAAGACCAGAAGGGATCTAAACTTGCTGAGCTTCAGGAGTGAAGTTGGGTTGAGAGAGGAGAGAGATAAGCCGGAGTAAATGAAAGGACAGGCCAGAACAACAGTCAACAATGGTTTCCGCAGAGCGCCTTGAGAGATTTAGATAGGAAAAAGATGAGTTTGGATTGATTGATGAGTTGAAGAACTCAATCTTACTGAGATCAGACTGGCTGCCATGATTGGATATGGTCATCTGTTGAGAGTTGAGTTAAGTCCTTTGTTGAGTTCCAATAGTTTGGTGGAGTTTTTGGTTGATTTGCAGATCCTTGATTGAGTTTGATGAGCCAAAGGTGAATTGGGATGGTGATTGTGAGGTTTGGAGATTGAAGTGTCTGCACAGGACACTGAGGCAAGTAGGTGACATGTGAGAAACATAAGAAATGAAAGAAGTGAAAAACAGGTTGTGAAACAAGTAACACACCAACAGTGTGCACACAACGATTGATAATCCAGAAATAGTAATTGAGATTGAATGAGAGAGCATCTGTGAGATAAAGTAGAAGAGAAAGTGATTGAGATTCTAACAGAAAGTTGAAGCTCCCATAATGGGAATCCACATTTGTGAATTGGATAAATCCTTGTTCAACTCAATCAAAGAATCTTACAATTCTGGCATGAAAACTCTGATCACCATTATGGAAAGTACTTCTCAACCATCTGAATTGATCAATAGCTTACCTGAACCCCTCTTGAAACCATACAGAGCCGTAATGTTCACCATATGGGATGGTCTAGTATACTACAGGCATCATAATTCTAGTGTTATAGTATGAACTAAGGATGACCATATCAAACAGGTCCTGGCTGAATTCCATGATAACTGGTCATCTGGTCATTTATCTGCTGATAGAACCTTAGATAAGGTCAAACAAACTTCTTGGTGTTTCAATTGGAGAGACTCCACTATCCAGTATGTTACTAGTTGTGAAACTTGTCCAAAGTCCAACAGGACTACTGGGAAAAGGTTTGGTCTACTAAAAAAGATTTCTGAAACCAAGAAAAGATGGGAGTTCATCAAAATGGACTTTGTAACTGGACTACCACCAGGAGGAGCCTATCCCTACAACTCATTCCTAGTCATCATGGATAGGTTCTCCAAGAAAGCAAAGTTTCTACCTATCACAAGAAATACACTGCCATGGAAGTTGCCGTATTATTTTGGAACAGAGTCATATCTGATGTTGGAGTTCCCAAGGTCATTATCAGTGACAGAGATCCTAAATTTACCTCTGAATTCTGGAAAAATCTTTATGACATGCTGGGAACCACCTTAGCTTTCTCTACAGCTTATCACCCTCACATGGATGGCTTAGCTGAAAGAATTATTCAGAACCTGGAAGACATGCTCAGGAGATTCTGCTTCTTTGGTCTAGATTATACAAATGCTGATGAGTACTGCCATGACTGGGTCAGCCTCTTGCCTGCTCTAGAAATGGCTTACAACAGCAGCAAAAATTCTACCACCAAGGAAGCCCCCTATGTACTGGAGAGAGGGTGGATTCCTGAATTACGCAAGGATCACCTGATCAGCAGCTAACCAATATCCACCCCACTTCACTTGAATTCAAGAGTATGATAGATACAGCCAACAAACATGCTGCAAAATTGGTTCAAGAAGCTTTTTAGTACAACCAACAGAGATGGGACAAAACCCATAAAGAACCTGACTTCAAGATTCGTGATCAAGTCTTAGTTTCTACCACCAATTTCACTAACTTAACTGGAAACAAGAAACTCAGACCTGCATTTTTTGGACCATTCACCATTAAGCAACTCCATGGAAAGAATGCTGTAGAAGTAATTCTCAGCAATGAACTTTCCAGAAAGCACCCAGTCTTCCCAGTAAGCCTTGTCGAAACACTACCATCATTGAGAAGGAGAACACACCCTGTCACCAGAAATTCCTATTGCAGATGAAACTGATAATGAAAAAGGAAAAATAAGCAAAATCCTTAAAGAAAAGAAAGAAAGGATAAATGGGAATGATTTCAGACTCTATCTTGTCAGATACAAAGGAGAATATGCTTACAAAGATGAATGGTTACCTGGAAACAACATTCCAGATGGACCTATCCACTTAGAAATTACAGGGCCAATAAAAGACATTGAGCCCCAAATTTGTTTCAGATATAGAAATATCTTGGAGTGGGGGAATTTCAGCTTGCTACTTGGACAGAGAAACCTGTAAAAAGCAGAAATAAAATAATAAACTTAGAAGGAGTGAGAAATAAATGAATATTATTACAGAAATTGATTCCCCACCCAAACTTAAGTATGGTCACTCGCTGACCCCACCCTTGAATTATAACTCCTTACATTTTTAAATAATTATTAAACAAAATGACCAACAGACCAAAACACCACCATGGCAACTTTTGGCCATTTTAGAATTTCACAAATTATGCCATGTATAGGTTTAACACCTAAAATTCAGTCAGAATTGAGGTGTTGTGTATATTTTAGGAGTTACAGGCGGATTTGTGCTGTGTCACAATTCCCGGGCGCAGCCCTGCATTCATACATTAAGGGTACACACACCTGACATTCAATATGTAGGCATATGTCAAAAGGCCCACTTGCAAAATGACTGACTGGCCGCAGGCAACAGAGTCCCGCATGCAGCTGTCAAGCCTGCGCGCGTCAACAAAAATTGAACTAAGCCTGACAGCCAGGTACCGCAGGAACAGGCTAAAAAATGCATGCATAAATCATGTATATGTAACAACTTGACTTCCAGACAGAGGGATGTCTGAAACCTAAGAATATTGAATAAAAATATATGAAAATAAAAATAAAAAGCAAATAAATTCTGGGAAACAATAATGAAGGTTGTCATGTAAATGAGATTGCCAAATATTGATGAACCACAAAACACAACAAGGAGTTAACCTAAAAATTATTCAAAATTCCCAACATGTGCAGAAAATGCCATAGAATCTACTAATACCCACTTCCACCCATTTCACTCAAAAGAAGTTAATAAAAAATAAGGAAATTTGTCTGAATCATAAAAATAACAAATTAACATTTTAACACCTTCTGAAAATTATTTCAAAAAGGAATATGACATAGACAAGGCTAGCAGATTGACAGCACCAGAAATTTGTGCCAAACTAGCATTGGCCAGCCTACTAGCCTCAGCATCCAAGCAAAACCCCCTCTACATGCCCTGAGAAGATCTTGTTACCCTAAAAAGGTATATAAACAACCCTTTTAAGTGATTTAAACCCCAGAGTAATTTTTAAGTATCAATCCAGCCCCCTTACCATCTGTGGTCAAGTTTTTCTTCAAGATAAACAAGTGATATATGGCTGTAATCTTATAGTATTATTAATAATTCTAGCCCCAACATTGATTCTGTGAAGAATATCAGCAAATAACCCCAATAATTGTCCTGAGACCCTTTCAACCATGAATCTCTGCAAGCTTCTTGGAGTAAGTACTTAAACTAGTAAGTTTTCTTCTCCTTGAAACACAGGCATAAGTGCTGTAAGACAGCTGGTCCACCCATCCCCTTGAGTTAATCTTTTCTATTTAAAACCTCATTATACCAAGGTCTTTACACAGTTCAAAAGAGCCCCTTGAAGAGAGGGTGTTATCCAATAAAGATCCCTAGTTTGCACAAACTGTGGCTCCTCTTGAAAAATATATATTTAAACAAACTTAATTCAACCAAACCAACCAAACTTTGCACTTGCTTTTAAATCAATTATTTAAGCATTTTACCATAATTTTCTTGGAATTATTATTCCAACACCAATATCACTTTCTGTAGCTAAAGGAGGGAAAAGTTTCTGTCATCAGGAAGCTGACATTATTGTTTTCTATCTATCTCTTTACTGGAGCATCTTTATCCTTACATACAGAAGATAGGATCATTGACACCGGAACTCAAGCATAACTAGGGGAGTAGTTCCCCCCTTGTTTCCAAATTTGGGGGTCTTTCCAGGAACTCTTTGTTCTTCTCAAGTCTCTCAAAGTTGCTCAAGATGCTACCAGCAGTCACTTCTCCCTCTTCTCCCTCCCCCACCATCTCCTCATTGACCCAAAGCATTACTCTCACATTTGGTTCAACACCGCAGACATGGGCAATTCATCTCACAATATGAACTGATTTCAGACTCAAAAAGCGCATTGGATTCCAACAAGGCGCGCCATGTTGTCCTGTTCATTATGGAAGTGGAAGAGCTTAGGGACATAGAAGAGATGGAATTCTACCAGAAACTGGATTGGCAAAAACTCCAGGGGAACATGTTGGCAAGATGGGGGAAGCACAATTTTTGTTTTTTGGAAGGCAATTTAAAAAAATCCATGGTGGAGGCAGGCGCATGCAGAAGGATCCAGTTGCAAGCAGAATTGGATTATAAAGCAGGCGCGCGCAGCAGTGTCCATTTGAAAGCATAATTTGATTACATGGAATTGGATTACAAAGCAGGCGCACTCAGTGGGGTCCTGTTGCAAGCGGGATCAAATGATGAGGCAGTGTGTGCTCCGGCCCCACCGCTGGCAACCATCCCTTGTTTTAATGAGATGGAAGAGTGGGCAGGGATCTCATAATGTATTGGAAGAGCCTTCAGCTCCCAAGCGCGCTCATGCCCTGGGTGTGCATTTATGGTGACAAAACCAGACAATGGATTCAAACGCAGGATTGGTTTCCCCAGAGGAGACAGGATACATGTTGGGAAAGCTAGTCATGAAAGATTTGGATCAGCCCTTTGCCATGAAGCAAGAGAGGACAAAGTAATGGGGAGTAGATATTGCAGATGGCTTTAGAATCAATAGGACGCAGGCAATTTGTGCGGAGAAGGGGATGGGAACGGATATTGTGGGCCACTTGGGAAGAAATAAAAAGTGGATGGGTCTTGGAAAGAGGATAGGAGCCGTGATGGAAGGAGCAAGCCAGGTTTTGGAAGATTGTAACAGGGGTTGGACCCCTTTGTAGGGGGGGAGGATGGATGTGGAATGGAAGAAAGTGGAGAGCCAGGAATGCAGAATGGCTGGACCAACAGGGGGGCCGTTGCCATCATGGGTATCAGAGATTTCAGCATTGGTGTGATGGAAATGGGTGGCAGGGCTTAAGGTGCAGAATTGGGAGGGACTGGGCTTCAACGGAATCACTGTTGAGAAGAAATTTGGGTTTTCAAGGACTTTGGCAATGGAAGGGTTTCCTGGAAGGAAGTTTTGGAAAACAGCCAGTGGACACAACCTGTGTGGGATTTGATGAGGCCCGCCTTCTCTCTCTCTCCAGGCCAAGAATAAGGTTGCCAACCGCTGGGGACAGCTTCCAAGCTAGGGGAGGCGCTAGGAAATAAGGGAAAGCTTGATTTTTTGAGGGGTTGCTCTAGCCGGTTCCCAGCCTGAACAACTAGACACCCCAGAATTTTTTTTTTCTTATTTCTTTGAATTGATTTGGTTCTTGGATTGGTACTGGATTTGGATTGTAAATTTGCAGGAATGCGGGCGCGGGAAAATGCTGGGTACATATATGCAAGGAAAATCCCTGCGGAGGAAACAAATGTTGGAGCAGAAAGTGGGACAAGGAGCGCTGAAAAAAAAACCTTTTCATTCTTTTCATTCCTTTTCTTTTACTTTGCCTCTTGTTCTCTGGGTATGTTTCTCTGTTTCCTTTATTTCTGTGGATGGGGGATGGGTTTAAGGGGATGGAATTATGGTTGTGGTACTTCGGGAAAAGCTTGAATTGGTGAGGGGGTGTCCTAGCTGGTCCAAAGCTAGAACAGCTAGGCACCCCAGAATTTTTGTTTTCCTTATTGTCTCTCTCTTTGATTTTTGTGCGCGCGCTGGCAGATTTTCTGTTTATCTTTTGAAGAAAGGGTACAAGGAACTGTTTGGCAATTCTTCTGGGGCGGTCCAGGTACCTTCTTGGGAACATTGAAAACTCAGGAGGTGCAGACTCAGATTAATCTCTCAATCTCATTCACGGTGCGCAAACAGGGATCATTCTCCCACTCACTTGCTCAGGGCGTGAATTGTTCTGAGAGAGTGACTAGATGTGAAATGGAGGTGCGCAAGGGAAGCATGTATTTCTCTAAGAACTAAAGAAGGGGTGGATAAATGTGATGGAGAAATGAAAATAAAAGGGGGGGCAATGCGCCTACGCCATTCTCATAATCTCCTCTATTTCCACCTGTGATGAAACCATTAATGCCCGGAATGTTGCCAGGAGCTTGCGTTGGGAAGCCAAGGATGGAGCTGCAAGGAAATTTCAAAGCATTGAGGTTGATTGATTGGCAAAGCTGTCCAAGTTGGCCGCTAAGAGGGCCATGGTGGTGGGTATCTTGGGAAGGCTTGGTAAAGGGGAGGCCAGAAGAAAGGAAGGCACTTTGGAAGTACCTCATGGAGGGCTTTAACCAAGAGGGGGCCACAATGCAATGAAAATGGGGGTTTGTGGCTGTGGAGGAGTGACATGCGGAGTTGTGGGCCTTTTGTCTGAGTCTGCAGGTTTTGGAGCCAGAGTAGGAACAATTTTGGGGGGTGGAGTAGGAGCTACAGTGGGGGCTGGAGAAGGAGCCGGAGGGGGGGGGCGCTTTGCCTAAGGATTTCCCCAATGCGCAGATCCCTTTAGCCTGGATGCAATCCTCCCAGGATTAGAGAGCAGCCTGGTATGCTGCAAACGTCCAAAAATCCTCCTTCTGGGGCGGTCCTGCGTTGCAGAGTGGGGAGGTGGACTCCTGTTACTTGCTTGGAGGATCAAAGTGGCAAGGCAAGCAGGGTGGAGTCCACAAATCCTCTAATATTTCATTGTCATCCAAAACCATGAATGGATCCCAACAAGCTCTCTTGAGCCGCCACGGGAAAGAAACCAATTGAGGAGGGGAAAAGGGAATTCCTTTGCTGTGGGAAAAGCAGTGGTTCACGCAAGGCAACCAGGGAAAAGGGAGCACAGATCCCCGTTTCAAGCACAGAAATTGCAGGGTTTCATGGTTATGAGGGATGAAGGGTGGTGGTAGGAGAGGAGAGCTTGTTGGAAAAGACGGTGGGTGTGGGAAGGGAGCATGGTTACAATCAAGGTAGCAGTTGGAAGACCTCTGGGGACAGAAGTCAAGTTGGGGGGATGTGGTGTTGTTATATAGTCTCTGATTGGGAATGGCGCCGCAGTTGGCGGGCTCAGTATTTGGTAGGTCAGGATCAGCACCCAGATCTGCGCAGTCTCATAAGTGGCTGCTGAAGGCTCAGCAGCAGCCGCAGCTGGATCAGCAGTAGCTGCCAAGGGGCTTGGAATACTGGGCATGGGTCGGGCTTGATCAATGTGGCAGGACACAGCCCACTCAGACATTACCGACCCATGAATGGAGCCGGCCCAAACAGGTTCACGGGGTTTGGGGGAGTAGCAGGGGTGATTTGGGCTATGGGCCCAGAGCAAGGAACCAAGCACCGCGCAAAGTGAATATGGAAAAGCAGGGTGAGCTAGGTAGGGTGTGGCGCATGGCTGCCTCATCAGAAAGACAAACAGGATGTAAGCAATGGTAAGCAGGAAGGGAATGAGTTAGGGTTAGGCTAGGGTTCTAGGCTATGGTTCTGGTCTTAGGTTGTCTTTTAAATTTGTTTTTGGGCTCTTATTGAGCTTGTCCTTATGTTAGGGTTGGGAGGGTGGGCATAAAGTTGGCACTCTCAATCCTAGCTCTGGGGGGAGGAACTTATTACATCTTATCTAATCATAGGATTTTGGGACAAGGGAAGGAAAAGGAAAGGGAAAGGGAAAGAGGAAATGGGAAGGATTTGTTAGAATTATGGCCAGAGAATAGCTTAGGCAAATGAGCAGTATTTAAAGCAAACAAAATGCTGGACACTGGGTGCCAATATTGGCTAATGGGGCTCTCACAATGCGGCAATATGTTGTCTGAATTTGATTGGAATGATGAATGAATGGATGGAAAACAGCAGGGAGAAGAGCTACTTAAGTACAAAAGATTGGCCTCTTGTGAGCCCATGATACAACAAGAAAAAGGCAAATTTTCCGCCCCATAAGAGCTCTACAGACTCTACTGGCCTTGTTACTTGGTTTGGACTACATCAGCCCACATGGCATCAGTCCCTGTACCCTTACAACCAGCATATACCGGTTATTTCTGGTGTTTCCACCTCAATGGGGCTGAACAAGCCCCTTAACTGTTCAATCCCCTTGGCTGGTTGTTTGTTACAACCAGCCATGATGAACTTTATTGCCTTTTTTAATGGCTGGTTGCCTCATGCAGCCAGCTTTTGGCCCCTCAAATGGGCCAGGTGGGACCCAGGGCACAACCTGGGTCCGGT
This sequence comes from Puccinia polysora, assembly GCA_025617555.3. Classification (NCBI taxonomy): domain Eukaryota; kingdom Fungi; phylum Basidiomycota; class Pucciniomycetes; order Pucciniales; family Pucciniaceae; genus Puccinia; species Puccinia polysora. The sequence continues at coordinate 21,696,587 of CM062614.1, forward strand.
CTCAGACTCACATGGGGGGGGTGTGACCAGCGGACATGCTGTCCCCCCCCTCTTTCTCTCAAATCCCTGGCGGGGGCGGTCAAATCCCCTGACAAGGGGCCCTGGGGGTTGATACCCCCAGGGCGTTGTCAAGAAGGTTGGCCTGGGAGGTGATCAGGTCCCCCCAGGCCCATTGCTCCTCCCCCTTGGTAAAGGGGGAGGGAGAGCGCCCCTGTCCTGCTCGGTCGCCTCAACCAATCCATGGTGGGGGGGGTGATGAATTCCCCCCCACCTGCCAGTTGCTAACCTTGCCGCCGGCGCGGCCACCTCCTTGGGCAAGGGGGTGGTCAGGTCCCCCCTGCCCTGACCAACCGCACTGTAGCGGTTGGTTGCTGGCTGGTTCAACCCAGCCAGCTCGCCCCCATCCCCCTTGCAAAGGCAAGCAAGGGGAGGGGGAGCAAGCCCCGGCTCCATGGTGCTGGTCGCCAAGCGCAACCAGCCGGGCCCGCGCAGCATCCGACCACGCGGGATCCCTCGGCCGTGCGACAGCCCCGCACGGGCCTTCGGGCCCTGCGTGGGCCGTACTGAGGAACACAGGCGGCCCCAAACGGGCAGAAGCCCTGAGCGGGCTGAAAAACGGGATGCAACATGGGCTGCGGCCCCAAGCAGGCCGCGAAACGGGCAGCGGCCCCTAGCGGGCCGCTGTGGTGTCATTATATAGCCTTGGGTTGGGAACTGCATTGCGGCCTGCGCCCTCAGCATCTGGTTGGTTAGGCTCAGCAGTTGGGGTGCGCCGGTTCTCAGCAGTAGCCGCTGCGGGCTCAGCAGCAGTTGCCGCGAGGCTCAGCAGTGGGTGCAGCGGATCAAGCACGCGGCTGCAGGCTGGGCCTGACTAGGGGAGCTGGGCCGCGATCCGCTTGGATATCGGGCTCACGGATGGAGCTGGGCCGACCAGGTTCTTGGGCGGTTAGTTGGGGGAGGAAAATGCGGGGCAACAGCGGGGCTATATGCGTAGAAAACTGCGGGAAAGCGCGGGCCAGCCACGGGATGGGAAATCCACAAAGGCGTGTCAGGCGGATTTGGGCAAGCGCGGTGAACTTTGGGTAGCGCGCGGCGGAGGGCCGCGCCACGGAAGGACGAACCGGATGTTTGAAATGGCAGGCGAGCTGAAGGGATAGAGTATGGGTATGGGTTGGGGGATGGGTTAGGTTTCTGGGTCTAGGGTTTCTTCTTTATGGTTGTCAGTTTTTTTTTGTGCTTTTACTTGGGTTAGGGCTGAGGGGAGGGGATATAAGATACCTCTCCCCTCAGCACAGGCTGGAGGGGCACACACACACAGAAGGGGGAATAGGAAAAAGGAAGATTAGAATCTCACTCTCTCTCTCCCTGACAAGGAATCATCCTCGAGTCTTACAGACGCTAGAACCATCAAACTCTGTAACTTGCGACAAATTTGTGAGAGATGACCTCAAAAGTTTCCACACCGCAACAGGGGCGGCGGCCCCAATGGGCTGCCCCAATCCCAAATTGTGAGAATTACATACTTTGGCGGGCCAGCCCGTCTGGCCAAGTATGTCCATAATAAAGCTTGGGCCCTTATATGCCCAAATAAGCCCATCTGGCTCCCTGGCGGGCCAGTGAGGGCCCGTGTACCAAAAGACCATAAAAACGTGTTTTGGCGCCCAAATGCCCAAAACCAATAACACCCACAAAGGCCCATGTGGCCCATGTGATGTCCAATGGGCCATGGAGGCCCATTTTTGCATCCCATTTGGATTACACACTCCTATGCACATTACCTGATTGCCTCCAAATTTTAACACACCCCCTTAATCTGAAAGGGATGCCATCCGCATACTAGACAAAAAACCTTCATGTTTGTTCCTATCTAACGCCTTAGTTAAGATATTAGCAATCATTGCCCCAGTAGGCATGTACAGTAATACTATCTCTTTGCAATGAAATTCATCCCGTATATAGTTATAATGAACATCAATATTTTTTGTTCTAGAATGGAACACTTGATTTTCTGCCAACGCAATGGCACTCTGGTTATCCAAATACAACAACGCAAACCCTTGTGGTTTTTGAGTAACCTCTAAGACCTTTCTCAACCATTTTGCTTCCTGCAAAGCTGACAATTACGCTCTGTACTCTGCTTCTGTTGGAGAAAGCCTTATTGCTGACACCTTTTTAGACATCCAAGACACTGGATTCTTTCCTAAGAAGAATAGAAAACAACTTGTTGATTCCCTAGTGTTACCATCTGCCCAACTTGCATCAGAATAACCAACCAAGTCAAAGTTTGATGAATTTGAAAACTGCAGTCCCAGACTGCTTGTTCCTTTAAGATACCTCATAACTCTCTTAAACGCTGACCAATGCCTCATGCATGGTTTCTCTAAGTGTTGTGAAAAAATCCCAATTGCATGAGTAATATCTGGCCTTGTACACTGCCCCAAATAATTCAAAGATCCAATAGCTGATCTATAATTGTTCCCGGATTGAATAAACTCTAGATGCTCTTCATCTGTAGACTTTTCTAACCAAATTTTAGACTGCATTGGAGTACCAAACTCCTTTGCATCTTCTAAGCCATACTGCTTAAGTAGAGCTGATACATAATGGTTCTGATCCAACCTGATCCCATTCTTGCTCTTACTAACTTTCATTCCCAGAACCTGCTGTGCCAGACCAAGATCTACTCCTTTTTGAGTGTCTCCATGACTCTCTCCTTACCATTCCCAATAATGATAATGTCATTGACCCATACAAACAAAATTGCATCCTTTCTCACAAAGAGACAAGGTTCAGCCAAACTTGTTTTGAAACCAATGTCTATCAGTTTCATGCTCATAGTATTATACCATGACCTAGCTGCTTGCTTCAATCCATACAGGGATCTACACAGCTTGAGGACATACTCCCCTTTATCTGCTGAGAGGAAACTTCTCACACAGATTTTCTTCATAGTTTCTGGCTTGGTCTAGACCATCCATTCCTTGAAACCATCAGGAATTGACATATAAACAGTCTCTTCCTCTCCAAGTTTTGCATTCAAGTATGCAGTCACAAAATCAGCCTGTCTGATTTTTTCACCCAACTCCACTGCCAAAGCAATGATGTACCTGAAGGCAGACAGCCTTCCAGTTGGAAAAAAAGTCTCCTGGTAATCAATACCCTCTCTCTGTTTGAAGCCCTGTGCAACTCATCTAGCCTTGAACCTCCTCAAAACTCCATTAGTATCAAACTTCTTTGTTAATACTAATCTAGACCCAACAATGATCTTTCCTTTTGGAACTGAATCCCGCTTAACCACTTCAAACACACTATTATTCTCTAGAGAATGAAATTCCTCAAAAATATCTGTCTTCCAATTGGCTCTCTCATCAGAATTCATAGCTTGGCCAAAGCTATTTGTGTTAACTCTATTACCCATTTCTGAACTCAACTGTAGAATATAATTAAGCATACACTGTTCCTGAAGTGTATCTTCCTCATATTCTGCAGAAGCATAATGGGAATTCCATTCCCCATACCTATCAACATGCATTCTCATCCTGCCACTCCTTCTTACTGGAGGTGGAGGCTCATCAGGTTCTGATTCCACAGAATCCCCTGAAGTGGGTACTGAACCCTCCTGTGGCATGTCTGCCACCTCAATATCATCACTAATGATATTCTCTCCAGCCTCTGATGGGGAAATAGGCTCCAATGCTATTTCCTGCTGTGATTCCTGAACAGCACTAGGTTCACCCCTTTTGAGTGGAATGGTACTTTTTTCAAATTTTACATCCCTACTACGGATAACCTTTCTTGTCCCTGGACAATAAATCCTGTATGAATTACTTATTAAGTCATAGCCCACAAGTGCCCCTGTTCTGGCTCTAGGATCTAACTTTCCAACAATCTCATTATGGTGGACACTATAATACACCAAGCAACCAATGGTTCTTAGGTGTGATGTTTTGAGGTACAACTTCCAAAACTGATAATGAGGACACTTCCCATTAACACTTACAATATGGTTCAACAGACACACTGTGCACACCAAATCAGCCCATAAAAACTTTGGTAGACCAGATTGAGCCATAATAGTTCTGACTTTGTCCAATAAATTCCTATTCATCCTCTCAACTATTCCATTGTTTTGTGGAGTACTAACAGTAGTAACCATATGAGTGATACCATAATCATTCAATAGTTTCTCAAAATCTTTACTCACAAACTCACCCCCTCCATCAGTAATAACCCTCTTTATCTCCCTCATCAAACCATTCTGTTTCCAGACTTTGAAGATTACTGAAACCTCCTCTGTGGTTTGATCCTTTGATCTTATTGGTTTTACCCAAACAGAATTAGTTGCTGTATCAACCAAATTGATGAAGTATCTTTCCCCTCCAAGAGACACCGGTGAAAATGGCCCTGCCAAATCAATGGAGAATTCCTCTCTAGGAACTTCTGTGTGGTCTCTACTCTTTGAGAACACATTCCTGGTCTTGGCCCCTAAAGTACAACTCTCAAAGTTGCTTTCCTTTACCTTATGGCCACTTCTATTGTGAGAAACAGTGCTCAGAGCTGAAATCTTGAACAAGTCAGAACAGAGAAACTTATTCCAAGCATGTCCACTCAGGATAGTTCTCCCATTCAAATCAATAACAAACTTATCTTCTTTAAGATGACAAATCTGGAAATCCTTTTTCTAGAGCACTCCAAGAGACACAAGGTTATAAGGCAAATCTGTTACATAGAACACTTTATCAAAAATTATTTTGAAACCCATGTGATTTCCAAGAATAACTTTTCCAATACCCTTAATCTGGATTTTTCTTCCTTTTTGGCCAATACTTCCAACACCATCAAAATATCTAATTTTTGAAACCAAATTTTGCTCAAAAAACATGTGGTCTGTACAACCAGAATCAATCAAAACAAGAACATCCTCCTTCAACAATCCTCCTGTAAGGAATGAAGAATTCTGATCCACAAATAAGTTCTCATTTTCAAGGTTAAGATTACATACTTCATAATCAATCAAGTCCATATCTTGATCCTCTTAGATTTTAGCCTTCTTTTTGGGGACTTGTTCCACAACAGCTTGTTCCATTGGAACATCCACTGCCATCATAGCAACATTTTCCATGATAAGGTTGACCTCTTTGTCTTCCTTTTCACTGTCCTCAGATTTCTTCCTATTCTTGGCCTCCTTGCAATCCTTTGCATAGTGACCCTTCTTCTGAAAATTATAACACAAGACCTTTGATAAATCCTTTTTGGCCTTTTCCTTCTTCCCAGATTTTCCTGTCTTTCCCACCAGAGCAGTTCCTGTGCTCTCCTTCATCTTGAATTGAAGATCATCCTTTTCAATCCTTCTAAGCACATCCTCTTCTCCTGGAAGGGGATCCAACTGAGATATAATCTTGATTAAGGACTCATATTCTTTTGGCAGCTTTTGAAGAATTAACAGTGACAAACACTCAGGATCTATGTTCAGTCCAGATGACTTGAACTTGGCAATACTAGATCTACCTTCCCCCACAAATTGTTTACAGTTTCCAAATTTCAAATTAAACAATCTATTGAAAGCAATCCCTTTTTGATGAACAGAGTCACCAGCATAAATTGACTTGAGAATTTTCCATAAAACACTCCCCTTCCTCTCCTGTTCCTCCAACAGAGTATCAGCAACCCATTTTACATGAGGCTCATTCAAGTGTCTAAGAATAAGATGATAGGCCTTCTTCTCCACCTCTGAAAGGATCAAAGTATCATCTCCTTTCATAATATCCCCACAAAAGATGTTATCCAACTCACTGTCCATAAGGACAGCCCAAGAATTATAGTTCTGACTATTCAAAACTATCTTGGTGGAGCTGGACTCTGGGATATAAGAAATCTTCTTGGAAAACTTGAGGTCCTTGAGGTTGTCCAAAGTAACGTATAAGGGTCTATCTTGCTTGGAAATAATGATGATGATGGTACTGATAATGTGTGAGAATTAAGGCCAGCAATTAGCTTAGGAAAATTACCAGTATTTAAAGCAAAAGAAATGCTGGACAATGGGTGTCAATATTGGCTAATGGGGCTCTCACAATGGGGCAATATTTTGGATGAATTTGATTGGAATGATGAATGAATGGATGGAAAACAGCAGGTAGAAGAGCTACTTAAGTAAAAAAGATTGGCCTCTTGTGAGCCCATGATACAACAAGCAAAAAGGCAAATTTTCCGCCCCAAAAGAGCTCTACAGGCTCTACTGGCCTTTTTACTTGGTTTGGACTACATCAGCCCACATGGCATCAGTCCCTGTACCCTTACAACCAGCATATACAGGTTATTTCTGGTGTTTCCACCTCAATGGGGCTGAACAAGCCCCTTAGCTTTTCAATCCCCTTGGCTGTTTGTATGTTAAAATCAGCCATGATGAACTTTATTGCATTTTTTACGGGCTGGTTGCCTCATGCAGCCAGCTCCTGGCCCCTCAAATGGGCCAGGTGGGACCCAGGGCACACCTGGGTCCGGTCTCAGACTCACATGGGGGGGTGTGACCAGCGGACATGCTGTCCCCCCCCCCTCTTTCTCTCAAATCCCTGGTGGGGGCGGTCAAATCCCCTCACCAGGGGCCCTGGGGGTCAATACCCCCAGGGAGTTGTCAAGAAGGTTGTCCTGAGAGGTGATCAGGTCCCCCCAGGCCCATTGCTCCTCCCCCTTGGTGAAGGGGGGGGAGAGCGCCTCTTTCCTGCTTGGTTGCCTCAACCAAAAAATGGTGGGGGGGTGATGAATTCCCCCCCACCTGCCGGTTGCAGCCCTTGCGGCCGGCGCGGCCACCTCCTTGGGCAAGGGGGTGGTCAGGTCCCCCCTGCCCTGACCGACCGCACTGTAGCGGTTGGTTGCTGGCTGGTTCAACCCAGCCAGCTTGCCCCCATCCCCCTTGCAACAGCAAGCGAGGGGAGGGGGAGCAAGCCAGGGCCGCAAGCCCCCGCTCCGTGGCGCTGGTCGCCGAGCACAACCAGCCGGGCCCGCGCGGGATCCCTCATCTGCGCGACAGCCCTGCGTGGGCTGTTTGGCCCCACGTGGGCCATACCAAGGAACACAGGCGGCCCCAAACAGGCCGCAACGCAGGCCGCGACACGGGCGGTGGCCCCTAGAGGGCCGCTACAGGGGCGGTGGCCCCAATGGGCCGCCCTAAGCCCAGATTGTGAGAATTACATAATTTGGCAGGCCAGCCCATCTGTCCAAGTATGTCCATAATAAAGCTGGGGCCCTTATATTCCCAAATAAGCCCATCTGGCTTGAGTTGCCCATCCACCCTGGCGGGCCCTTGAGGTCCCGTGTACCAAAAGACCATAAAAACGTGTTTTGGCACCCAAATGCCCACAGCCAATAACACCCACATAGGCCCACATGGCCCAGGTGATGTCCAATTGGCCGTGGAGGCCCATTTTTGCATCCCATTTGGATTAAAAACTCCTATGCACATTACCTGAGTGCATCTGCATTTTAACAGGATTGAGGGATGGATGGATGAAAGGATACCAAAAGGAAAGGTAATTCATCTCTTTATCTCTCTCTCTCTCTCTCTCTCTCTCTCTCTCTATTTACTGGAGCCTCTTTAACCTTACAGACGCTAGGAACATTGATAAAAGAATGCAAAAAAAACTAGGGGAGTAACTCCCTCCTTGTTTCCACATTTGTCATGCCAACATTGATCAAATGGAGAAACATCTCAAATTCTCCATTCAAAGAGAACTGGTGAGGTCCTTCAAATTTCTGGCCTGAAAGAAGAGAAAAATTTACAAGTCTCTGTTCAACAAGGATCAAAAACATGCAGTGAGAGTTTTTGATTGAATCCACCTGGATCCAATGTGTCCCCTCAAACCCACCAGCAAGGGTGGAATAAGATTTTCACTTACTATTGTGGACAACCTATCTGGATACCTCTCAGCATTTCCCCTTCACTAAAAGGATGCGTCAGCCAAGACCATCAACTTTGTGATAGAGAACCAAGAACAAATGCAACAGAGGTACCCAATAGAGGTTGTATTGGATTGGGGAGTAGAGTTTTTCAACAAATCCCTCGAAGCATCTTTCAAATCAAAATTCATCAATTATCTGATAATCAAACTATATTACTCCCAAAACAATGGCAAGGAAGTTAGAGCAAATTGTACTGTCATGGAAATGCTGAGATTGGTGTTTAGTTCAACCAGGATACCAAAAAATTTCTGGCACCTAGTCATCCAGAGTTGTTTCCTTGTTCTGAATCAGATAACATTGGAAAAAGGAGGATTGGCGCTGTGGGAAATGCTACATAAGAGTAAGCTACCAGCAGATTATTTAAAATATATTGGCTCTGCAGTCATATACTTACTGAATTGAAGCAACATCAAGTCAAAACTGAATGAAAAAGGGGAAGAAGGACTCTTTATTGGGTACTTCCCCAGGTTTTCTTCCTACAAAGTTCTCTCAAAGTTGGGAAAGATCATCAAAACAAAACATGTGAAGTCTCTCAAGAATCAACCCATACATAACTCCTCACTTCACAAAGAAGATTAGATAACCAAAAAGTGTCTCCCCTTGAAATCTGTTGACTCAACTTTGCCAACTGATGATCCTGCAGCTAAGGATCTTGAGGAAATTAAACCAGGGATAAGTGATGCGGGTGATCAAGACTCTTCTGACACCAAATTCTCTTCCACCAAATTCCTCAAAGCCCTTAAACCCAACCTAAGGGATAGATCCTTTTGGAATCTCTGGGAGAGAGGGGGACACCAGAACTCTCAGGTTCCTGTTAGAGATGACCTGAAGGAGGGGCACACAGCTATGAGATTCTTCAAGCTGCAGGGAAACCCAGCCCGCACTGGAAATCACACCTACAACAGCTATGAATATGGATCTGACTCTATAATCAATTCCACTGTCTTTATCTTAAGCCCAATCTCTGTTTGTTTATTCTCTTCACAGCCTCAATTCCATTTTTTTATCTATTTCTTCTTCTTTCCTCCTCTTTTTCATCTCTCATTCCCTTCTCACCCCTCATAAACCAAAATCAACAGCAATGACCAATCCCACAGCCTCTCCACCATCAAGATAGGCCAACCACTGACTTCTTTGAGAAATAAAAGACTAGAAAACCAAGACCAGACTTTATTTCATCCAAAGAAAAGAGTAATCAGAAAGATAGCCAATAATTTGGAAAAGAAAACAATAAATGAAAATAATAAAGTGACCAACAGGAGGATTCTGAAGATGATACGACAGAAGAAAACAGACAAGCAGACTATCAAAAGAAGGAGACTAGACAAGGGCTGAAGTATTCAAATTGAGGTCAGAATTGATGCTGAAAGGGTATTCGGCATGAAGAGGAGATTTACTAGAGGGGGCCTGAGACAAAGGAGAAGGCACCAATGACGTTGGAGTAAGAATTCCTGAAAGCGCCTTGAACGACTGTTGAGATGAGGTCAGTACATAGAAACCCAATGAGTCGAATGAGTTCCTCAAAATTGTAGAACTGGCTGCTAGTGAAGATTCCTTGAAGAAGGTCGCGGTTGGTTCTGGTGGGAGAAGATCTTGAGGAGGCAGACGGTTTGATATGGTCAAGAGTTGAGAGAGATTTTTTCTGGCCTTCTACAGGTAGCGGTTGAGCAATGAGTTGAAGACCGCGGGTACTCTGAGAGTAGAGTATGCGCACTCTGAACAAAAGTCTGCGACATACAAGATGAGGTCAAAACATGAATAAAGAACAAAGAAAATCAGACAAGAATAAAGAAATAAGAAAACAAAGAAAGAAGAAACAAGGACGCACAAGAAAGGTTCAAAAGATAAACAAGGAAGCCAAAGCTTGATGTAACTGAAAATGTTACGTAACTAAGATTCAAAGAAAAGAAATGATGATATCAGATTTAACATTTAACACTCCCCCTCGACTCAGAGGCTAGTGAAAGGATGAAAAAAAATAATTTACAATTCTTAAATTTGATCCTATATTAGCTGCTTGTGTCAGCGCATTGGCAGTCATGGATTGAGAGGGTATGAGTTTTAAGTCGATTATGTTGTTTTCAAAGTCTTCTCTTAAGCTTTAATTTTTATGTCAATATGTTTGACTTGGGAGTTAATGCCGAATTCTTTTACTTTATCGTCCAAGCCTTTTTTGTCAATTAGATGTAGAGGACAATTAAATTTTTCTTGATAGATTTTGCCAATCAATTGATGCAGCCACCGACCTTCTAGATGACTGCTGGATAATGCTACACTTTTGGACTCTGTAGAAGAGTGAGTGATACACCGTTGCCTACGACTTGTCAAATATAGAGGACTACCCTTGGAAGAGAACGCCATACCGCTTTGAGAGATTCTATCAAGGGGATCATCTCCCCAGGTAGCATTGCTGTAGCAGATGAGAGGATTTGAGATTGAGCAAGGACCTAACGTAAGACATATGTTCTTGGTGGCAGATAGGTAGCGCCATACATGGATCACTTCCATCCAGTGTGAGTAACCGGGTTTTTCGGAAAAACGCGCCAGGCTAGACACAGCAAAGCTGATGTCTGGTCTGGCTAACCGGGCGATGAAGTTAAGGCAACCTATAGGAGAACAATAGTTCACATTGAGGGCGAGAAATTTTTTGTGATCTTCCTCAGTGGCAGGCGATAGGTGGATTGCGGTGGTTCTGGGAGTTGAAGCTGGTTTAAACTCAGTTAAGTTCAGCTTGGAAAGACTTTTTTCAATGTGAAGAGGCAAGCTTAAATGGAGAAGATTTTTTTCTCTTGTGACTTTCATCCCTAGCAGGGTATTAGGAGCGTGTGCGGAGGAATGTTTGAATCGGTCCAGGAACTTATCTCTGAACTGAGAGGTGTCTCCAGCTACTATTAAGTCGTTGACGTGAATGAAAAGAGCTGATAGGTTATTGTTGTTGAGAAACAAACAGGGATCACATGAGGATTTGGGGTATCCTTGATCTTCAATCCAAGATGTCAAGGTTTTGTACCAGTTACAAGGAGCTTGCTTTAGACCGTACAGAGATTTTTTTAACTCCAGAAATTTACCTTTTCTACCGGAACCAGGAGGACTCAAAATGTAGACGTCTTTGTCCAAATCGGCAAGAAGGAATGCCCCTTTAACTTCCAGCTGGAGAAGTTAAAGTTTTTTATCCATGGCAAATGTGAGTAAAGCTCAAAGAGAGGCTATTCTCCCAGTAGGTGCGTATGTTTCCATGTAGTCCAAACTGTATTTTTGGTTGAATCCCTGGACGCATAGCCAAGTCTTGTAGGTGGGAGTTTCACCATGCGCGTTCTCTTTTACTTTGTACACTGGAACCGTCTTGAGAGGATTCGTGACTTCATCTTTGTGCACCTCTTCCCAAACGCCTTGATCTTCAATGGATTGAAACTCCTTCAAGGAGGAATCCTTCCAAACTGGAATTTTAAGAGCTTCCTCAATTGAGGATGACAGTTTTTCTCCGAGATAACCAAATCACTTGGGTTTTTTCAAAGTCTCTTGATTTCTCAGAGACGGTTGTAAGCTAGCCAACACAGTCTCCTCATCATCTGATTTGTCATCCATTGAGTCAGATTCCACTTCCTCTTTGATGGTTTTAATGGGAGTTGCTCTTGGTGAATTATCTTCTGATGGCGAGTTGGTAGGAGTAACGGCATTTTGATTATCCATATGGATGGTAGGATTGAGACTGATGTTGGAAGTGTCGTCTTGAAAATTGAGAACGGTTGTGTTGGACTTGCAAAATTTGACATTTTTGGTGTTAATGATCTTTCCTGAGCTGGTGAGAACTCTATATGAGAGTAAGGAGGGTTTGAAACCAATGAGGACACCAAGATCTCCTTTTTCATCCAGTTTGGATTTAATTTGAGGATCGGTTAGTTGATATGTTAGTTTAGATCCTATTGGCTTCAGATAATTGGCTGGTAGTTATTTTCCATGCATAAGAGCCCAGGGTGATTTACATCCTTTTTCTTTGGGGATTTGAGTGAGTAGAATGCAGCAGCTACTGATGATTTCATTCCAATAGGATTTGGGGATCTGAGTTTTGCAGAGTGTTGTTCTTGTTGATTCCATAACAGTACTATTGGCCCTCTCTGCTTGACCTTTGTGTTGAGAGTGATACGGTTCCAAGACAATTTGATTGATGTGTTTTTCCCTATAGAATGACGACAGCTTGTTGTTGACAAACTCACCTCCTCCATCAGAACAAAATTCAGAAGGGTATCGTTGGTTCTTTCTGTATTTGTTCTCCATGATAAATATGAGAGTGCTGGAGGTCTCATCTTTTGATCAAAGAGAAAAGCAGGTGATGTATCCTGTGAAGGAATCAATTAAATTGAGAGCAAACCTGTATCCTCCTTTCGCCGTAGGATTGAGAGGTCCCATCAAATCAATGTGGATGCGGTTGAAAGCCTTCTTGGAAGGTTCTTGAGTCTGAGGGAATGGTGATTTTGTAATCTTGCTTCTGTCACAGTGGAGAAATTCAAAAGCTTCCTTGTCTTTTGTAGAGATGGATTTGTTTAAGAATTTCTCAGTCCGTCCTAGACTCGCATGACCTAGGGTTCAGTGTATCTTGTGCAGGTTGTTGTTAGAGTACAAACCTTGGTTGATCTTCCTGTCCATGTCTATCACGAAAAGGTTGTTAAGGACTTTCCCTAAGAACAACGTTTTCCCGTGAAATACCAGGGAGAAGGAGCATGGAGAGTTGGAGGAGTTGACTCTTAAGCTGGCACCTTTTTTGACCAACGCCCCAAGCAAGATAAGGTTAACTCTGGCGTCAGGCACCCAAGCTGAGTTACTTAGAAGGATGTTTGATTTGAGAGATGGTATGAGGCCGTCCTTAAGCCTTTGATTTGAAGATTGGAGTCTTTCTTTCCAGTTTGGATAGCACCTTTATCATCAGAATTTTAGATCGATTGGAACCGGGACCTATTGACAATCATGTGGATGGAACATCCGGAGTCAAGCATGAATCAATCAGAGGGTGAGTTGCTTTGATCGTTTGAGGTCATTCCACAGAAGAAGGAATAGTAATGAGCTTCCTCTTCTGTTTTCTTCTTTCCCTTCTTTCCTTGATTATGGAGATGGGAAGGCTTCAATTCTGGAAATTCAGCCCAGCATGAATTGGCAGGGTGAGTGGTCATGGCAGGGTTATGTTTCCCGTTTTCGCACCTTGGTCCATTGTACAGGGCCATGTTTACGGGTTTGTTATGGGATTTCTGTGCACTTATCTTGTTTTTGTGTTGCGTTAGATGATCCAAAACAGTTTCTATCTTCATATCGGCCGTAGAGTGCATGATTTGAGTCTTCATGTTTTGCATAGAAGGCGGAAACTTGAATAAGACAAGGTATGCTATGATATCCGTTGGTAGATCTATTCCCACTTCTGTTAGTTTTTTTAAATAAGTTTTGATTGTTGTGACATAACTTTTGTTATTTGTAGACATGGAGAGGTGGAGAAAGCTATTAAAGACCCTCACTCTGTTTGCCGACTGAGAGGATGCGAAATGCGATTGAGTTGCTATCCAAATGAGTTTGGCATCGTCCTTGTTTTGGTCATCAATGATGTTGTTTTACGTATTGGTGTCCAGTTGGCAATTAGATATGCCACCATTTCCTGATTTGTCTCCTTGTCCAATTCTAATGATTCGTCTGTTGAGCTCATAAGTCTGAAAATCCCACAAAATTTAAATAAGTTCTCCATTTTTTTTTGCCACATACTATAATTGTCTTTGTTTAAGAGTGGTGTTTATTGGATGAGAACTTTCATGGCCTGCGCTTTGAAGTTTGTGGAATCTCCCCCTGGTCCTGGTGTCGATGAAGGACCGGCTTCTGGCATTGCGTCTTTTTACTGTGTGAGAAATAAAAGACTAGAAAACCAAGACCAGACTTTATTTAATCCAAAGAAAATAGTAATCAGAAAGATAGCCAATAATCTGGAAAATAAAACAATAAATGAAAATGATAAAGTGACCAACAGGAGGCTTCTGAAGATGATACGACAGAAGAAAACAGACAAGCAGACTATCAAAAGAAGGAGACCAGACAAGGGCTGAAGTATTCAAAGTGAGGTCAGAATTGATGCTGAAAGGGTAGTTGGCATGAAGAGGAGATTTACTAGAGGGGGCCTGAGACAAAGGAGAAGCCACCAATGACATTGGAGTAAGAATTCCTGAAAGCGCCTTGAACGACTGTTGAGATGAGGTCAGTACATAGAAACCCAATGAGTCGAATGAGTTCCTCACAATTGTCAAACTGGCTGCTAGTGAAGATTCCTTGAAGACAGTCGCGGTTGGTTCTGGTGGGAGAAGATCTTGAGGAGGCAGACGGTTTGATATGGTCGAGAGTTGAGAGAGATCTTTTCTGGCCTTCTACAGGTAGCGGTTGAGCATTTAGTTGAAGACCTGGGTACTCTGAGAGTAGAGTATGCGCACTCTGAACAACAGTCCGCGACATACAAGATGAGGTCAAAACATGAATAAAGAACAAAGAAAATCAGACAAGAATAAAAAAATAAGAAAACAAAGAAAGAAGAAACAAGGACGCACAAGAAAGGTTCAAAAGATGAACAAGGAAGCCAAAGCTTGATGTAACTGAAAATGTTACGTAACTAAGATTCAAAGAAAAGAAATGATGATATCAGATTTAACATTTAACAACTTCAGTCTCAAATCATCCATAGATAATTCAACGGATGTCATTGCTGTCTTCCTAGTGAGATTGCAATTTTCTTGCCTCACTCAATTCCTCAGTAATGAACCATCTCAACCATAGCTCATGACCCACCAACTACGCATGTAAGCTTTCTACTATCAACATAGCAACCTGTCAAAGTAAAAGATACAATTAAAACGGAATTAACTGAAGAAGGAGTGAGAAATCTATAAATATTATTGCAAACATGGATTCCTCACCCAAATTTCCCAAGCCTTGCATCCTTACAAAACCCTACGTACCCGTAGCTACGCATTCCCGCATACAGAGGTCACGCGAGCAGCTCATTCTGCCACGCACACAGCGGATCCTACCCCGCGCGCATCTGAATTGACTAAGCCCCGCGCCTGGATCAGTCGTGACAAACCTGCCGGCCAGGTACTGCTCAAGATAGCTAGAATCTAGTTAGGGTTACCTTGCATATGTAATAACCTGACACATGCATGAGTAATAATCTATAAACTATAAAACTTGAATAAAATTAATAAGAGACCTAGTTTAAGTATTTTTCAATAATAAAGAAAATATTGAGGTTTACCACATAAATCACTTATCCTGATCTTTAAAGACCACAAAACAATACTAAAAGTAATCATACTACAATCTAGTTAGGGTTAGCTGGCATATTTAATAACCTGACACATGCATGAGTAATAATCTAAAAACTATAAAACTTAAATAAAAATAATAACAAAACTAGTTTAAGTATTTTTCAATAATGAAGCAAATATTGAGCTTTACCACATAAATCACTTATCCTGATCTTTAAAGACCACAAAAAAATACTAAAAGCAATCATAAAAATTATTAAAAATTCCCTACGTGCTCAGCAGACAATGCAAAATCAGTAAATTTCCACATCTGTCCCTTTTAAAACAAGATTGGTAGTACAAATGAAGGATGAGTGCAGAATAATCACATTTAGGCCATAACAGATTAACAGATCCTGTGGCTAGAATCGCACAGAAATCCAGAATATCTGGTGTCAGCTGATTAAGAGCACCAAGTGGAATGATCATCTTGCCCTGAATGGCCTACCAGCCTCAGCCAAATAGCATAACCCTCTCTACGTTCCCTGAGAAGCTCATAGTCATCCCAAAAAGGTATTTATACAGACCTCTTTGGATCTATTATTCATCATCAGTTTACCAGGAATTATTTTTATCAATCAGAGACTGTTTCATTGTTGATCAAGTGATTATAGGATGATAAGCAAGTTATTTATGACCTAGTCTGTATTATTATTGTTTATTCTTATTAACCAATCAACCCTTGAAGTTTAGTCAAGAAATCCACCCCATCTGCTCTGAAAGTCTTGCTATTCTTGCAGGAATTTTGTTGTAAAGTGCTCAGAGTGAGTGTTTCCCTTCATGTTTTGGCCATTTTGCTGTTTTTTCTGGCCATATCAGTGGAATAAGCCCTTTCTAAGGCTTCTATCTTCACTCAAAGGTTCTTAAACTGCCTAAGGAGGCCCCTTGAAGAGAGGTTGTTGGTCTGTAAAGACCCCCAGTAGTATAATGCTGTTGCCCCTCTTTTATAACAAATTGAATACCCTTTTTAATCAAACCAATTGAACCTTGCACCAGCACTTAACATATTCATTGTTTGAGCTTTTTACATGTTTATCATTGGAATAATAATATTATTATTATTCCAGTATCTTCTATCACTCTCTGTAGCAAAAGGACTGCAAGGTTCTTGATATCAGATAGCTGAAAGGCAAGCCTCCATTTCACCCTCTGTTCCAAGTAACCACCATCTCCTCAAACAATCCTCAGACAGCAAACATCCTTCCTTTCAGCTCTCTGATACCAGGAACCTTGCAGTCCTCTAGCTACAGAGAGTGATGGAAGATACTGGAATAATAATAATAATAATTGTATTCCAATAATAAATTAGTGAAAAGCTCAAAAAATGAATTTTTTAAGAGCTTTTGCAAGGTTTAATTGGTTTGGTTAAAAAGGGTTTTCAATATGTTATAGAAGAGGGGCCACAGTATTATACTACTGGGGGTCTTTACAGAAAAACAACCTCTCTTCAAGGGGCCTCCTTAGGCAGTTTAAGAACCTTAGAATGAAGATGGGTGCTTTAGAAAGGACTTATTCCACTGATATGGCCAGGAAAAAAAACACAGTGGCCAAGACAGGAAGGGAAACACTCACTCTGAGCACTTTACCACCAAAATCCTGCAATAATAGGAATGGTTTCAGAGCAGATGGGGTAGATTTTCTTTACTAACTTCAATGGGTTGATTTCTTTTGAGAAATAAAAAATAATAATACTGCACTCTAAGTCATACATCACCTGCTGATCTCTTTATAAGCACTTGACTTACAATGAAACAGTTTCTGATTGATAATAATAATTCCTGGTTAACTGATGGGGAATTATAGGTCCAAATAGGTCTGTATAAATACCTTTTGGGGTGACTATGAGCTTCTCAGGGTACGTAGAGAGGGTTCTACTCTTGGGATGACGCTTGCAGGCCAGTCAGGGCAAGATTAGCATGTCCACTTGGTGCTGTTCATTAGCTGATACCAAATCTACTGTATTTCTGTGATATTTTAGCCAGAGGATCTGTTAATCTGTTATTGCGTAAATGTGATCATTATGCTCTCATCATTCATTTGTACTACTAATATTGTTTTGAAGTGAACAGATGTGGAAATTTACTTATTTTCCAACATCTTCTGAGCACTTATCTTCTTTTTAATAATTTTTATGATGAATTCCAGTATTGCTTGGTGGTTTTTGAAGATCAGGATAAGTGATTTACCTGGTTCTCCTCAATATTTGATTTATTATAAAAAAATTCCTAGAATTAGTTTCTTATTAATTTTGTTTAAATTTTATAGTTTTTAGACTATTACTAATGCATATTTAAGGGTATTACATATGCCAGCTAATCCTAACTAGGTTGTAGGTACCTTGAGTGCTACCTGTTTTTCAGGTTGGTCACAACTGATCCAGGCGGGGGGATCAGTCAATTCAGATGTGCGCCGGGTATGATCCACTGCATGCATGGCAAAATTAGCTGCGCGTCTTACCTCTGTACGCGGGAATGTGCAGCTAAGGGTACGTAGTATTGTGTAATGATGGGGGGTTGCGCGCGGGAATTGTGACATAACACATTTTTGTGTGGAACTCCTAAAATATACACAACACTCCAATTCTGAGTGAAATTTAGTTGTAAAACCTATACATTAAAATACACGTGAAATATTGAAATGGCCAAAAGGTGCCATATTGGTGTTGTGGCTTTTGGTCCCTTCTTTATTTAATTAATTTAAAAATAGAAGGAGTTGTATTTCCAGGATATTTTGGGTGAGGCATCTATTTCTGAAGCAATATTTGTGGATTTCTCACTTTTTCTTCATTTAATTTTGATTTTCTTATTTGATTGTTTTTATCATATTTCTTCTGTTACTTTGACAGGTTTCTCTGTACATAGTAGCAATCTGACATTCCCCCCCTCCAAGATATGTCTATATCTGAAAAGAAATTCCTTGGTCTAATTCCTTCTGTTAGCTCTGTAATTTCTCAAGTGTATGGGTCCATCTGGGATATTGTGTTCAGGGAACCATTCATCTTTATCCGCTGACTCTCCCTTGTATCTGACTTGGTAGAGTCTAACAACTTTTTCATTGATCCTTTCTTTCTTATCCTTAACAATCTTGCTAAATTTTCCTCTGTCTTTTCCAGTTTCTTCTGAAACAGGTATTTCTGGTGAAGGAGTATGTTCTCCCTCCCTTGGTTGGTGGTGTTTTATGAGACTTACCGGGGAGAAGACTGCGTGTTTCCTAGAGAGTTCATCACTCAAAATTACTTCCACAGCATTTTTAACACGAAGCTTCTTGATAGTGAAAGATTCTACCAAAGCTGGTCTGAGTTTCCTGTTATCAGCTAAGTCAGTAAAGTTAGTGGTAGAAACTAATACTTGATCTCCAATCT
Source organism: Puccinia polysora (assembly GCA_025617555.3). Taxonomy (NCBI): domain Eukaryota; kingdom Fungi; phylum Basidiomycota; class Pucciniomycetes; order Pucciniales; family Pucciniaceae; genus Puccinia; species Puccinia polysora. Next base: position 21,715,229 of record CM062614.1, read on the forward strand.
TGAAATCAGTTTCTTTATTATTTTTATCCCACCTCTGTTGGTTATACTCAACAGCATCCTGAACACAATTAACAGAATTTTTATTGGCTACATCTATCATTTTCTTGAAATCAAGTGACGTTGGATGGATATTTGTTAGTTGTTGGTTAGGTTTTTCCTTGGGTAATTTAGGCATCCATCCTCTTTCCAGTATGTAGGGTGCTTCTTTAGTAGTGGAGTGCTTGCTATTTTGTAAGCCATCTTTGATGGGGGTAAAAGACTAACCCAGTCCTGGAAATAAACATCAGAATTCTTATATTCTAGACCAAAGCAACAGAAACTTCTGAGCATATCTTCTAGAGTCTGGATCATTCTTCCAGCTAAACCATTTTTCTGGGGGTGATAAGCTGTGGAGAAAGCTAAGGTAGTTCCTGGCATGTCATGAAGATTTCTCCAGAACTCAAAAATAAATTTAGGGTCTCTATCACTGATAATAATCTTGGTTACTCCAACATCAGCAATGAGTCTATTCCAGAATAACAATGCAACTTCCATAGCAGTGTCTTCCTTGTGATTAGGTTCAAACTTATCTTTCTTTGAGAACCTATCTACTATAACCAGGGTTGAGTTTTAGGAAATAGCACCTCTTGGGGGTAATCCAGTTACAAAATCCATATTGATGATTTCCAATCTTTTCTTGGGTTCAGAAATCTTCTTTAGTAGATCAAACCTTTTCCCAGTGGTCCTATTGGACTTCTGACAAGTTTCACAACTGTTAAAATATTTGATAGTTTAGTCTCTCTAATTGATCCACCAAGCAGTTTTTTTGAATTTCTCTAAGTTTGAAGAAGTAGATAATTGGCTGGAAGAGCAGCTATCATGGCACTCAGCCCAAATATGTTTGATATTGTCTATCTGTGTTAAGACTATGAAACTCAAATGCTTGTGCCTGTAGTATACTAGACCATCCAACAAAGTGAACCTTTCAGCTTTGTAATATTTCAGAAGATGGTCAGGTAGACTATGAATCATTTCAGATGGTGAAGAAAGACTTTCCATAATGGTGATTAGATTCTTCATATCAGAGCTGGAAGCCTCCTTGATAGAGTTGAACAAACATTCATCCATATCACAGATTTGGTTTCCTAAAATAGGAGCCTCAATATCAAGTATGTTAATATTCAGTATATTAAATATATTATTGTCCTCTTGGTCATAAGCAGGGTTACTTGGATCATTTGGAAAAGCATTCCTAATCAAGCTATCAGCATTCTAATGTTTAGTACCAGCTTGGTGAACTATGTTCATCTGACCTCTGTACTGTTGTATGTATATCTGCAACCTTAACATGTTCCTACTAGGGGTCTTCATGTTCATCAATGTCCTGAAAGTATTGCAGTCAGTAATCAAAGTGAAATTGGTGCCTTCCAAGTATTAATGGAGTTTCTCCTGAGCCCATAATAAGGCAAGGCATTCCATTTGACTTGCACCATACCTTTTCTCAGTGTCTTTACCTTTTCTGGATATGAAGAGAATAGGTTTTTCCACTGTTTTGTCATTCTCTATGACTTCTTGGTTTAAAGCAGCTCCTAGCCCGTCCGTGCTGGCATCTATTTAGATCTTGAAAAGTTTGGAATAGTCTGGCTGAATCAGTACTGAAGCTGAGGCCATTACCATCTTGAGTTCCTCATAGCTCTTGACTCTGTCATGATTCATTTCAAAAACGGTGGTGTTATTGTAGATTTCATACAGACACTTTGTTAGAAGGGCAAAATTTGGTAAGTACTTCCTATATTAGCTGTAGAAGCTAATAAAAGATATAAGTTCAGTTTTATTCTGAGGCATTGGAATGTTCATCATGGCTGCTATCATGCTTTGGTCAGAAGATAAAGTTAGTCCAGAGACAATGTTTCCTGAGGCATTGAGTTCTCCATAGCCAAAGTTTCACTATTTCATTGATACCTTTAATCCCACAGCAGAGATGGTCTTGAGGACTAGCATTACTTTCTCCATGTGAGTATCCCAATTATCAGATTAAATGATAACATTGTCAATGTACACCATCATCCATCCTTGTCTGATGAATAATCCTAGCACAATGTCCATCATCCTTTGAAAATGAGAAGTAGCATTTTTAATACCAAAAGGCATCCTAGGATACTCATAAATTCCTAAATGACAGATAATTCTCATGAATTTCCGGCTATCAGGGCTGATAGGTATTTGGAAAAAAACTTTCAGCATGTCCATAGCAGTGATATATTAAGCCTTTCAGAGGTTATGTAGAGCATGGTAAATCCTTGGAATAGGATATTAATCAGATTGGTTAAAGTTATTTGGCATTCTGAACTCTCCAACCATTCTTGTATTCCAGGATAAGATTACTGGAGTATTAACATCCACTTGTTCATTGTGTTCACTTTCCTTAAGCCTTGTAAGTCAACTAACTCCTGGATATTAGTTTCTAGAGCAGCTCTAGATTTTGGACTGGAAAGGTAAGCAGGTCTCCTGAGGTTAGGTGGGTAAGGAGGTTTAATGGTTAAATTTAGAATCATGTCATTTCCTTTGATATTACCAATGGTTAGTCAAATAACTCCTGGATATTAGTTTCTAGAGCAGCTCTAGATTTTGGACTGGAAAGGTAAGCAGGTCTCCTGAGGTTAGGTGGGTAAGGAGGTTTAATGGTTAAATTTAGAATCATGTCATTTCCTTTGATATTACCAATGGTTAGTCAAATAACTCCTGGATATTAGTTTCTAGAGCAGCTCTAGATTTTGGACTGGAAAGGTAAGCAGGTCTCCTGAGGTTAGGTGGGTAAGGAGGTTTAATGGTTAAATTTAGAATCATGTCATTTCCTTTGATATTACCAATGGTTTATCCTTTTTACAGAAAGCATTCTGATTTTCAAAGCAAACTTGCAAAATGTCACATTTTTTTTCTTCCTCAAGTAGGGAATTCAAAGCTGCTTGAGAGAAGTATTCTTGGCCACAAATTCCCAAGTGTTTCTCATTGGTTGAATCAGCAGTCTGAGAATTAATATGGAATATTTTGAACTTCTTTTTCCAGTCTCCCCATATAGTCAACTATCTACCATTGATTTGGAACATATCTTTACCATACAGGAAAAAAAATCATTTACAAGAATAAAGTAATCACACACTCCGTTTTGAAGTACTAGAAATTCAATTTTCAGTTTAATTGATCCTTGAGAGTTAGGGAGTATGATTTAAGAAGATCATACTCCAACGGCATTGAGAGAATAATTGTAACTGCTACACTTAGCCTGAGGTACTGGTAATAGGTTCAGCCTCCAGTTTGGGTCTCTTTTGTCCAAAAAAGTTGAACCAACACAAGAGCAAAAGGCTTCACTTTCCAAGAGTCACGTAACAGGGGATACTTGGATCAAATCAGTAGCATAGCATGTTCTGCCAGAAGTGTAACCTTTACTGGCAGAAGGTTTCAGAGTCAAGGTCTTAGCCTCAGAGACATGTAGAATTTTCATGTTAGGCTTCCATTTTTGAGGTAATTTGGAATCCTCATTTACAGAGTTTATCTCCAAGGATGATTCTATACTTCCTTAAATAACATTGTTGGTGTTAGTGATTATTAAATCACATTCAGAGAGTGATCCATCAGTATCCTCATGTTGGGGGTCAGGATTGTCATACTCTTCTCCTTCAGTAGGATTAATTATTCTCCTGGGCTGAGGACAGTCAGGTCTAAAATTTCCTGTTTAGTTGCAGTTCCAACATACTTTTTCCTTGAAATGTGAATTCTTCTTGATTTACAAGGTGGTTAGGGAATCTTCAGTTTTGGGAGTGTTCTCTTCTCTACTGCTCGCATTTTTTTTCCCTGGGGAGTCTGTTAATTCCTTTGTCAAGACCATTCATGTCAATGGTTTCTTCCAATATACCTATCAAGTTGAAGAGATCAGAGTTCATGCGCATTCTGCACCTCACACTATGGTTGATTTGTCTGGGACACAAGTTGAGAAGTCTCTCATTGAACTCTTCTTTATCAGCATCCAGGTAGAAACAGTCTAACATCATTTTCTGGTCTAAAAACCACTTATGAGGTTTTCCCTTGGTTGGATCAAATTGGGAGGTTTCAAAAGTTTTCATCATCTTTCTTTTCCAAATCCTGGTACCAAATTTTTCTCTGATCAATTCCTTCAAAGAATTCCAGGGGAATGATCCTACTTGTTCCCTCTTATTAATGAACCAATCAAGAGCCACTCCCTCAAACAGTCTGGGGAATCTTACCCCGGCTATTGCATCTGGGATCTCAGAAGAAGCAAGAGTATAATCAATAAACTTAATGAAACTGACATGGTTATACTCTCCTTCTCCAGAGAATTTAGGCCATCCCGTGATGGGAGGATGTAACTTCAAAGCTTGCTCCATTTCTGGTGTAGGGCTTGGTCTAAAAGGTTCATTCCTACTTATTCTGCTTTTAGGAAGAATACTTGGATGGCTAGTGAACCTGGAAGGTCTAGCTTCTTCCAAGTCAATGGCTGGAGAGTTACTGACATTGACCTTAAGATCTCTGAGATCATTCTCAATCATACCTAACTCCAAGTAAAGCTTGTTGTTTAATAAAGAAATTTTTTTAATCAAACAATTTGAAGAAGTAGGACTAGATTTCTTAACTTCTTCCTTAAGTTGATCCATAGTTGCAATCATTTCTTCCTGAAGGATTGATTGATTATCATCAATATGCTTCATCAGATCCAACTTACTACATTTGATACTGTCCTTTATTTTTTGTATTTCCAACTCATCAATTCCTCATGGTCTGGGATTGGGTTTCAATAACTCTGAAAAAATCAGACTCAACTCATCCAATTGTTCCTAAACTTTGTCAAAGTATTTACTAATAATGATGAAGTTTTGAGACACATCTTCAGAAAAAATGTTAAGTGCTTCTAAATCTAATTGTGATACACCTTTTTGCACTTCTGGCCTAGAGATATTATGTTGTCCCAATCTTATGGGTTCCTTAACTTCTGATGGGCTGAAGACCTCTTCTTTTGGGGTCCTTTCCCATTAAGTAAACTAACTGATCCCAATGATTCCAACGCTGCACGTGTCAGCTTGCTACTATGTACAGAGCAACCTGTCATAGCAACACAAAACTTTAAAAAAACAAATTAAACAATAATATCTAAATTCCCAAAAGAAGTAGTGAGAAATCCAAAAATATTATTGATGGAAATGGATTCCTCACCAAAAATTAGGTAGGGTCACTCACTTACCCCACCCTTTAAATCAAAGTCCTTACATTTTTAAAATAATCAAAAAGAAAAGTACTAAAAATTATGACATCAGTATGTCACCTTTTGGAAATTCTAAAATTTCACATGTGTTTTCACGTATAGGGTTTACACCCAAAATTCACTCAGAATGGAGGTGTTGTGTATATTTTAGGAGTTACATGGGGAAATGTGTTATGTCACAATTCCCGCGCGCAGCCCCGCATCCTTACATATCCCTACGTACTTGTAGTAGAAAGTTCCCGCGTAATAGAGACCCGCACGCAGCTAATTCTGCCACGCACGCAGAAGATCCTACCCTGCGCGCATCTGTACTGACTGATCCCCGCGTCTGGATCAGTGGTGACCAATCTGACAAACAGGTACCCCTCAGAAGATCTACAACTTAGTTAAGGTTGCCTGGAATATGTAATAAGTTGACATATGCATTATTAATAGTCTGAAAAGATCAAGACCTAAATAAAATTAATAAAAATTAAGTTGAAAACATCATTTAAAAATAAATCAAAGATCAAGGATTACCATGTAAATCATTGACTCTGATCTTTGAAGACCATGAAACACTACAAGGAGTTTTCATAAAGATTATTAAAAATTATCTACGTGATCAGCAGATAAAGGAAAATTATTAAAAATACACATCTGTTCACTTTTAAGCAATTCTAATAGTACAAATGAAGGATGAGTGCAGAATGATCAAATTTATGCCATAATAGATTAACAGATCCTGTGGCTAAAATAGTACAGAAATCCAGAAGATCTAAATTCAGATAATTGAGAGCACCAAGTGGACGTTCCAATCTTGCCCTGACTGGCTTGTAAGCCTCAGCCCATGAGCAGAACCCTCTCTACATTCCCTGTGAAGCTCAAAATCACCCCAAAAAGGTATTTATACAGACCTCTTTGGATCCATTATTCAGAGATTATCAGTTTACAAGGAATTATTATTATCAACCAGAATCGGTTTCATTGTTAGTCAAGTGCTTATGAAGATTCTAAGCAAGTGATTTATGACTTAGTCTGTAGTATTATTTATTTCTTAAAGCAATCAAATAATTGAAGTTAGTCAAGCATATACACCCCATCTGCTCTGAAACCCTTTCTATCTTTGCAGGATTTTTGTGGTGAAGTACTCTGAGTGAGTTTTTCCCTTCCCGTCTTGGTCCTTGTGCTGTTTAGTCCAGAAATATTAGTGGATAAGCCCTTTCTAAGGCACCCATCTTGAATCCAAGGTTCTCAAACTGCCTAAGGACGCCACTTGAAGAGAGGTTGCTTTGTCTGTAAAGACCCCCAGTAGTACAATACTGTGGCCCCTCTTTTATATATATATTGAAAACTTTCCATTAACAAACCAATTAAACCTTGCAAAGGCTTTTATTATATTATTTATTTGAGCCTCTAAGTGTTTATTTTTGGAATAATAATAATTATTATTATTCCAGTATTTTTATCACTCTCTGTTGCTAAAGTACTGTGAGGTTCCTGGTATCAGAGATCTGGCAGCAAGTAGCCTTCTAATTCTTTCTTTGGGATCAACTTTTGCAGAGAAATCTGTGATTTCCTTTCCAGAGAGATAGCTTTTCTTATACCTGGCTGATCCCCCTGGGTTTGAGCCAACTTGAATTTTTCCCAGTAGCTTACGTGTTCTTTCACTAAAACTTTGACTCTTTCCTCCTTGGTTGAGTACAGCTGGGGTGGCTTAGGAGGACCTGTACCCTCCTGGGATAACATGTTGGGCAATGCCTGACTCTCTGAGTGGTTTTTTTGTGGAGTTGGCGGCCACTGTTGTTGCCGTTGTCATCCAGCGTAATGCTATGGTCACAGGTTTGAGCCCCTTCATTGCGCTTGCGACTGGAGTCCTTGCGTGCATGGTTTCTTCTGGTAAAAGATCCATATGATGGTGCTCTGATGGTTTTTTGGGTGTTGCACCTGTTTTGAGTCATACCGCAAAAAAATGTAAGAGTCTTTGTCAAAATTTTGAAGAATACTAAAAAAAATATTAAAAAATAATAAATAATAATTTCCAAGTTTCTATTTTTTTCATAATTTTTTATATATATTTTGACTTACTTATAGTCAAATTTGAAGGTAACAACACTTTATTGGGGTCAATAATGTCCTTGGAGGGTATTCCAATGGGTTCTGAATGGGTCCAAATCAGATCTTGGGATAACTCCAAGCGGAAGTCCAAGGGTACACTTTCTGGAACATCCTCCAGAAGATCCTGTTAAATAAGGTCACCAAAAACCAAATCCACTCATAATAAAAAAAATATAAGTTTAATATTTATTTGTAATTTTTTTGTGGTAAGATGATATTCCTAAAGGAAATAATTTTATGAGTCTCACTTTTGTTATTTTTGGATTTCTATTTATCTTCTGGGTTGTTTATATTATAAATATAAAGCTTCTTTTGATGAATTTTCCACTCGTTATGTTGCGTTAATAAAGAATTAAAATTAATAATTCTTTCTTACTCAAGCTCATTTTATTTTAAAGCTTGTTGCTTATGATAAAGAAGATTATCCCGTTGTTGCTCAGGAGTTATAATGATAGGCACAAGGTTACAAATTTTTTCTTCTTTTTTCTGTTTAAAAAGTTTCAAATAATAATTGATCAATTCTTCATTGGTCTTAAGATCCACTAGAGAAATAAAGACTCAAAGATATACGTTATAAGTATTCTAACTTATTTTTAAAAATAAATAGACTTGTCCAAGGAAGAAATAATTAAAAATTGATTATTTAAGGATAATTTCCCGGACAGACCCCCAGTTGTCACCTCTCTGATACCAGGAAGCTTGCAGTCCTTTAGCTACAGAGAGTGATGGAAGATACGGGAATAATAATAAAAATAGTATTCCAATGATAAACCCGTGAAAAGCTCAAACAATGAATATGTTAAGAGCTGGTGCAAGTTTTAATTGGCTTATTTAAAAATGTTTTTCACTATGTTTCAAAAAAAGGGCCACAGTATTATACTACTGGGGTTCTTTACAGACAAACAACCTCTCTTCAAGGGGCCTCCTTAGGCAGTTTGCAAACCTTTGAATTAAGATGGGTGCCTTAGAAAGGGATTATTCCACTGATATGGCTGTGAAAAAAATCACAGTGGCCAAGACAGAAAGGGGAACACTCACTCTGAGAAATTTACCACAAAAATCCTGCAATAATGGGAATGGTTTCAGAGCATATGGGGTATATTTTCTTGACTAACTTCAATGGGTTGATTGGTTTTGAGAAATAAATAATAATACTACAGACTAAGTCATAAATCACTTTCTTATCTCTTTGTTTCTTCAGATGCCCAGAAAAGCAGAGCCTTGCCTCTCCATTGTTGACAATCTCCTCCCCTTTGAAGCGGCTGAAGACTCATCCCTCAATGACAAAACCCAACCAGACTTGCTCTCCACTACTTGAGCCCCCTGGACCAACTATTGAAGCAAATTGTCAGAATCAGAGGAGTCTATCAGCTTGGCCTCTGACAGCAACGCACCACCCACCTCTCTAGATGAAACTGAGAAAATCTTCAGCAGCAGAACTCAACCGCCAAACCATCCAACTACAACTTGTAGCAAAAACCGCAAGGCTGAGCCTCCCACAAGACTCCTGCAAGACAGATCCAGAATCAGGCCACATCAACAATATGTATTATATCACTACTATAAGCCAAAGTTGTACAAAGACGCACTGTCTTGCAACAAGCACTCTTGCTGGATAGAAGGTATGGATCTAGAGCTGGAATCAATCAATTATCTTTGATTCTGGAAAGATTATAACAGTCCTAAACCACAAAATGTCCTCAGAACCTCCATGACCTAAAAGATCAAGCATAACTGCCATGGCTACCCGGTAATGTACAAGGCTTGCCTGTGTGTCCAGGGATTCAGCAAAATAAAGGGGCTCAACTACTTTGAGAAGTTTCCTCCACCCATAAACCATCCACCCAGCGTCTGCTCCTATTCTAAGTCCTGGAGTAAAGACAACAAATCCAACAGTTTGACGTCAATAGCGTGTTATTCCACTCCACCATTGACAAGGTCATCATCAGGACCCCAAAGGGCTCAAAGCGCTCCTCACACTTCTCAGGCTCAAAAAATCACTCTACAGCCTCAAACAGGCTCATAAAATTGGTTCAAAACCCTCACAAACTGTATCAAGGACGTAGAATTCAACAAATCAGCATGCAACCCCTGTCTTTACCTGTCCAGCAATGGGAAATTGCAAATTTTTTTCCACATCAACAATTGAATCCTAGTTGGCAAAGCTGAAGGTTTTGAAGAGAAGTTGCTGTCCAGATTCTCTGGTTCCACCTCAAAGGAATCAGACACCATCCTGGGAAGTCCACAACAACTGCATCCTTCTCAGCCAACCTAATCACATTGAACGGGGACTCAGACACGTTGGTCTGGAAGATGCTCACACAAGCTTCAGTCCACTCACTCAAAATATGCAACTCAAGCCTGCCTCTGATGAGGAATTCAATCAATTCAAATCTCTCAACATCAACTACTGGTTGGCCTTTTGCTTACTGAATCACCCTAGCCTTTAAACCCAACCTGAAATCAGTTTTTCTGTATCAAGTCTTGCCAGATTCAAAATCAAGCCAGGATTTCCCGACTGGAATGAGCTCAAGAAAGTCTGGAAATATCTCAGGGAACCTCACACCTCCAACTGTGTCTTCAGATAAATGTAGCTGACTCACTCACCATGGCCTACTCCAATGCCTCCTGGGCAGATGACCCTGACACCAGACGCTCTTAGATGGTGTATCTTTTTGATGTATGGGGGCGCTTTGTATCCTGGAAAAGCTGTAAAGACAACAATATCACATACTCCTCTACCAACGCTGAACTTTATGCTTTGGTTGAAGCATTCCACAAGGAGACCTGGATCAGAGCACTGGCCTGCAAAATCTTCTCTACCAGGTCTGCAGCAATCAAGCTCTTCATGGACAACAGTGGCCTAGAAAACAAGCTAAATAAATTTGGCTACAATTCAAAAACACAACTCTTTGACCTCATGACCAAAAGAATGCGGGAGGAACTCAAATCCAGAAACCTCCATGTGAAGCTCATCAAATTGGAGGACATGCCAGCCACCGCCCTCACCAAAAACCACAGTCTGACTATTCTCCCCCTGCTCCAATCAACCTTCTCAAATTTGTCAACCTAATTTTTTCTCAACTCCTCCCTGTTACAAATGCTCTCCATCTTGTCTCTTTACATCACCAGGAATGGGGTGTGTTGAATCTCTGGGAGAGAGGGGGACACCAGAACCCACAGGGACACCGCAGGGATGACCTGAAGGAGTGGAGCGCAGCTATGAGATGCTGCAAGCTGCAGGGAAACCCAGCCCGCACTTGAAATTGCACCTACAACAGCTAAGAATATGAATCTGACTCTAGAAACAATTCCACTGTCTTCATCTTTAGCCCAATCTACGTTTCTTTATTCTCTTCACAGCCTCAATTATTTGCTTTATCTATTTCTTCTTCTTTCCTCCTCTTTGTTTTCTCTCATTCCATTCTCACCCCTTTTCAACCAAACTCCTCCGCAATGCCCAATCCCACTGCCTCTCCACCATAAAGATAGGCAAACCACTGACTTTAATCTCAACTCATCCATAGCTACTCCAAGGATTTCATTGCTGTCTTCCTGGTGAGATTGCAATTGACTTTCCTCACTCAATCCCTCATTACTGACCCATCTAAACCATAGCTGAAAAACCACCAACTATGCAATTTTCAATTTCACCCTCTGTTCCAAGTCACCAAAATCTCCTCAAATTCTCCTCAGACCATGAGCATCCTTCCTTTCCTTCCTCATCTTGTTTGTCTCACTTTTTTTATCATTTCTGGTTCTCCATTGTTGTGATATGATTGGGCCTGCTGCTTTTAATTAGTCTCCAGGTTTTGTTTTAATTCACTCTCATCTTTCTTATCAGATCCAAACTGAAGGTCCCAGAACAATACGGTTACCACCATAAAAAAATACAGAAGAACATTGGAGAAGCTCTGAAACTGCCACACTGTATGCCCCCTATTGAAAAGTAATGGATACTATCAAGGATCTTGGAGTCTGGGAGAATGCAAATGAATCTGAACTAGTCAACGCTCTCAACACCACCTGGGCCTTCTGGAGTAAGGATTTTCTTCACACCGATGAGACCTCTCTGCAAGCAAGGGTCTGTGTTCAAGGATTTAATCAAAGATATGGCATTGACTACTTTGACACCTTTTCTCCCACAGGGAAAGCTGGGTCATTGCAAGCCCTACTTGGCTACTTGGTGGGCAAAAATCTCACAATACTTCAATTCAAAGTGAGGGGGTGTTCCTTCATGCACCCCTGGAGGAGAAAGTCTTCATCAAAACACTGGCTGGTTCAAATAGGACCTACTAGTATCTCCACTTGAACAAGTCCTTGTAGGGCTTGAAGCAGGAACCCCTTATCTGGTACAAGATGCTCAGTACTTGGATCAAAGAGGATTGATTTGAAGAAAGTGAAAGTTATCCTTGTCTCTATCTTCATGCAGAAAAAATCACTGCAATCTTTTTCCATGTAGATGACCTTGTGGTTTTCAGGGATTCTGATGGCTTTAAGACAAAATTTCTCAACCAATTCAAGGACTCTTTGGCCCTCAGGGTGGATACTTTGCTTGGAATTAAATTCCAAATTTTCCAATGATTACATAGCCTTTTCACTGCCAAACCACATAAAAAAGGAACTGGAAGAAATGGATCTGCTGGTACCCAAACCAATGAAAAATACCTGCAACTCTGGCCTTCATCTTCAGCCAGCCTTCAAGGAAGAAATTGATTTGTTTAAAAAACTTGGTAGGAACTACCAATTGCCCATAGGGAAGCTTAACTTTATTGCTATGCTCGCCAGACCTTACATCAGCTATGCCATGTCAAATCCTGCTCTTTTCTCAGAGAATCCAGGTATCATGCACTGGAAAGAAGTGAAGCTTTTGTGGAGATATCTCCTAAAAACAATCAACTATTGGCTCATCCTCTGGGCTAGGAGTCCAGCTACAAGAGTCATCATTTATAGTGATGCCACCTATGGGGATGATCCCACCACTGAATTATCTCAAACAGGATTCATATTCCTTCTGAAGGGGTTGCCTATCTACTGGACTAGCTTTTGGATTCAAATCTGATCTCATGTAGACTGCCACCCAAGGATTCTAAGTATTGGTATTGAAAGCCTGAGCAGTATTGTCAAACAACATATCAGGTCTTTACAGTTGAACCCAAGCAAACCCTTGTTGGGTGGAAAGGCACAATGGCCCATCCTGCAGGCGCACTTAACTTTGTGGTTAAAGCATCACTCATGAATGTTGAAGTCATTGGATCAAATCCCATAGTGCACAACTACATTTTGGATTCCCATAGTGCACAAATACATCATGGATTCTAACACTAGCCGCCAACAGTGGAGAATTGTTCAATCCTCAAAATATTTTGAATGCAAAGCACTATCAGACAGTCACCTTGAGGGGATTGGATCAACCATCTCATAGGAGAAATCTGGAGGACCATACCACAATCCCCCATACATCTGATTGAAATCAAAGGGCTTAACAATAAGATAAAAAAATTGGTTGTAAATCTCACCCTAAGTACATAGACATCAAACTGAACAGCTTGTGGAACAACTGGAAAAAGAATATCATTGAAATAAAGCTGATCTCCTCCAAAGACATGTTGGCAGACTCCCTCACAAAAGCAGCTAGTACCGTAGCCATGGAAAGCCTTAATGAATATGTCAGCTTGCTACTATTGAAGAGCAAGCTGCAAAAGTAACATAAATAACATAAAAATAATAAATAATAAAATTAACCTAAGAAGGAGTAGGAAAATAAGAAATATTATTGCAGAAATGGATTCCCCACCCAAAATTAGGTAGGTTCACTCACTGAACCCACCCTTGAAATCCAACTCCTTATATTTTGAGATCTAAGAAAGGAAAAACCAAAATACCACAGCAAAATTATGGTACTTTTTTGGCCAATTAAATATTTCACATGTATTGTCACGTATAGGATTTACACCTAAAATTCAGTTGCAATTGAGGTTTTGTGTATATTTTAGGAGTTACAGATGAAAATGTGTTCTGTCACAATTTCCGCACACAGCTGCTGTAAGACTCCAAAAAGTGCTAGGCCGTGGCAGTTCTGTGGAGGGGAAAAGTGCTGTTTAGGCTTCCCTCCTGAGTGTTACAAGAATATTTAGATGTAACCAAGATCAAGGTCCAGAACCTGGTAAATGAGGAATCAAGGAGTAGAGGATGAAGATGATAATAGGTTGGTAGCGATGGAACAGCACTATCTGAGGCAAGATTATGCAGGTAAAAACTTGAACAAAAGAAGTTAAAGTCTGTTTAGAGTTCAAAGAACAAAAGCTGTTGTATGTAAACAAGGCGCACAAGCGAAGAACTCTGGTCGTCAGAAGAAGATTGGGGATGATCAACTCAAACCCAACCAACCTCCAGGTTCTCAATGAACCTGCTCAACTCTCTGCAATCAAGCACTTGAAGGGTACCAGATAACTGAGGGTGGCTGTACAAAAAAAAGCACAACGTTTAAGAAGCTCTAAAAGCACACAGTAACTGATTTTGAAGAAAGGATAACCTCAAAACTTCTCAAGGGACTCAAGAGTAGGCTGGCAGAATGCAATTCCAAAGAAAATAAAGGTAGTTATAACACTCCAGGTCTTGATCTAAATAAGACCTCTTCAATCAATCGTGATTGACTCCAGAAAGATGATCAGGGATCAGGACGAGTATGGTCAGAGAAAGGGATCAAAGAGTGGTATAACACACTCAAAAATCCAAAAGACATAATTTTTCTTCAACCAGCAAGGCTATTGGTTGGTGATAAGGATCAGGCCACAGAGGGGCAAAGACTCAGGGTCAAAAATGGATCAGGGGGAAGTCAAAGATATACCCAGGATAAGGATCAGGATTCAATTTCTCAATAATGGGGGGACACAAGCACACACTCCCCTTGGATGATTTCCTATGATGATATATGATGATGCAGGAAAAGCAGGGGAGAGCCCCTCCTTTTATAGACCAGAGGCCTGTTGACTATTTACAAGAGAGATTTACAAATGGGAGCAGATTTTTTTTTTTTTTTAAACAGGATGGGCGTGGGCAGGAGAGTAGCAAGTGAGAGGCCCGCGGACATACTGACGGGCCCAGGCAACCGTTGAGACCCGCGCGGGCAACGGACAAGCCGCGCGGGAGACTGGTGAGCTGGAGGTGGACTTTGAGAGGGGTTGACAGGCGCTTGAGACGGCCGAGTTGTTGGTCTTTGGTTGCCGTTGCAGGAGGTGATTGGCTAGGGTGGCTGAGGGGAATCAAGGATGATGGTGACAGCCGTCTAAGAGCTTTGGGCAGGAGATAAAATGAAGAGATAGATTGAGCGGTAAGGTTCTCGTCATACAGCAACTTAATTGTGAGTTTGTTGGATTGAGTGGCAGAGTTAGAATGATAGACCCTTCGGGCTTGGAGCGGGGTCTTGGAGACGAAATCAATTAGGGCCAACTGATCAGGTTTTAGATCAGAGGAGGATGGAAGCAAGAAGGCGGATGATTCGACTGAAGAAGAGAGGATGGTGGAGGTGTGGTCAATTGGATTCAAAAAGGAGGTGACGGAGGCGGCAAAGAGATCGGAGTATTCTTGGGTGGCTCTGGTGGATAGATCGGGTATCAGGGAAGCTTCTTGGGACATCTCTCGCATCTTCAAGCCTTGTGGAGATGTAGCTAGCTCTGAAGAGATGCTGAGGCTTCAGCCTGAGGAGAATGAGTAAATCGATAATCTGAACCATTCCCGTGGATTCTAAGCCTATGATGGCGGAGGAAACAATTGCTGGGAATGATTTTGGGAAGTGAAGTCCTTGGCTACTCTACGATACCAGGGATGAGGTGGATGATAAGTTGGAATTAGGGTTGATTCAAGTTGGATGAAGGATGGGATCAATTATGGATAGCAGCATGAGGATGGTGATGGCGGTGGCAATGGTTAGTTTTTTTTTTTTTTTTTTTTTTTTGATAATGATACCTATGAATGATGATAAGGAAAAATCATAAAAAAATTAAAATCTCTGCACCGGCCAGGGTGGCCAGGATGGGGCACCACACCGCAGCAGCCTATGCACCCGCGCGCGGCTGAGCTACAGCTCTTTCACTCTTTTAAAGTGGTGTACGCAGCCCCGGGCCTCTGGCAAGTATGCAGCCATGGGACTACGGGTTCACAAAGTAACAGGCGGCCTGAGAAACCTAGGTACGCATAAACATGCTACAACCAACACGGAAAAATTCTACATATGTAATGAATGTTCCTGTAGATAGTAGATAGTCCAAAAATACATAAAAATATATAAAAATACATAAATAACCTTTATATGTATTTTTTATTAAATATAATTTAAAATACCAAGAATGTCAAAAATAAGATAATGACTATTTCTAAAGATATATTAAAAAACTTTAATATGCAATTATGAGAAAAAAAAGACATTTTTATTTTTTGTGACATACTAAGAAAACTCATTATGTAAAAATATTACATAAATACTCATGACTTATATTTTTAAATAATTTCTTTTAGTAAATCAACTAAAATTTGAAAATAAGGATTAAAATCAATGTCATGATATGCTCCAACTATTTAATACATAATGATAACTCACATTACATCAGAATATCCGTAGGTATTCTCATTAAAATAATTATTAACTTACTGGGAAAATTTACTAAGGATAATTAATTAAATAATAAATAAAATGAACAGATTGGTGTTATTCACACGTCCAAAAATCAATTATAAAGTAGAATAATTCCCATACCCTGTGGAATTATATTTTACCCGTGCTAAAGCACCAAGAACATGTGACAGCCTACCACTGTTTACCCTGATAGCCTCATTTTCCATTCCTTTGAGCCCCTGTACCCCTCAGAAGGACAATATTGGGACTCAAAAAGCTTTAAATAAAGAGCTCTTTTGAGGATATTGATACCCAGAGACCCCATTATATTTACATCCCCACACTGTGCCAAGGTAATCAAATACTTATAAGAGATAGGTAAGTGATTTATGGCTTTATTCTGATTAATAATATCCATACCCAACCCTTTCCATCAATATGAAACTGCTGAACATCCTTATAAAAAAAGTAACAGGTTTAACCCATCAGTGTACTTCCCAAAAAGGTACACAAAGGATTTGATAATATACCAGTGAGTCTTATTATCCTTCCTCTGTTGTGGCGGCTTGGTTACAAAGCCCTGCCACTCCACCATGTATTTTATATACATATTATCTTTGGGCAATATATCCTCTAAGAATACAAATTAAAGGTTTGAAAGTAACTATGTGTTCTCATACTGAATTCCCTGAAGTGAGGTGTTAAAGAATTCAATATAATTGTGGCCCCTCTGTCAATTTATTTAATAATCAATTTATTTATATTGATTTATAAAATTAAACATATCCAAACCAATCAACCTTGCAATAAGTTTTATCCAAATATTTTATGGATTTTTGCAGCATTTGATGAATAATATATTTATCATTTATTCTATCACCTCTGTTATCTAAAGGATAGAAAGGATCTTGGCATCGATTAGGCTTACAATTGGGGCTCTGGCCAGGAAATATTCCATTTTATTATATTTAATACCTTGGACCAGACATTTCACGTAAAATCAAATCAAAGATAAATTTATCTGAATTTTTATCCGTGATTTATCATTAAATTCTTTCGCAGTGGTTCTAAAAACCAATGCAGAATTAATAATCTATTATTTGAATCTTTTAAATATAAGAAAAGAAGAATATATTAAAAATTCTAAACCAACTGGTTGGGAAGCTTTAACTCAAGCTGAGAAACATAACATATCTTCTGCATGGAAACACCTAGATAAAATCCTTGAACAAGAAGATCTTGAGAGGCGTATCAACTTCCAGGCCCTACTAAGGAAACATAAATCTTGGAAGAAATACAATATAAATTACCTTTTAAAATATAGAAGTAAGTGAAAAACTTGTATTACCCTATTTTTTTATTGAAAATAATATTGATATATTTCATTGACCAAAAAAATATCTTTTCACCATCAGTGAAACCTCCTATTTCAGAAACCACTGTCACTGAAGTTGATTTATTGGATCAAGAAGTCCCAGAGATCTCTGAACGCCCTGAAAATATTGATTGGACAGGTGAATACTTCATTGGAACACACCAAGACCCCATAGGATTAGCTATTAAGGACCAATTTAATCCCAATAAAGTCCTGGTACCTTTGAATATCAACTTAATTAAGTTTTCAATAAACTCATATTTATGAATTTTTCTTCTGAAAAATACTTATAAACATTTTATTCAATATGAACAGATGTAACACAAGAGCCTCCAGGAGAATTCCATCCTATGGATCTTGCCCAGGAGCCCCCAGTAACCGTTGTGGTGACCAAATATGGACACCCTGGACCAGATGCGGAATATTCAAAAAAAACATTTTCTACGATTCTTTTATTTAAGTGTCATTTATCTTGAATAAAAAAAAATTCTGCTCTATTTGTAGAATCACTTGTACATAGTCCAACAGGGCCTCCTGCTCATATAAGGAGGGGCTCTCCCCTTCCTTTTTAGGGGCATCATATGGTATCTTACCAGAGGGAGAACATTTTTTATCTCCTTTGACAAAGTTATGGAAATCATTGAGTTGTTTGAAGGTTTTGAACGGCAAAACTGGGCCCTGCTGTGGGGAGAGATGTTGGCCTATTGGGGAAAAATAGATGTAGCACCATTTACTTTGCAGGATCTAGATAACCTTGTCTCCCATTGGACCTCCAATGGTGGTGTGGCTTCAGCTTCTGATTATCAGTCCTTTAGGAAATCTTGGGATCCCATCCAATCCTACCTTGTCCAAAACAATCACATCAACACATTGGACAAATTTGAGTCCAATTTTTCCAATCTTTTTCTCTTGGAGTGCAGGAAAGGATCAAGGTTAAACTGGTTGAGTCTGGATCCATGATCACTACTGGGGATAATTAATTCAAGCTCCCTGGTTGCCTTATCCTTAGGGGAGTGGTGGATAAAGTCATGAAAGGTCAAACAGCCCTCACTTTTGAAAAATCCAAAATGTCAGCCTGCTACTTAGCACAGAGCAACCTGAAAAAGCAACAACAATAATAATATTAACAAAATTAAGAGGAACAAAGATAAATGAAAAAATAAAATTATTATAAAATGAAGGAGTAGGAAATCCATAAATATTATTGCAGAAATAGATTCTTCACCCTAAATAAGGTAGGGTCACTCACTGACCCCACCCTTGAATTCTTACTCCTTATATTTTTTTAATTAATTTAATAGAAAATGGTAAATGACCACGGCACCAGTATGGCACCTTTTGGCCATATTAATATTTCACATGATATGTCATGTATAGGTTTCACACCTAAATTTCAGTCAAAATCCAGGTGTTGTGTGTAGTTTAGGAGTTACTCGGGAAATTTTGTTTTGTCACAATTCCCGCACGCAGCCCCGCGTCCCTACAGCGCTGGTCTCCCGCATACGCAAAC
Organism: Puccinia polysora; assembly: GCA_025617555.3. Taxonomy (NCBI): domain Eukaryota; kingdom Fungi; phylum Basidiomycota; class Pucciniomycetes; order Pucciniales; family Pucciniaceae; genus Puccinia; species Puccinia polysora. The sequence goes on from CM062614.1 coordinate 21,734,079, forward strand.
TCCCGCACGCAGCCCCGCGTCCCTACAGCGTTGGATTCCCGCGTTCCCGCGTACGCTAATTCCCGCACGCAGCCCCGCGTCCCTAAAGCGCTTGTCTCCTGCGTAAGCAAACTCCCGCACGCAGCCCCGCGTCCCTACAGCGTTGGACTCCCGCGTACACAAACTCCCGCACGCAGCCCCGCGTCCCTACAGCGCTGGACTCCCGCGCAACTGAATTCCCGCGCAGGTAATCCCGTGACCTAGTCACGCGCGCAGAGGTACAGTCCCCCGCGCGCATCTGAGCAGCGGATCAGTCCCCGCGCGCATTTGAATGGACTGATCCCCGCACCTCCTGCCGTGATCAGTTTGACATCCAGGTACCGCTCAGAGGAGCTACAATATAGTAGGATCTACACTACATATGTAAAGCTACCACACAAGCATGGATTATAGTTCAAAAACCTTAAAAATCAATTAAAATTATTTATTAACCAATTTTTAGTATTTTTTATTACTTAAATAAAGATCCAGACTTACCACGAAATGAGTTGATCAGAACCTTCAAAGACCACGAAACTACATAAGGAGTGGTCGTAAAAATTATTAAAAATTACAAACAGGATCAGCAGAGGATGGAAAATCAATAAACATCCACGTCTGCTCACTTTGGACCAGTACTTACAGTACAAATTGAGGATCAGTGCAGGATCAGCAAAATGACTAATCTATTGCTTAACAGATCCTGCAGCTAAAAAGGAGCTTTTCCTTGACAGATCTAAGGCCAGCAGGCTAACAGCACCTTGAGGAAGTGCCAATCTTGCCCTGATTGTCCCCCTAGCCTCAGCCCATGGCTAGTACCCCTTCTAGAGGCCCTCAAGCACCCAAAAAAGAATATTTAAACAGGCTCTTTTTGCCCTTCTGTTTCCAATCAGTTATCAGTTATCAGGAATTATTTATTATCAATCAGACACGGTGTCATTGTTAATAAAGTGCTTTTATAAAGATAAGCAAGTGATTTATGACTTAGTCTGTAGTAGTATTATTTACCTTTATTAACCAATCAACCATTGAAGTTTATTCAAGCAATCTACCCCATCTGCTCTGAAACCCTTCCAATTATTCCAGGATTTTCGTGGTCAAGTGCTCTGAGTGAGTGTTTCCCTTCCTGTCTAGGCCACTTGTCCTGTAAGCCTGGCCATTAGTGGAATAAGTCCTTTCTAAGGCACCCATATTTATTCCAAGGTTCTTAAACTGCCTAAGGAGGCCCCTTGAAGAGAGGTTGCTAGTCTGTAAAGATCCCCAGTAATATAATAATGTGGCCCCTCTTTTATACTATATTCAACACCATCTATTACCAAACCAATTAAACCTTGCAACTGCTCTTATTATATCATTTATCTGAGCTTCTAAGTGTTTACTATTGGAATAACAATTATTATTATCATTCCAGCATTTTTATCACTCTCTGTAGCTAAAGGACTGCAAGGTTCCTGGTATCAGAGAGCTGACAACTGGGGGTCTGGCCGGGAAATATCCTTAATAATTAATTTTTTAATTAATTATCTCCTGGACCAGTTATTTATATTTAAGAAAGAAATTATATATATAAGTAGAAATACTTATTATTTATCTTTATCTTTTGATTTATCCAGTGGATTTAAAAACCAACGGAGAATTGATCAATTATTATTTGAATCTTCTTAAACAGAAAAAAGAAGAAAAATTACGTAACTTTTTGCCTGTTTTTATAACTCCTGAAAAAAAACAAGAGAGAATTCTTTATTATAGACAACAAATCTTAAAGGAAAAGGAACAAGAGTTAGAAAGAATTATTAATTTTAACTCCTTGTTAAGAGAGCACAAAGAGTGGAAAATCTATCAAAGAAAGCTTTCTGCTTTTAAGAGATGGTATCCAAATTATAAAAGTGAGCTTTGATCTTTTTTTTATTATTTTTTTTAAAAAAAAAAAAAATCACAAAAAACTCGAAAATTATAAAAGAAATTATTATAAAATAAATAAATATATAACTTATATTTTTTTATTATTTTATCCTTTCTAGTGGACTTTGTCTTTGGTGATCTTATTGACCAAGACCTCTTAGAGGACGTCCCAGACTGTGGACCCTTGGATTTGTCCAAAGATTTGATTGGAACCCACTCAGATCCCATTGGAATACCCTCCAAGGACGGTCCTGACCCCAACAAGGACTTAGTACCTTTAAAACTTCATATAAGTAAGACATATTTTTTTTAAAAAAAAAACAAAAACCCAAAACTACTCAAAAAATTATTTTTTTGATTTTTTTTACAAAGTTTCAACAAAAAACTTACATAATCTTTAACATGCATCAAAACAGACGCAACACCTGCGCCAGTGGACGCGCCCCGTCTTATGGATCTTTTCCCGGAGGAACCCGTGCGCGCAAGGATGCCAGTCGCGAACGCAATGTGGATCAAGCCAGTGATTGCTCCAGTCCGAGCAACCATGACAACGACCGTGGCCGCCAACTTGACCAACTCACCGTTGGAGAGCCGTCCCTTGTCAAACGTGATATCCCAGGAGGATACCGTTCCACCTACGCCACCCCAGCCGGACTCCTCCAAGGAGGAAAAAATAAAGGTATTGCTGAAAGAACACGTGGGTCATTGGGAACTGTTCAAACAGGCTCAGACCCACGAAGACCAGCAAGGTATGAGAAAAGCCATATCTTTGGCCAAGAAGACTCAAATAACTCTCCAAAAATTGATTCCCAAGAGAGAAGTAGAAGGTTACGTGCAGAATTGGAATACTTGGGACCAATTAGTTTCCTTAAGAGGAAACAACAACAACAGGAAGAAGAGATCTCTAGCCCATCAGAAATTAAAGATTCCCAAAGAATGCAACAATATAATATCTTTGGCAAGAAAATGGAAGAAAGTGTACCAAAATTAGATGTAGAAACTTTCAACTTATTTTCAGTAAATTTTTCTCATAACTTTGATATCATTGGTAAATGTTTTGACAAAATATATGAGCAATTGGATAAAGTAAATACCAATTTTGGTAAAGTCATGCAATCCCAATCCAACTTGATCAAAATCAATGAGGTAGACGTAAAAAAAATAGGAGACAGCATCAGCTTGAGTAAGGGAGAACTAATGAATTACCTAGAAAACAATACTTCAGCTATCCAAGAAGAAATCCTTCTATCTATTGAACAAATCAAAGAAGGTATTAATAAGACATACCACACTTCATCTACTCATATTATTAATAAAATTGATTCATTAAGTAACAAACTTGACCTGGAATTAGGTATGATTAAGAATGATCTCAGAGATCTAAAGATAAGCTTATCTCAACCCATTGCAGACTCTGATGAAATCAGACCTTCCAGGTACCACAGTACTCCCCAACTACCTTCTAGACCAAGACTAAACAGGCATGAATCATTCAGGCCTAGTCTCACTCCTGAAGTAGAACAAGCATTAAAATTACTTCCCCCTATCACTGAGTGGCCAAAATTCTAAGGAGAAAGAGAAGACAATCATGTCAGTTTTATTAATTTTATTGACTATAATCTGGCCTCTTATGAACTTCCTGATAACATAGCCGTTGTAAGACTACCTAGACTGTTTGAAGGAGTAGCCCTTGACTGGTTCATCAATAAGAGAGAAGAGGTAGGATCTTTGTCATGGAATTCATGGAAAGATTTGATTAAGGAACAATTTGGTACCAGAATTTGGAAAAGAAAAATGATGAAGACTTTTGAAACTTCTTTGTTTGATCCATCTAAGGACAAACCACACAAATGTTGCCTTGACCAGAAGAGAAGACTAGACTGCTTCTACCCAAATGCTGATAAAGAAGAAGTCAATGAAAGACTCCTCAACCTATGTCCAGGACAACTGAACCATAGCATAAGATGCAGAATGCCCATGAACTCTGACCTTTCCACTCTCATAGGAGTATTACAAGAAACTATTGACATGAATGGCTTAGACAAAAGAGTTAACAAACCCAGCAAACCACCTACTAGGAATAAGGAATAATATAATAACAAGAATAAAGAACCTCTACCTACCAACTCAGAAGCCAAGAATACTTTGGTAAACAAAGAAAAGACATGTTGGAATTGCAACCAAACAGGGCATGTAAGACCTGACTGTCCTTTACCCAGGAGGAAGATTAATCCTATTGAAGGAGAAGAAGATGACACTAATCCTGACCCCCAATAGATGACACTGATGGATCCATCTCTGAGTGTGACCTAATGATCACTAATCCCATTAATTTCATCAAAGGTAACATAGAATCTTCCCTAGATATTAACCCTGTTGATGAAGATAGCAATTTGCCTCAAAAATGGACACCCAACATGAAAATCCAACATTTTTCTGAAGCCAAGACCTTAACCCTTAAACCTTCTATTGGACAAGGTTACACCTGTGGTAAAACTTGTTATGCCACTGGCTTGATACAAGGTTCCCCGTAAAATTACTTCTAGACAGCGGATCTTCCTGCTCTTGTGTTGGAACTGACTACTTAGATAAACAGGATTCCAACTGGAAGAAAAACTTACTACCTGTACCTCGAGCTAAGTTCAGCAGCTTTAACTCACCTCTCAATGCTATTGGAGTATGGCCAACAGAAATTGTACTCCCCCACTCTAAAGGATCAATCAAGATAAAGATTGAATTTTTGGTACTTCAAAATGGAGTATGTGATTATTTTATTATAGGAAATGATTCTCTTTGCCTGTACGGGATAGATGTCTTCCAGAGTAAAGGGAGATATTTCACTATAGGAGGAGATTGGAACAAGAAGTTCCAAATATTCCATGTCAATGCTAAAGCTACTGATTCCACTTATGAGAGACACTTAGAGACTTTTAACCAGAAATACTTTTCCCAAGCTGCCTTGAATTCCCAGCTTAGTGAAAATCAGAAAAGAGATATTCTCCAAGCATGTTTTGAGAACCAGAATGCTTTTTGCACCAAAGACAATCCCATTGGTAATAATAAAGGTCATGATATGGTCTTAACTTTGACTATTAAGCCTCCTTACCCTCCTAACCTCAGGAGACCAGCTTACCCTTCTAATCCAAAATCTAGGACTGCTCTAGAAATACACATCCAAGAACTAGTGGACTTACAAGTCTTATGGAAAGCAGGGAATAATGAGCAAGTAGACGTAACTACCCCTGTGATAATAGCCTGGCACAATGATAAGTCTAGGATGGTTGGAGACTTTAGAATGCTCAACAACTACACCCAAGCTGACTATTATCCTATCCCAAGGATTGACCACGCTCTACATAATCTTTCTAAAGCTAAGTTCATTACTACTATGGACATGTTGAAAGGCTTTCACCAAATACCTATCAGTCTGGATAGTAGGAAATTTATGAGAATTATATGTCATTTAGGCATATATGAGTATCTCAGAATGCCCTTTGGTATTAAAAATGCTCCTTCCCACTTCCAAAGAATGATGGATACAGTCTTAGGAATGTTCATCAGGCAAGGTTGGATGATGGTATACATAGATGATGTTATTATTTATTCAGACGACTTTGATAATCACATGGATAAAGTAAGGCTAGTGCTTAAAAGAATCGCCACAGTAGGATTAAAAGTATCTATGAAAAAGTGCAACTTTGGATACAGAGAACTCAAAGCTCTAGGACACATTGTTTCTGGACTAACTTTAACTGCTGACCAAAGTAAGATAGCAGAAGTAATGAACAGACCTATGCCTCAGAAAAAAATGGAACTCTTATCCTTTATAAGCTTCTGCAGCTATTACAGGAAGTACATACCTAAATTTGCTAACCTCACCAAGTGTTTATATGAGATCTGCAACAACAACACTTTGTTCAAAATGACTGATGAAAGATTGAAGAATTATGAGGAACTCAAAGTAGCTATGACTACTGCCCCAGTGTTGATACAACCAGATTATTCTAAACCTTTCAAACTTTACATAGATGCTAGCATGGAAGGATTAGGAGCTGCATTACACCAAGAAGTAATAGAAGAGGATAAACCAGTAGAGAAACCTATACTCTTCATATCTAGACAAGTCAAAGATACTGAAAATATATATGGTGCCAGCCAAATGGAATGCCTTGCTCTAGTATGGGCATTAGAAAAACTCCACTATTATTTGGAAGGTACAAATTTTGTGGTGATCACTGATTGCAATGCTGTTAGAACTCTCATGAACATGAACACTCCTAGCAGGCATATGTTAAGATGGCAGATAGCCATACAACAGTACAGAGGTCAGATGACTATAGTCCACCAAGCTGGAGTTAAACATCAGAATGCTGAAAGTCTTAGCAGAAATGCTCTACCAAATGATACTAGCAATCCTGCTCATGACCCAGAAGATCATGATATATTTCCTATACTAAGCATTAACCTGTTTAATCTTGAAGCCCCCATCATAGGAATTCACATATGTGAACTAGATGAATCACTGTTAAGCTCCCTCAGAGAAGAATACAACTCTGGCATGAAGAATTTGATTAATATCATAGAAAGTACTTCACCTCCATCTGAACTCATAAACAGTTTACCTGAACCCCTGCTGAAGTCCTATAAAGAAGGAAGATTCACACTGTGGGATGGGCTAGTATATTACTGGCATAAACACTCTAGTGTTATAGTCTTGACCAAAGCAGAGCATATCAAACTTGTTTTAGCTGAATGTCATGATAATTGCTCTTCGGGTCACCTGTCTACTGATAGAACCCTAGATAAAGTAAAGCAGACTGCCTGGTGGATCAACTGGAGAGACTCCACTATCAATTATGTTTCAAGCTGTGAAATCTGTCAGAAGTCCAACAGGACCACTGGGAAAAGGTTTGGACTACTCCAAAGGATAGCTGAGCCCAGGAAAAGATGGGAAGTTATCAACATGGACTTCGTAACAGGACTGCCCCCTGGAGGAGCTTACTCTTACAACTCAGTCCTGGTTATTGTAGACAGATTTTCTAAGAAAGCCAAGTTTCTACCTAACCATAAGGAAGACATAGCTATGGAAGTAGCCTTACTCTTCTGGAACAGACTAATTGCTGATGTAGGAATTCCTAAGATTATTATCAGTGATAGAGACCCCCAATTCACGTCTGAATTCTGGAGAAACCTCCATGATATGTTAGGAACTACCTTAGCCTTTTCTACAGCTTATCACCCTCAGACAGATGGATTAGCTGAAAGAATGATCCAGACTCTAGAGGATATGCTCAGAAGGTTCTGTTGCTTTGGGATGGAGTACAAGAATACAGACAAATATTTCCATTACTGGGTTAGCCTTTTACCTGCACTAGAAATGGCCTATAACAGTAGTAAACACTCTAGTACCAAAGAAGCTCCTTACGTACTGGAAAGAGGATGGATCCCCAAATTTCCCAAGGATAACCTCAATCAGGAGTTGACTAATATCCATCCAACATCACTGGACTTCAAAAACATGATAGATATGGCAAACAAGCACGCTGCTAAGTGTGTACAAGATGCTGTTGAATACAACCAACAGAGGTGGGATAAAACTCACAAAGAACCTGATTTCAGAATAGGAGATCAAGTTCTAATTTCAACCGCCAATTTCAATAACTTGGCTGGAAACAGAAAACTCAGACCAGCCTTTGTTGGCCCTTTCACTATCAAGAAACTCCATGGTAAGAATTCTGTAGAAGTCATCCTCGGTAATTAACTCTCTAGGAAACACCCAGTCTTCCCAGTTAGCCTTGTCAAACACTACCATCCCAGAGAAGGTGAAAAGACCCCTTCACCTGAAATACCAGTCTTAGATGAGCCTGAGAAGGACAAAGGAAAATTTAGTAAAATCCTTAAAGATAAAAAAGAAAGGATCCATGGAAAAGATTTTAGACTTTACTTAGTCAGACACAAAGGAGAATCAGCTGATAAAGATGAATGGCTACCTGAAAACAACATTCCAGATGGACCTATACACCTGTGAAACTACAGAGCCAGTAAAAGACACTGAGCCCCAAGAATTTTTCTCAGATATAGTTATATCTTGGAGTGGGGGAATGTCAGCCTGATACTTAGCACAGAGCAACCTGACAAAGCAACAACAATAATAATATTAACAAAATTAAAAGTAACAAAGATAAATGAATAAATAAAATTATTATAAAATGAAGGAGTAGGAAATCCATGAATATTATTGCAGAAATAGATTCTTCACCCTAAATAAGGTAGGGTCACTCACTGACCCCACCCTTGAATTCTTACTCCTTATATTTTTTTAATTAATTTAATAGAAAATGGTAAATGACCACGGCACCAGTATGGCACCTTTTGGCCATTTTAATATTTCACATGATATGTCATGTATAGGTTTCACACCTAAATTTCAGTTGAAATCCAGGTGTTGTGTGTAGTTTAGGAGTTACACGGGAAATTGTGTTTTGTCACAATTCCCGCACGCAGCCCCTCGTCCCTACAGCGCTGGACTCCCGCGCAACTGAATTCCCGCGCAGGTAATCCCGTGACCTAGTCACGCGCGCAGCGGTACAGTCCCCCGCGCGCATCTGAGCAGCGGATCAGTCCCTGCGCACATTTGAATGGAGTGATCCCCGCGCCTCCTGCCGTGATCAGTTTGACATCCAGGTACCGCTCAGAGGAGCTACAATATAGTAGGATCTACACTACATATTTAAAGCTACCACACAAGCATGGATTATAGTTCAAAAACCTTAAAAATCAATTAAAATTAGTTATTAACCAATTTTTAGTATTTTTTATTACTTAAATAAAGATCCAGACTTACCACGAAATGAGTTGATCAGAACCTTCAAAGACCACGAAACTACATAAGGAGTGGTCGTAAAAATTATTAAAAATTACAAACAGGATCAGCAGAGGATGGAAAATCAATAAACATCCACGTCTGCTCACTTTGGACCAGTACTTACAGTACAAATTGAGGATCAGTGCAGGATCAACAAAATGACAAATCTATTGATTAACAGATCCTGCAGCTAAAAAGGAGCTGTTCCTTGACAGATCTAAGGCCAGCAGGCTAACAGCACCTTGAGTACGTGCCAATCTTGCCCTGATTGTCCCCCTAGCCTCAGCCCATGGCTAGTACCCCTTCTAGAGGCCCTCAAGCACCCAAAAAAGAATATTTAAACAGGCTCTTTTTGCCCTTCTGTTTCCAATCAGTTATCAGTTATCAGGAATTATTTATTATCAATCAGACACGGTGTCATTGTTAATAAAGTGCTTATATAAAGATAAGCAAGTGATTTATGACTTAGTCTGTAGTAGTATTATTTACCTTTATTAACCAATCAACCATGGAAGTTTATTCAAGCAATCTACCCCACCTGCTCTGAAACCCTTCCACTTATTCCAGGATTTTCGTGGTCAAGTGCTCTGAGTGAGTGTTTCCCTTCCTGTCTAGGCCACTTGTGCTGTTAAGCCCGGCCATTAGTGGAATAAGTCCTTTCTAAGGCACCCATATTTATTCCAAGGTTCTTAAACTGCCTAAGGAGGCCCCTTGAAGAGAGGTTGCTAGTCTGTAAAGATCCCCAGTAATATAATAATGTGGCCCCTCTTTTATACTATATTCAACACCATCTATTACCAAACCAATTAAACCTTGCAACTGCTCTTATTATATCATTTATTTGAGCTTCTAAGTGTTGACTATTGGAATAATAATTATTATTATCATTCCAGCATTTTTATCACTCTCTGTAGCTAAAGGACTGCAAGGTTCCTGGTATCAGAGAGCTGACATAAAACCGCTGAACCATTCCATTCCCACTCTTTCAAAGAGTCAAAGGAGATTATGAATAAAATGGAATCTGATTGCAGTCCCAAGAACCCTCAGCCTAACCAAGAAACGGCTACAATGGACAAGATCACAAAACTGCTCATAGCCTTTGAGAACAAAATGGATCAAAACATTTCCTCCCTTTTTTTTCCTAAACCTTCTAGTGCTGTTCCTAAAAATACTCTATTCTTCTATTATTGCCACAGGGAAGGCCATGGAACCGGTTGATGTCTTAAACTCCAAAAGGACAAAGACAACAAATTGGTAGAGCAAAAAAGGAATAACTTTTTTCTTCCTAATGGTGCCCTAATCCCCTTCAATTCATCTTGCCCTATTTGTCATGTGGTGGCCTCTTACCAGAAACCCCCTTCTATGAAGGCATACTTGGCTGCTGTGGATTTCCAATCTTCTTGTGTTAATCTTCAACCCTGGTATCCTCCAGCTATTTCCTCCTCCTCTCTGGTTGGTACTTACCCATCTGATCCAGCCAGGAAGCAACATGAGGATCCCAAGTCTCATCTTCCTTTCCAACCTTGATCCTCCAAAAACCACCCAAACAACAATCCTCACCTGAGCCCCCTTGTTATGTAGAAGACATGGAGGTGGAAAAAGAACCACTCATGGAAAGGTTTCAAGATCACCCTGATCCTCATACCTCATCTATTAAACCTCCTCAATCCCCTGATCCTGTTCCTGCTTCACCCAATCTTTGTTAGCTCTGTGATACCAGGAAACTTTCAGTCCTTTAGCTACAAAGAGAGATAAAAGAATTTGGAGCAATAATATTCCAAAGAATAAACACTTTAAAGCTCCAATAATAATATGGTAAGAGCAAGTGCAAGGTTTAATTGGTTTGGTTATAAATATTTTAGATATAATATAAAAAGAGGGGCCACAGTAATATACTACTGGGGGTCTTTACAGACTTGGCAACCTCTCCTCAAGGGGCCTCCGTAGGCAGTTTATAACCTTGGAATGAAGATGGGTGCCTTCTAAGGCCTTATCCACTAATTTGGGCGGGGCAAACAGCACACAAACCCAGAGCAGGAAGGGAACAACTTACTTGGGAAGTAATCCACAGAAATCCTGCAAAGATTCAGGTGAGAAGCTTCAGAACAGATGGGGTTGGTGGCTGGTTCAAACTTCTGGTTATTGATAGTTATTTAGAGAATAATAATAATAATACTTCAGACTAGATCATAAATTACTTGCTTTCTTCTTGAAAAGCACTTGACTAACAATGACACAATTTCTGATTGATAATAATAATATTTCTGATAAGTGATTGATGATTGGGAACAAAAGAGCCGGTTTAAATATTCCTTTTTGGGTGCTTGAGGGCCTCTAGAAGGGGTAATATCCATGGGCTGAGGCTATGGGGGCAGTCAGGGAAAGATTGGCACGTCCTCAAGGTGTTTCTAGCCTGCTGGCCTTAGATCTGTCAAGGAACAGCTCCTTTTTAGCTGCAGGATCTGTTAATCAACAGATTAATCATTTTGCTGATCCTGCACTGATCCTCAATTTGTACTGTAAGTACTGGTCCAAAATGAGCAGACGTGGATTTTTATTGACTCTCCATCATCTGTTGATCCTTTATGTAAATTTCAATAATTTTTACGACCACTCCTTGGGTAGTTTTGTGGTCTTTGAAGGTTCTGATCAGCTCATGATGTGGTGAGTCTGGATCTTTATTTAATTAATAAAAAATACTAAAAATTAGTTAATAACTAATTTTAATTGACTTTTAAGGTTTTTCAACTATGATCTACGCTTGTGTGGTAGCTTTACATGTGTAGAGTAGATCCTACTATGTTGTAGCTCCTCTGAGCAGTACCTGGCTGTCAGACTGATCACGGCAGGCTAGACGTGGGGATCAGTCCATTCAGATGCGCGCAGGGACTGATCCGCTGCGGGGGTGATCACGGCAGGTTACGCGCGGGGATCAGTCCATTCAGATGCGCGCGGGGACTGATCCGCTGGGCGCGTGACTAGGTCACGGGATTACCTGCACACGGGAGGGATCAACTGCGCGCGGGAGTTTGGGTGCGCAGGAGTCCAGCGCTGTAGGGACGCGGGGCTGCGTGCGGGAATTGTGACAAAACACAATTCCCTGTTTAACTCCTAAACTACACACAAAACCTGGATTTCAACTGAAATTTAGGTGTGAAACCTATACATGACATATCATGTGAAATATTAAAATTGCCAAGAGGTGCCATATTGGTGCTGTGGTCATTTACCATTTTCTTTAAAATTAATTAAAAAATATAAGGAGTAAGAATTCAAGGGCAGGGTCAGTGAGTGACCCTACCTTTTTTTGGGTCGGGAATCCATTTCTGCATCAATATTTTTGGATTTCCTACTCCTTCATTTTATAATAATTTTATTTATTTATTTAGTTTTTTTTTCTTTTTATTTTTGTTAATATTATTATTGTTGTTGCTTTGTCAGGTTGCTCTGTACTAAGTAGCAGGCTGACATTCACCCACTCCAAGATATAACTATATCTGAAAAAACAATTTTGGGGCTCAGTGTCTTTTACTGGCTCTGTAGTTTCTCAGGTGTATAGGTCCATCTGGAATTTTGTTTTCAGGTAGCCATTCATCTTTATCAGCTGATTCTCCTTTGTATCTGACTAAGTAAAGTCTAACATCTTTTCCTTGTATCCTTTCTTTTTTATCTTTAAGGATTTTACTGAATTTTCCTTTTTCCTTCTCAGGCTCATCTAAGACTGGTATTTCAGGTGAAGGATTCTTTTCAACTTCTCTGGGATGGTAGTGTTTGACAAGGCTAACTGGGAAGACTGGGTGTTTCCTAGAGAGTTCATTACTGAGGATGACTTCTACAGCATTCTTACCATGGAGTTTCTTGATAGTGAAAGGCCCAAAAAAGGCTGGTCTGAGTTTTCTGTTTCCAAACAAGTTATTGAAATTGGTGGTTGAAATTAGAACTTGATCTTCTATTCTGAAATCAGGTTCTTTGTGATTTTTATCCCACCTCTTTTGGTTGTATTCAACAGCATCTTGTACACACTTGGCAGCCTGCTTATTTGCCATATCTATCATGCTTTTGAAGTCAAGTGATGTTGGATGGATATTAGTTAACTCCTGATTGAGGTTATCCTTGGGTAATTTGGGGATCCATCCTCTTTCCAGTACGTAAGGAGCCTCTTTTGTAGTAGAGTGTTTACTACTGTTATATGCCATTTCTAGTGCAGGTAAAAGGCTAACCCAGTCATGGCATTATCCATCTATATTCTTGTACTCCATTCCAAAGCAACAGAACCTTCTGAGCATGTCCTCTAGAGTCTGGATGATTCTTTCAGCTAATCCATCTGTCTGAGGGTGATAAGCTGTAGAAAAGGATAAGGTAGTTCCTAACATATCATGGAGGTTTCTCCATAATTCAGAAGTGAATTTGGGGTCTCTATCACTGATAATAATCTTAGGAATTCCTACATCAGCAATTAGTCTGTTCCAGAAGAGTAAGGCTACTTCCATAGCTGTGTCTTAACTAAAAACCAGCTGAGGCTGAAAGAGTAGAAAAGAAAAATATCAGAACAAGACATCAAAGAAGAGATAAAGAAACAGGAAGAGAAAAGATGTTGAGCCCTACAGCTTAGATCAATAATTATAGTCAGATGAGACAGGTTTAGTTGAGGAGAGATGAGAGAGTTAAGAACAAAGAGATAATCTGAGGAGACAGGAAGAATGGGATTTGAATATAGGCGGAGTTTGGCTAGTTGAAGCAGAGAGTCAGATTGGATCCATGTTTCTTTGAAGAGCAATATCTATCTTACCAGTCAGAGATATTTAAGAGATTGGGTCCAGTATATATTTGTAGGTTTGGTGAAGTATGTTGAGGTTAGAAGGGATTGGAGAAAATAGAGAAATAAATAAATTAGAATAATAAACAAGAAGAAAAGAAAGGAGAAATAGAGAGACAATCAATAGTTGAGACAAGATTGAGAGATCCAATCAAGATGATAAATAGAGAGATTCAATTGAGATGATGAATAGAGATGATGAAAATACTGAGTCGTTGGGGCCCCCGGTGATAGACTCAATGAGTAAGAGTACCCGCGCGCAGAAGCGCAGGAGGAGAAATGGACATGCGCATGGACGCGCAGTGGAATAGAAGGGCGCATGGAAGTGCAGTACGAGAGGAGGGAAGCTTGAATACTCAACATCTTCCTTATGGTTAGGTAGAAACTTGGCTTTCTTAGAAAATCTGTCTACAATAACCAGGACTGAGTTGTAAGAGTAAGCTCCTCCAGGGGGCAGTCCGTTTACAAAGTCCATGTTGATAACTTCCCATCTTTTCCTGGGCTCAGCAATCCTTTGGAGTAGTCCAAACCTTTTCCCAGTGGTCCTGTTGGACTTCTGACAGATTTCACAGCTTGAAAAATACTTGATAGTGGATTCTCTCCAGTTGATCGACCAGGCAGTCTGCTTTACTTTATCTAGGGTTCTATCAGTAGACAGGTTACCAGAAGAGCAAGTATCATGACATTCAGCTAAAACAAGTTTGATATGCTCTGTTTTGGTCAACACTATAACATTAGAGTGTTTATGCCGGTAATATACTAGGCCATCCCACAGTGTGAATCTTCCTTCTTTATAGGATTTCAGCAGGGGTTCGGGTAAACTGTTGATGAGTTCAGATGGAGTTGAAGCACTTTCTATGATGTTAATCAAAGTCTTCATGTCGGAGTTGTATGCTTCTCTGATCGAGCTGAACAGTGATTCATCTAGTTCACATATTTGAATTCCTATGATGGGAGCTTGAAGATTAAACAGGTTAAAGTTTAGTATAGGAAATATATCATGATCTTCTGGGTCAGGAGCAGGATTTCTAGTATCATTTGGTAGAGCATTTCTTCTAAGACTGTCAGCATTCTGATGTTTAACTCCAGCTTGGTGGACTATAGTCATCTGACCTCTGTACTGTTGTATGGCTATCTGCCATCTTAACATATGCCTGCTAGGAGTGTTCATGTTCATGAGAGTTCTAACAGCATTGCAATCAGTGATCACCACAAAATTTGTACCTTCCAAATAATAGTGGAGTTTTTCTAATGCCCATACTAGAGCAAGGCATTCCATTTGGCTGGCACCATATCTCTTCTCAGTATCTTTGACTTGTCTAGATATGAAGAGTATAGGTTTCTCTACTGGTTTATCCTCTTCTATTAGTTCTTGGTGTAATGCAGCTCCTAATCCTTCCATGCTGGCATCTATGTAAATTTTGAAAGGTTTAGAATAATCTGGTTGTATCAACACTGGGGCAGTAGTCATAGCTACTTTGAGTTCCTCATAATTCTTCAATCTTTCATGAGTCATTTCAAACAAAGTGTTGTTGTTGCAGATCTCATATAAACACTTGGTGAGGTTAGCAAATTTAGGTATGTACTTCCTGTAGTAGCTGCAGAAGCTTATAAAGGATAAGATTTCAGTTTTGTTCTGGGGCATAGGTCTGTTCATTACTGCTGCTATCTTACTTTGGTCAGCAGTTAAAGTGAGTCCACAAACAATATGTCCTAGGGCTTTAAGTTCTCCATATCCAAAGTTGCACTTTTTCATAGATACTTTTAATCCTACTGTGGAGATGGTTTTAAGTACTAGCCTTACTTTATCCATGTGAGTATCCCAATCATCTGAATAAATGATAAAATCATCTATGTATACCATCATCCAACCTTGCCTAATGAACATTCCTAAGACTGTATCCATCATTCTTTGGAAGTGGGAAGGAGCATTTTTAATAGCAAAGGGCATTCTGAGATACTCATATATGCCTAAATGACATATGATTCTCATAAATTTCCTACTATCAGGACTGATAGGTATTTGGTGAAAGCCTTTCAACATGTCCATAGTAGTAATGAACTTGGCTTTAGAAAGATTATGTAGAGCATGTTCAATCCTTGGGATAGGATAATAGTCAGCTTGGGTGTAGTTGTTGAGCATTCTAAAGTCTCCGACCATCCTAGACTTATCATTGTGCCAGGCTATTATCACAGGTGTAGTTGCGTCTACTTGCTTAATATGCCCTACTTTCCTTAAGACTTGTAAGTCCACTAGTTCTTGGATGTGGTCTTCTAGATCAGTCCTAGATTTTGGACTAGAAGGGTAAGCTTGTCTTCTGAGGTTAGGAGGGTAAGGAGGCTTAATAGTCAAAGTTAAGACCATATCATGACCTTTAATATTACCAATGGGATGGTCTTTAGTGCAAAAAGCCTTCTGGTTCTCAAAGCATACTTGGAGAATATCTCTTTTCTGGTCTTCACTAAGCTGGGAATTCAGGGCAGCTTGGGAAAAGTATTCCTGGTTAAAAGTCTCTAAGTTTCTCTCATAAGTGGAATCAGTAGCTTTAGCATTGACATGGCATATTTGGAACTTCTTGTTCCAATTGCCTCCTATAGTGAAATATCTCCCTTTACTCTGGAGGACATCTATCCCATACAGGCAAAGATAATCATTTCCTACAATAAAATAATCACATAATCCATTTTGAAGTACTAAAAATTCAATCTTTATCTTGATTGATCCTTTAGAGTGGGGAAGTATGATTTCTGTTGGCCATACTCCAATAGCATTAAGAGGTGAGTTACAGCAGCTTAACTTAGCTTGTGGTACTGGTAGTAAGTTTTTCTTCCAGTTAGAATCCTGTTTATCTAAATATTCAGTTCCAACACAGGAGCAGAAGGCTCCACTGTCTAGAAGTAATTTTACAGGAGAACCTTGTATCAAGCCAGTAGCATAACAAGTTTTACCACAGGTGTAACCTTTTCCAATAGTAGGTTTAAGGGTTAAGGTCTTTGATTCATAAACATGTTGGATTTTCATGTTGGGTTTCCATTGTTGAGGCCAATTGCTATCTTCATTAACAGGGTTAATATCCAGGGAAGATTCTATGTTACCTTTGATGAAATTAATGGGATTAGTGATCATTAAGTCACACTCAGAGATGGAACCATCAGTGTCATCTAGTTGGGGGTCAGGATTAGTGTCATCTTCTTCCCCTTCAATAAGATTAATCTTCCTCCTGGGTAAAGGACAGTCAGGTCTTACATGCCCTGTTTGGTTGCAATTCCAACATATCTTTTCTTTGGTTTTTAAAGTATTCTTGGCTTCTGAGTTGGTAGAGAGAGATTCTTTATTCTTGTTATTATATTCTTCCCTATTTCTAGTAGTTGGTTCTCTGGGTTTGTTAACCCTTTTGTCTAAGCCATTCATGTCAATAGTTTCTTCTAATAATCCTATGAGAGTGGAAAGTTAAGAGTTCATGGGCATTCTGCATCTTACGCTATGGTTAAGTTGTCCTGGACATAGGTTGAGGAGTCTTTCATTGACTTCTTCTTTATCGGCATTTGGGTAGAAGAAGTCTAGTCTTCTCTTCTTGTCAAGGCACCATTTGTGAGGTTTGTCCTTGGATGGATCAAACAAAGAAATCTTGAAAGTCTTCATCATTTTTCTTTTCCAAATTCTGGTACCAAATTGTTCCTTAATCAAGTCTTTCCACAAGTTCCATGACAAAGATCCTACCTCTTCTCTCTTATTGATGAACCAGTCAAGGGCTACTCCTTCGAACAGTCTAGATAGTCTTACTACAGCTATGTTATTCCTTCAAACAGTCTAGGTAGTCTTACTACAGCTATGTTATCAGAAAGCTCATAAGAGGCCAGAGTATAGTCAATAAACTTAATAAAACTGACATGATTGTATTCTCCTTCTCCTGAGAATTTTGGCCACTCAGTGATAGGGGGAAGTAATTTTAATGCTTGTTCTACTTCAGGAGTGGGACTAGGCCTGAAAGATTCATGCCTGGTTGGTCTTGGTCTAAAAGGTAATTGGGGAGTACTGTGGTACCTGGAAGGTCTGATTTCATCAGAGTCTGCAATGGGTTGAGTTAAGTTTACCTTGAGATCTCTGAGATCATTCTTAATCATACCTAATTCCAGGTCAAGTTTGTTACTTAATGAATCAATTTTATTAATGATATGAGTAGGGGAAGCGTGGTCTATCTTATTAATACCTTCTTTGATTTGTTCAATAGATAGAAGAATTTCTTCTTAAATAGCTGAAGTATTGTTTTCTAGGTACTTCATTAGTTCTCCCTTACTCAAGCTGATGCTGTCTCTTATTTGTTTTACTTTTAACTCATTTTTTTTGGTCAAGTTGGATTGGGATTGCATGACTTTACCAAAATTTTTATTTACTTTATCCAAGTGTTCATATACTTTGTTAAAACATTTGCTAATGATATCGAAGTTATGAGAAACATCTATGGAAAACAAGTTAAAGGTTTCTACATCTAATTGTGGTACACTTTCTTCCATTTTCTTGCCAAAGATATTATATTCTCCCACTCTTTGGGACTCTTTAATTTCTGATGGGCTAGAGATCTCTTTTTCCTTTTGTTTTTGTTTCCTCATAAGGAAGCTAATTGGTCCCAAGGATTCCAATTCTGCACATAGCCTTCTACTCTTTCTTGGGAATCAATTTTTGGAGGGTTATTTGATTCTTATTTGCCAAAGATATGGCTTTTCTCAAACCTTGCTGGTCTTCCTGGGTCTGAGCTTGTTTGAACAGTTCCCAATGACCCACGTTTTCTTTCACCAATACCTTTATTTTGTCCTTCTTGGAGGAGTCCGGCTGGGGGGGCGTAGGTGGAACGGTATCCTCCTGGGATATCATGTTGGACAAGGGACGGCTCTCCAACGGTGAGTTGGTCAAGTCGGCGGCCGAGTTCATTTTCATTGTCGCTTGGATCAGAGCAATCACTGGCTCAATCCACATTGCGTTTGCGACTGGCCTCCTTGCGCGCGCGGGTTCTTCCGGGCAAAGATCCATAGGACAGGGCGCGTCCACTGGCGCGGGTGTTGCGTCTGTTTTGATACATGTTACAAATTATGTAAGTCTTTGTCAAAACTTTGTAAATAAAAAAATCAAAAAAAAAAATAATTTTTTTGAGTAATTTTTGGTTTTTATATTTTTTTTAAAAATATATGACTTACTTATATCTAGGTTTAAAGGTACTAGGTCCTTGTTAGGGTCAGGACCGTCCTTGGAGGGTATTCCAATGGGATCTGAGTGGGTTCCAATAAGATCTTGGGACAAATCCAAGGGTTCACAGTCTGGGATTTCCTCTAAGAGGTCTTGGTCAATAAGATCACCAAAAATAAAGTCCACTAGAAAGGATAAAATATTAAAAAAAATATAAGTTATATATTTATTTATTTTTATAATAATATTTATAATTTTCGAGTTTTTTTATGATTTTTTATAAAAAAAAATAATAAAAAGGAGATTAAAGCTCACTTTTATAATTTGGATACCTTCTCTTAAAAGCAGAAATCTTTCTTTGATAGATTTTCCACTCTTTGTGCTGTCTTAACAAGGAGTTAAAATTAATAATTCTTTCTAACTATTGTTCCTTTTCTTTTAAGATTTGTTGTTTATAATAAAGAAGTCTCTCTTGTTCTTGTTCAGGAGTTATAACAACAGGCACAAAGTTACGTAATTTTTATTCTTTTTTCTGTTTAAGAAGATTCAAATAATAATTGATCAATTCTCCGTTGGTTTTCAAATCCACTGGATAAATCAAAAGATAAAGAAAAATAATAAGTATTTGTACTTATATATATATAATTTTTTTTAAATATAAATAACTGGTTCACAAGATAATTAATTAAACAATTAATTATTAAGGATATTTCCCGGCCAGACCCCCAGTTGTCAGATCTCTGATACCAGGAACCTTGCAGTCCTTTAGCTACAAAGAGTGATAAAAGAATTTGGAGCAATAATATTCCAAAGAATAAACACTTTATAGCTCCAATAATAATATGGTAAGAGCAAGTGCAAGGTTTAATTGGTTTGGTTATAAATATTATAAATATAATATAAAAAGAGGGGCCACAGTAATATACTGCTGGGGGTCTTTACAGACTTGGCAACCTCTCCTCAAGGGGCCTCCTTAGGCAGTTTATAACCTTGGAATGAAGATGGGTGCCTTCTAAGGCCTTATCCACTACTTTGGGCGGGCAAAACAGCACACAAACCCAGAGCAGGAAGGGAAAAACTTACTTGGGAAGTAATCCACAGAAATCCTGTAAAGATTCAGGTAAGAAGCTTCAGAACAGATGGGGTTGGTGGCTGGTTCAAACTTCTGGTTATTGATAGTTATTTAGAGAATAATAATAATAATACTTCAGACTAGATCATAAATCACTTGCTTTCTTTCTTGATAAGCACTTGAATAACAATGACACAATGTCTGATTGATAATAATAATATTTCTGATAACTGATTGATGATTGGGAACAAAAGAGCCTGTTTAAATATTCCTTTTTGGGTGCTTGAGCGCCTCTAGGAGGGGTATTAGCCATTGGCTGAGGCTAGGGGGCCAGTCAGGGCACGATTGGCACGTCCTCAAGGTTCTGTTAGCCTGCTGGCCTTAGATATGTCAAGGAACAGCTCCTTTTTAGCTGCAGGATCTGTTAATCAACAGATTAATCATTCTGCTGATCCTGCACTGATCCTCAATTTGTACTTTAAGTACTGGTCCAAAGTGAGCAGACGTGGATGTTTATTGATTTTCCATTATCTGCTGATCCTGTATGTAATTTGTAATAATTTTTACAACCACTCCTTGTGTAGTTTTGTGATCTTTGAAGGTTCTGATCAGCTCATGACGTGG
The DNA here is from genome assembly GCA_025617555.3 of Puccinia polysora. Taxonomy (NCBI): domain Eukaryota; kingdom Fungi; phylum Basidiomycota; class Pucciniomycetes; order Pucciniales; family Pucciniaceae; genus Puccinia; species Puccinia polysora. The sequence continues at coordinate 21,754,558 of CM062614.1, forward strand.
TGAGTCTGGATCTTTATTTAATTAATAAAAAATACTAAAAATTAGTGAATAACTAATTTCAATTGACTTTTAAGGTTTTTAAACTATGATCTACGCTTGTGTGGTAGCTTTACATGTGTAGAGTAGATCCTACTATATTGTAGCTCCTCTGAGCGGTACCTGGCTGTCAGACTGATCACGGCAGGCTAGGCACGGGGATCAGTCCATTCAGATGCGCACGGGGACTGATCAGCTGCGCGGGTGATCACAGCAGGTTAGGTGCGGGGATCAGTCCATTCAGATGCGCGCGGGGACTGATCTGCTGCGCGCATTACTAGGTCACGGGATTACCTGCACGCGGGAGGGATCAACTGCGTGCGGGAGTTTGGGTGCGCGGGAGTCCAGCGGTGTAGGGATGCGGGGCTGCGTGTGGGAATTGTGACAAAACACAATTCCCTGTGTAACTCCTAAACTACACACAACACCTGGATTTCAACTGAAATTTAGGTGTGAAACCTATACATGACATATCATGTGAAATATTAAAATGGCCAAGAGGTGCCATATTGGTGCTGTGGTCATTTACCATTTTCTTTTAAATTAATTAAAAAATATAAGGAGTAAGAATTCAAGGGTGGGGTCAGTGAGTGACCCCACCATATTTTGGGTCGGGAATCCATTTCTGCAATAATATTTATGGATTTCCTAATCCTTCATTTTATAATAATTTTATTTATTTATTTAGTTTTTTGTTCTTTCCATTTTTGTTAATATTATTATTGTTGTTGCCTTGTCAGGTTGCTCTGTGCTAAGTAGCAGGCTGACAATCTTCCTCCCTCCACCCAGCCCAAAGTTTGGTTTGAGAGGGGAATTTCCAAAGATCACCCCAATGCTGTGGAAGGGGTATTAAAGAAAATTTCTGATCTTAAAATTCCTGATCTATGTGTGGCTGAACTCCTGTCAATCTCTCCATCTGTTGCTGAAGGAATGAAGAAATGGGTTTCTTGTTGATGTGTGGAAATTGGTCCTGAAGAACTCATGGTCTCCTCTGGAACTTTGATGGAGGATTCTGGTGGAACAGACCCCTCTCCTAAATCTAGTCTTTACTCTTGTCCTCTTGGTTTTCTTCCCTGCTATCTTGGTGAATCAGCAAAAACAGTCTCACTCCTTGTTGATTCTGGATCTCAGCTCAAATTGATTGCAGATGCTATGTCCTGCAAACTTAAACTCAGCCCCAGGGTCAGCTTCACCTCTTCAGTGTATGCAATAGGAAACCAGTCTTGCAAATTGGTTGGAATTGTTGAAGATGTTCCAGTTTGGATTGGCCAAAACATTGTTTGAACTTTTCATTTCTGGATCACACGCTTGGATGGACCTATGATCTTGGGTTGGCCTTTCTTAATCAATTTTGGAGCAACTCTTATGTTTTCCAATCAATTTGGGGAGAGAATCCTCCTCCCTGATTCTGATGGTTGAAAAATTGAGGTTTCTCTTTGTTCTTTGGATTCGGGTTGCTGGGAAAGAGATTTCCCTGGTCATTTTCCTAATTCATCTCTAAAAGGAAAAAAGAAGGATAATTCTAGTTCCTCTCATTTTTTATGGGAGTAGTTGATCCTACTAATAGTTGTACTTCTTTTCAGCCTCAAACATCAACTCAAGGGTCAACTCTAATCCCAGAGGCTTATTTATCTTTCTTTTCAAAGTTTTTGTCTGATCTCAAAAATATAAAAAATTATAAACAAATCAAAATGGAAAAATCCAAAAATATTTCTTCTTCATTTTTTGTTTCTCCTTTTCCTTGTTCTCTTATTTCTAATCAATCTTCTCTCAGTTCCGGTTCAAATTTCCGCAATGAGTCTAAACTAGATCCTGATCTTGATCCTATTTTTGGTGGCTTTGGTATGGAAGAATATGGGCTTCAGTGGAGGCAAATTGGGGTAGAAGTAAGTCCTCCCAATTGTGCACCACCATGGTATCCTACTACTATCATTTTTGAAACCCCACCTTGTGCCACACATGTGAGCAATGTATTATCTCCTGGGAATTCTTTTATGGGAAAGGCATCTTTTGAAAATTTTTCAGAACATCAAACTTGGAAGGCGTTAGAACTTGTTCTCAATCCTTGTAGTCAGACCTCTCTGGTCAACTTGTGGCAAAAACAAGAACCGCTCTCTTTTGCCTCCAAATATAAACCAGTTTCTAGGAAAATCCAACCAGTCAACCAACCAATGCCTCTCAATCTCAACCCTCCTCTTAGGCATCCCCCTCTATCCCGCAATCCTTACTGTGGTCTACCTTGATCTCTCACTGGTCCATTCATCCCTTCTGGTTGTGTCACTGAAGAACATCTGGGAGTAGTCAACTTTGGACCAGATGGATGGCTTCTACCTGATGAGTTGCATTTGATCAAAAATTTCTTGGCTCTTAGAGAAAAAGCTATTGCTTTCTATGAAGAATAGAGAGGTCTCTTGAAAGAATCCTTTGGTCTGCCTTATATCATTCCTGTAGTAGAACATGATCCCTGGAAAAAAAAAAGATCCCAATCCCTGCTGCCAAAGTCAATGAATTCATCAAGTTGGTCCGGGAACAAGTCCAAACCCGTTTATACAAACAGTCAACTTCCAGCTATTCCAGTCCTGTTTTCTGTGTCCTTAAAAGTAACGTTAAACTTAGAATAGTTCATGATCTCCAGCCTCTAAATAATGTTACTATTAAAGACTCTGGTATTCCCCCTGCTACTGAAGAATTTGTTGCATCCTTCTCTGGGAGAGATTTCTATGGTCTTGGTGACATTATGGGTGGCTATGATGAATGGTCCTTACATCCAATTTCTTGCCCTCTCACTACATTCAATACTCTCCTTGGTTGTTTTCAACTTACTCAATTGCCTCAAGGTGCCACCAACTTGGTTGCAGTCTATCAGGCTCAGATGGTTTGGATCCTCCAGGATTAAATCCCTGATCATTCTGGTATCTTTATTGACAATGGCGGAATTAAAGGACCACTTTCTGATTATAACAATGAGCTCTTACCCTGGCATTCAGGAATCCATTGATTGATCTGGGAATATGCAACCACTTTGGAAAGGACCTTGTTCCGAATCAAATAATCTGGCTTCACTGTCTCCGGATCCAAATTGGCTGCCTGTATCCCTGCTCTGGAAATTGTTGGTCATGTGGTCTGCAAGGAAGGAAGAAGAATGGCTCCATCCAAAGTCAACAAAATCCTCTCTTGGCCTACTCCCATCCATCCAACTGAAGTCAGGGGTTTTCTAGGTGTTGTTACTTATGTTTGAATCTTTATCCCATCTCTATCCAAAATCTGTGCTCCTCTATGTTTCCTGAAAAGAAAAGATGCTGAGTGGAACTGGACCCAAGATTGTGAACATTCTTTTCAGCTACTTAAAATGATGGTTGGCAAAGAAATAGTCTTGAAGAAGATTGCTTATGGACCTGGAGCTGGCAAGATCAAATTGGCTGTTGATTCTAGTTATCAATCTTTTGGGGCTGTCCTCACTCAGGAAAATGAAAATGGTTGGGACCTTCCTGCTCTCTATGAATCCTTGTTATTTTCAGATGTAGAATCCAGCTACTCCCAACCAAAACTGGAACTCTGTGGCGTGGCTTGAATGTTGAAAAAAGTCCAAACTGTCCTCTGGGGTCAAAACTTTGAGTTACAAGTTGATTTATGGTCCATCATCAAAATGATCAATTCTCCCAGCCTCCCAAATGCTCCTATGGCTTGTTGGGTGGCCTTTATCCAAATTTTCTTTTTTGATATTGTTCATAGGCCTGGAAAATCCTTCACCATGCCTGATGGTTTATCTCGATGCCCCCTTGGGAATGAAGAATTGGATGTTGGAGTGGACTTTGATGAGGAGGAGCCTTTAATTTGTCCAGTCTTCACCTTTTCCTCCCAAGATTATTGTGGCTTCCAAAAAGGTTTCTGGCTAAAATTAGAGCAGTACCTTTCCACTCTCCAAAGGCCTCCTGATCTCTCTGCTAAAGATTTTTGATCACTCAAAAGGAAGTCCTCCAATTTCTTTGTCCAAGGTACTAGGCTTCTGAAAAGAGGCAATCCTTGTGCTCTTATTGTCGTCACTATCCCCTCTAAACAAGATTAAATCCTCAAAAGTCTCCATGAAGGCCTTGTGCATTGCAGGGAAACCTAAACCTATCAACGTATATGCAAACAATTCTGGTGGCCATCTTTGAAGAAATCAGTCTCTCAATGGTGCAAGATTTGTGAAGTATGTCAGAAATGTGATCTTAGGTGCCTGGCTGAAATTTGTTATCCCACTGGAGAGTCCACTGTCTTTGGAGGATTGCGTTGGATGTGGTTCACATTAAGGCTGGCAGAGCTAAGTACCTCATTGTGGCTAGAGATGATTTTTCTGGATGGGTTGAAGAAAAATTTCTTAAGAAACTCAGCTCTGAATCAGTAGCAGCCTTCCTTTGGGAGACTTGGACAATGTGTCATGGCTTGGCTTGATCTTATTAAAATGATGGTGGCTCTGAGTTTGGTGGCAAACTGGCCAAAATGATCCAATTGCTTCCTGGTCAACATAGGGTGCCCACTCCTTATTATCCTGAAGGACAAGGCAAGGTGGGAAGAGGCCATGCCCCTTTGAAGGCTGCTCTTGTTAAGTTGGCTGGTGAAAGTGGAAAGAATTGTTGAAAATTTCTTACTCTGGTGCTCTTCTCTGATTGAATTTCAACTAAACAAACCACTGGATACTCACCTTACAAAATCCTCTTTGGTCAAAGGGCTGTCCTTTCTCTTGATCTGGAAATGGCATCTTTCTCAGGTATTTCTTGGGAAAATGTTTCTTCCACCACTGATCTATTAGTTGCCAGATCCAAGCAACTGGAGGGATGTGAAGATGTTTGTATGAAGCTTATTGGAAAATGATGGAGTCAAGGAAAAAATCAGTCCGGTATTGGTAGGATAAGCATTCCAATCAAGTCAGGGATCCCTTGAATCCTGGTGATCTAGTTTTAGCTTATAATTGATTGTTGGAAACTCAGTGGGGAAAGCTTTTTTCAAATCTCTGGAAAGGTCCTTATCAAGTGGTCTGTAAAGTGAGAGGTGGATCATATGTTTTGGAGGAACTGGATGGTACTCAGATGGCCAGGAGGTTCTCTGCTGATCAGTTCAAGAAATTTCATTGTCAAAGAGGCAACTTTGATCAAAAGTAAATCCCCCAAATTGTGCACCACCAGGGTCATCTGCTGCCTTTTGTTGTGAAACTCTACTGTATGCCACATACGTGAGCACCTGGGATGCCTTCTTCATTTTATTGCAGTAAACTCTAGGATTTTCTTTGGATGGATCAAGATATTCTTTTCAATTACCCTCAAGATCAAATGGCCATTCCTTGTGTTCAATCATCTTTCCCTTCTTTTTTTTATGACATCAAGCTCAGATGCAGACTAGGGACAGTCTGTAAGTTGGGGAGAGATGTGGTGACCAAATCTGGACACCCTGGACTAGATGCAGAAAATTAAAAAAAAAAAATTCTACAATTCTTTTATTTAAGTGTCATTTATCTTGAAGAAAAAAAAAATCAGAATTTTTTTTTCAGTAACACTCCTCCAATTTCCTCATCCTGCCAAACATTCCTCTGTACCAGTGGTCTAGGACAGGCCTCTCTTGGTCTCATCACCTAGGCATTGCATTCAATCCCTTCTCTCTTTGTTTCCCCCTTCCTTTTGGCCAAATGCGGGGGTCGAGACCCGCTTGGCCCACAATCATCCCCCGCTCAGTCAAGATCTCAATCCTATCTCCCCTCCTAACCCTTCCCACCCATCCGGATCATCCTTCCAACAACAACACCTTCAATCCAAGCCACCAATTGAACACCAAAACCTTCACTCTCATTCTTCAGTCCTTTGAATTCAAATCCCACACCGGCTTGTTACGCATCCTCATCACTTCCAGATCTCATCCAGAACCTCCATTGGATACATCAAATCCAACCTGCAATAATTGAATCCTTATAATCTCATTCTCAGCTTAGCAACATACATAAACCCCCATTGATCAATCAAATTCAGAGTATTCTTGGTTCAATTTGATTTGATCATTCTCACTAAGCCTAGGCCTAAGCCTACTCCTGGCTTGAAGGCAACAACAACAATGACAAAGAGGAAGACAACTATGGCCTCCATCCAAAACTTTGGCTCAAACATTGTCCAGCTTCCCTCAAGGGCCATCCAGACCATCTTTGAACTCAATCCTAGCCTGATCTACACATTCTTGGTTGGTCTTTGATCTAGGCCTCTCCATCACCTAGCCTGTGATATTGTCTATCGTTCCATCATCATCCACAACTTGCTCCCATCCTCTGATTCTAAACTAGCCACCATCTTGAACAGCCCTCCATCCTATGGTGCAGCCGTCCAATCAATCACCATCACCACAACCTCTTCCAACCTCTCCGAGAGCCCTTCTCAGCCTTCCAACCATCATCCCTCCTGGGACTTTCCCAACCCCTTCCATCTTCGGGTGGGGGTGGAAAGCGTCTTCTACTGCCCGCGGACATTTGCGGGTGGTCTGGTTCATTTTTTTCCCACCCCTTTATAACTTTAATTGATGAATGAAACAACAAGACAACAAGGATATTACCCAAGTAGCCTATGGCTATATGAGAGGGAATGAGGAAGAAATGACTGGACGATTGAGACAGCATGTTTTGATGAGTTGAGTTCAGAATGATCTTCAGTCAAAGATGGTCTTACCAATTGAGGACAATGCGCGTTTTGATGACCGAAGTTTGAGTGGTTGGGACTGAGGTTTGGTTTTTGAGGATGAGCGTTGGAATGAAAGCTTATGAGAAGAAGAAGGAAAGGTGAATGAAAACAGAAAGGAGATAGAAGGAAAGTGAAAACAAAAAAAAAAGATGGAAGTTGAGTTGTTGAGTTTTGTTGGTGGTTGGTTTGTCTTTTTGTGATTGTTCCTTGTAGGGTGCTTGCCAGAGCTAGATTTGAGGCCGGCGTGAGCGCACCCGCGGGGATGGTGGCCCCGCGTGTACCGCAGCCGTGAGAGCAAGAAGTTGTCCGTGGGATTTATGGATCCATCCTTATGATATTTATGCATCAGTCTTTACACTCCCCTTGACTGGAGATCAGTCTGATTTGAGCTCAAAAATCAAACTGGTGAATTTCTCCAGTTGGCAAAGGTTGACAGCCTTGGTCAGAGGGTTGGTAATCATTTCTTTGGTATCTATCAGATTGTCACAAGGGCTGCTGACATGCAAGAAGGGCTTGGCACAGAGGGGTCTCTACCCACAGTAGGCTTGGGGGCAAGGTTACTGAAGGAGGCTAACAGGAGCAGAGGAGGATTGGTTTGAATGGTGCTGAATGACACTTCCTGGGAAAGATCTCCTAGTAAGAAGTAGTAAACTGATTTCTTGGGGGAAGGATCAGGAAGAGGAAAGAGGAGGCTTATTAAATAGACAAGAGGTTGGAACTACAACATAGGTACAAGTGATTGGGGCTCAGACTACACACATGATGTCATGGGAACAGTCTAAGTAACAGAGAGGGCTGATCAGGTATTCTACTACATTAGGTTAGGCTGCTTCTACATTGGGAAAAGGTTCCAGGTCTGAGCTGTCTAAGTTGGGAGAGTACAGTTGAAGGATGTACAGTGTACATGGGAGTCATGACACTATGTACTAAGTAGAGAGAGTATGTAATACAATCTGCAAGAGGATGTACATAAAGATTCCCAAAGGATAAACCACACAGAGGAGGTATGGGTTAGACAGAGAGATAACCCAAAGAGGTATGGGTTAGACAGAGAGGTAACCCAAAGAGGTATGGGTTAGACAGAGAGGTAGAGTAGAGCCTGGGAGATTGAGTATGTGCAAGCCTATGGAGTCTATCTGTGTATAGTATGAGGTTAGACTATATGTAGATATTAACTGCATGAAGATCCTGAGGTATATAGTTACTGGAGACATATTGATGTAAGTCTCCTGAGCCCTGAGGTTGAAGTTCCTAAGAAATTAGATCAGGCCTGAGGGTTAGACTGAGGTTAGACTGAGTTTGGTGTCAGTATGACACAGATGAATGAGAAGTGATCCTTTGTTCAGTCCTTCCCTCAGTCCCTTGGTTTTGAGATCCATGTGACGGGTCTTAGCATTAGATCCGAACCTTTTCAGTTTGTTGTCTACACCTTTATTGTTAATGTAGTGTTTTGAAGATGACAGCGTTGATTGGAAGACTTCTCTCAGTAGATGTCTGACCCACTTACTTTCAAGATATGAATCCAGAAGCGAGTTGAGTTCTGCTTCCGTGGACAAATTTGTAATGTTTCTTTGCTTGTAGCTGTTCCACGGGATAAGACTTCCAAAGGACATACAAAAATAACCTGATTGACACTTGCGGATGGTTGGGTCTTCAGCCCAGGAGGAATCACTGTAGTATTTGATGGGTTCTTTTGATTCATTGTACGCAAGTTTTAGCTTCCAATGTTTGTTTTAATTCAGATATTGCAAGGTTTTTTTTAGTTCCCTCCAGTGCGAGAGGCCGGTTTTGTTCTGAAATTGAGCCAGGATGGAGACGGAGTAGCTGATGTTGGGACGATTCTGACTAGCAATATGGTTTAGGAGTCCAATTGCAGACTTATAATTTATTTTGAGTTTCTTGAAGCCTTCAAAGTCTTCATCTGATGCTTCACTCAACTGGCAATGTGGCGTTAAAGGAGTGGTTGATGGTCTGAATTCTAGCAGACCGAGTTCTTCTAAGCCGTGTATGATGTGCCTGGGTTGACTGAGTAGAATGCAGTTGGAGTTTTTTTTGAATTTCATACCTAGAATTGTGTCCGGTTCGTGGGCTTGAGAGCCTTTGAACTTATTCCTGAATTTGTCGTCAAAGTTGTTGCCATCACCAACCAAGATCACATTTTCCACATGGAAGAAAAGAAATGACTTGCTGTCCTCCAATCTGTACAGACAGGGATCACTGTCTGATTTGTTAAACCCCACACACTTGATCCACTCCGTAAAGGTGCCGTACCAGCTTTTAGGCAACTGTTTGAGTCCGTATAGGCTCTTCTTGAGTCTCAAGAATTGACATGTTCTTGAATATCCCTGTGGTGTTCTAATGATAACTTCTTCATCCAATGATGCGTTCAGAAATGCCGCCTTTACATCTTACTGTCTGATTTTCAGTTTATTCTTCAAGGCAAGTAGAAGGATTGCTCTCAATGAGGCTATCTTACCGGTCGGAGCAAAGGTCTCATCAAAGTCCAGGCCGTTAATTTGGTTGAACCCCTTGACGCAAATCCTTGCCTTATGTATAACAGTATTGTCCTGAGCATTATCCTTGATCCTGAATATCCACGTCATGTCCAATGGATTCAGTGGGGTTTCACCCTTGTAGTCCTCCCATAATTCAAACAATTTGCACTGGTCCATTTCTTTCTTTATTGCTCCATCCCATTTAGGACTGTCCGTGCATTGTCTTGCTTGTTCAAAGGTTTTTGGTTCAAAATAATGGTGGAATCCATATTGTTGAGGGGGTTTGATGGAAGATCTGTTGCGGAGGGATCTTCTGGTTGGTCCTTCAGCTATTTCTGGAGGTTGGACTGCTTGGGAGGGAGTTTGATGTCTACTTGGCTCATCCTCAGAGCTAGATTCTGACTTGGAGAATCCGCTTGACACATCTTCTTCTGAAGAATTCACTTCAGCTGGAGGATTACAATAGTTCATCCAATCAGTGATAGTTTTGACAGTTTCTTCAGTTTTCAACAGATCCTTATCAATCACTTCTTTAGTGTTGAAATCAAGATCCATGGTGGATTTGATTCCTAGCTGATCCACCAAGTGCTTGAGAAAAAGGACATGTTTTGATTGTAGAATCAGCCCGTTAGGCATGAGAACTTGGTACAAGAGAAATTTGGGGTTATACCCAACAAGCTTTCCCTCTCTTCCCTTAGGATCAAATTTTGCGCCTTTTATTCTTTTTTGATTCAACACTACCATGGTGACTCCAATTGGTTGAAGATAGTTGGAAGGTAATTTATTTTTCTTGTTGAGTTCCCAAGGAGACTGGTCCTGACCGTCTTTTGGGATTTGGTTGAGACTGAGACAGCAGGACTTGAGAACTTCAGACCAATATTTTCGAGGTAGGTTGGTGGAGCTCAAGGTTGATCTGACGCTTTCAATGATAGTTTGATTGGCTCTTTCAGCTCTGCCATTGTGTTCAGGGTGATACGGTTCAGTTACCAACTGATTAATGAATTTCTCCTTGAATTACTTTACTAACTTTGTGTTAACAAATTCCGACCCCCCATCCGAACAAACCGTGGAAGGATAGTACCCGCAGACGTTCTTTTGTTTCTCTATAACTTCAATTAGTACCGGAGATACGTTGTCCTTTCCATGAAGAGGGATGCCGGAGATGTAACCGGAATGGTTGTCCACAACGGTTAATATATATTTGTCATGTCTGTGCAATTCAGGCGTGATTGGTCCAATGACGTCAAGATGGATCTTTTCAAAAGGTTTGGTGGAAGAGGTGGAGGTTGCCTTGAACTAGCTCTTGGTTATTTTACAGATTAGGAAGTCCTTGCATTCAAAGTTGTCTTTCTTGGACGAGTTGAATTGAATTACCTTGATCTTAGCGAGGCAACTGAGCAAGGCCTGGCCGTAGGAGAGGTGAAGGTCTTTCAAGGTTCTTGAGTCTTTATGGGTAGTCCAATAGCACTCATCATTGCCAATCTTGCGTGGTTGATCAAGGACAAAGATATTTTTAGTGATTGACCCTTGACAAATCTTTTTTCCATCCTTGTTAAGTTTGAAGTGGCCCAATTTGGCCTTCAGGGTGCAGCCTTGATCCAGAAGCTTGCCTGGGCTTACCAGATTGACTACAATGTCAGGGAAAAAAAGAAAATTTGACAAGGTGATTGTTGAAGGAATAAGAGACTTAAAAGGATGATTGATTTCAGCAAGGAAGGGTCAGAGAGGAAGAATCAGAAAGAAAGAAAAAATAGTAGAGTAGACACCTTAAAAGGACCAGATGGCGTGTTGACTAGACAAGGCGGTGAAAAAGAAGAAGGGGAAAAGAAGGAATAGCTGAGGAGTGATCCGGTGTAGCGCTCCAGGAGTTGGGAGTTGGTAATTGAGTGAGCTTGAGCTTGAGCTGTAGCGGTGGCTGGTGAGTGAGCTGGTTGATGTCAAGCTTCCAGTTGGTTGAAGAGTGATTGAGGATGAAGGTTTGAGAGATCCAGGGGAGCAGTCTTGCGAGCCTTCAGAAATGGAGTATTGGCAGCAGTTGAATATAGGGGGCGCACGGGAGGAAGAGAAAATGAAGGCAGCAGGTTTGGAGCTTATAGGAAATGAGGTAGACTTATAAAGAACAAAGTAGTAGGTAGAGAATAGGAAACAAGGTAAGGATGAGATAGAACAGAGAAAAATAGAAAAGAGATAGGGTCAAATAGAATAACATGGAACAGAATAAGGTAGACTGATTTGAGCAGATACTTGAATACCAACAATTGTTTGATCCCTCCAAGATAATTTGACCTTTCCGAGACCCAGAATAGGTAAGTTTTCTCCAGCCTTTCCAGTGGTTTTTTGTTCTCCAGAGTAATTGTTGAGCGTGATGAAGAACCGTTTGTTGTTGAAAATGTGAGCGGACGCACCACTGTCAATCAGGATATTGTTTTCCGCTCCTATTTTGGAGTCAATCTACCTGGTGAAAAATGTGTGGTAGTGAGCTGATTCCTTATTTTTCTTCTGCTTCTCCTTCCATTTTCTTTGATTTTCCCTCCACCACTTGGGGGCTTTTTCCGTATGAAAATGGAAGCATTCGGACTCCGAGTGGTTTTTGTCTTGTTTTGGATTGTGATACCCTTCTATGCATTGGCAGGATAGGGCGTTTATTGCCTTGGTTCTCATGATGGTCAGGGCTGTGTCTGAAGTTCCTCGTGCGTTTCCTTTTTTGGAGCTTTCAGCCTTGACTTCATTATGGTATTGTACAAGATGATTGCAGATGAACTCCGCGGAGATTTGTTTGTCGGAGTGCATGAGTTGACGCTTCAAATCTTGAAGGGTTGACGGGAATTTTAACATAGTTAAGTAGGCAAGAATGTCGTCGGGTAGATCAATGCCTATGTCTATCATTTTTTTGATGGAGGTTTTGTAGTTTGTGACAAAGTCCAAGATCTCCTCTTCTTTGAAGGTGAGATGTAGAAATTCATTGAATATTCTTGCTCAATTAGACGTCTGAGAAGATGAAAATTGTTCTTTGATTGATTTCCAGATGACCTTTGCGGCGCTGATGACATTGTTGTGAGTTATTGAGTCTACCTTGGAAATAAGCAGGAGCTGGATTTTGTCATTATCTAGAGAGGATAGCAATTTGGAGGTTGACTCAAGTGTGTCCAATACTCCTCTGAGCTTGAGCAGGGCCTTCATCTTGTCTTTCCATATCCCATAATTCTCTTCCGTCAGTAAGGGTGTTGTCTCAAGAGCCGTTTTGAGCATGGCCTTTTGGAATGAGTCCGTTGAGAATCCCGTTTCTGATGCCATAGTCGTTGTCTTGCTGGTTGAGAAGAGTCTTTGGCTTTTAACCGTATAACTTTAATTGATGAATGAAAAAACAAGACAACAAGGATATTACCCGAGTAGCCTATGGCTATATGGGAGGGAATGAGGAAGACATGACTGGAAGATTGATACAGCATGTTTTGATGATTTGAGTTCAGAATGATCTTCAGTCAAAGATGGTCTTACCGATTGAGGATGATGCACTTTTTGATGACCAAAGTTTGAGTGGTTGGGACTGAGGTTTGGTTTTTGAGGATGAGTGTTGGAATGAAAGCTTATGAGAAGAAGAAGGAAAGGTGAATGAAAACAGAAAGGAGATAGAAGGAAAATTGAAAACAAAAAAAAAATGGAAGTTGAGTTGTTGAGTTTTGTTGGTGGTTGGTTTGTCTTTTTGTGATTTTTCCTTGTAGGGTGCTTGCCAGAGCTAGATTTAAGACCAGTGTGAGCGCACCCGTGGGGACGGTGGCCCCGCGGGTACCGCAGCCATGAGAGCAAGAAGTTGTCCTTGGGATTTATGGATCCATCCTTATGATATTTATGCATCAGTCTTTACACCCTTCCGCCTTTGGGTGAGGGGTGGGTGATCCTAGTGTTGTTGCACGCGCCCATCCACGGACCAAAGCAAGAGAGGTGAAGGGATGAGAAAGATCCCACCCCCAACAGGCAGGCAGAATTTCCACCGGCCCACGTGATCAATTTTTCTGATTATCTGAAATCTGAGGAAAAAAAAATCCACTCTTTTTGTAGAATCACTTGTACATAGTCTGACAGGGCCTCCTGCCTTAATAAGGAGGGGCTCTCCCCTGCCTTTTGAGGGGTATCATATGGTATCTTACCAGAGGGAGAACATCATCACTACTATCTTGAAATAAATTTTTTGTGGGGTTTTATTCCCCTTTGTCTGAGACTGAATTCTGGGTATATCCATGATTGCCCCTTGATCCTTGAGCCTCCATACTCAAAACCTTGATACTTGATCCTTATCACCAATCAATAGCTTTTCTGGTTGAAGAAGAATTTGACTGATTGAATTCTTGAGTGTGTTACACCACTCCAGATCCACTCATCCGACCATACTGGTCCTGATCATACTTTGATCATCTTTCTGGAACCCATAACGTTTGTCTGAAGAGGTTTTATTAAGCTTAAAACCTGCAGTGTTAAACCTCCCTTCATTTCTTTTGAAGTTGAATTTGGCCACACTATTCTTGAGTCCCTTGAGAAGTGTTGGGTTATTCTTGTTTGAATCAGTCATTGTTTTGCTTCTAGAGTGTCATCAAAAAAAGTAGCTTTGTCTTGTGCAGCCACCCACAATTATTTAGTAACCTTCAAGCGCTTGATTGCGGAGAGTTGGGCAGGTTCATTGAGAACCTGGAGGTTTTTTGGGATTGAGTTGATCTTTCCTAAGCTTCTGCTGACAACCAGAGCTATTAGCCTGTGGGCCTTTTCACTTACAATTGTTTTGTCTTGTTGAACTCTGAACAAACCTTGACTTCTTCTATTCAATTTTTCCCTGGCATCATCTTGCCTCAGATGGTGTTGTTTCCCCAGCTACAGACTACTATCATCTTTATCCTCTTACATTTGGTCCCTCTTTTACCAAGTTCTGGACTTTGATCTTGGTTACATTTAAATATTTTTGTAACACTCAGGAGGGCAGCACAAACATCACCTTTTCCCTCCACAGAACTGCCACGGCCTAGCACTGTTTGGAGTCTTATACGTGAGACCACCAATAATGACAACCATGAGGTGACTGGAAACTGTGAATCAAATGATGGTGGAAAGGTTACAGCCCCAAGTACTCTTGCCCTCCCCCAACCTAGAGCCAGAGAAGGTAGTAAAATTAAGCCCCCCTCCATTACAAGAAGGTTCTCTGCAGCCACCCCAGCAGAATCTGGCCAAGGAAGCCAGAATAAAAGAATTAGTCAGAGAGCGTGGGAAATATTGGCTAGATTTCAAAGAAGCCCAAGCCAAGGAGGAAATGGTATCTATGAAAAAGATAATCTCCCAGGCAAAAGCTACCCAGGTAGCTCTTCAGAAAATTATTCCAACAAAAGAGGAAGAATCCTACTAATAAAAGTGGAATCCTTGGGATCAATTAACCCAACTGAAAGGCAGAGGATCAGGAAAGAAGAGATCTTCTTCCCATCTAAAGCCAAAGGGAAAGAAGGATTGGGGTCAGATAATATCCTTATCTCAAAAGTGGAAAAAGGTGTACAAAATTTGTCTCTAATTCTGAACCCAGTAACTTTTCTAAACCAACTTCTGATGTAATTATTTCCTTTTCTAATGATATGCACCATGATTTCAAGGTTGTTTGTGGAAAGTTGGATGTTGTTTACACCCAAATGGATAAGTTAACCCCATTAGTGGCCAAATTAAATAACCAAACAAAATCTGTAGGAAGGGACAATATTAAAGAGCATACAGAACAATCATTGCATACAATTAATCAAGGTAAAATTAAACAGACTCAAACAATTGAGAATATGTTATCAGGTATCCAAGAATATTATATTATTTCTTTTCACCCTCTAAAAGAATAATTGTTAAATACTGCTGACTGCTCCATTCTGTTCCTTAGTGAAAAAAGAAGATCTGCTTAATAATAAAGTGGAGCTGCAACTTAATCTGATCAAAAATTATCTTAGAGACTGTCAGCTTGCTACTTGGACAGAGCAACCTGTCAAAGCAAATTTGAAATAGAAATATAATAAATAAATTAGAAGGAGTGAGAAATCCAGGAATATTATTATAGAAATGGATTCCCCACCCAAAATTAAGTAGGGTCACTCACTGACCCCACCCTTGAATGCTAACTCCTTACATTTTTTAATAATTATTAAACAAAATGACCAACAGACAACAACACCACCATGGCACCTTTTGGCCATTTTAAAAATTCAAACATTATGCGATGTATAGGTTTTACACCTAAAATTCAGTCAGAATCAAGCTATTGTGTATATTTTAGGAGTTACAGGCAAATTTGTGTTGTGTCTCAATTCCCGCGCGCAGCCCCGCATCCATACAGTAAGGATACACACGCCTGACACTCAATATGTAGGCGCATATCAAAAGGCCCGCATGCAAAATGACTGACCGGCCCCAGGCAACAGATTCCCGCATGCAGCTGTAAAGCATGCGCGCGTCAACAAAAATTGTACTAAGCCTGACAGCCAGGTACCACAGGAACAGGCTACAACCTGCATGCATAAATCATGTATATGTAAAAACTTGACTGCTGGAAAGAGGGATGTCTGGAACCTAAGAATATTGGATAAAAAATATGAAAATCAAAATATAAAGCAAATAAATTGTGGGAATCAATAATGAAAGTTGTCAGGTGAATGAGATTTCCAAATCTTTATGAACCACAAAACACAACAAGGAGTTAACCTAAAAATTATTAAAAATACCCAACATTTGCATGAGATGCCGTAGAATTTACTAATACCCACTTCCACCCATTTCATTCAAAAGATAATTAATACAAAATAATGAAATTTTTCTGAATCATAAAAATGAAAAATTAACATTTAAACACCTTCTGACAATTATTTCACAAAGAAATATGACATAGACAAGGCTAGCAGATTTACCGCACCAGAAATACGTGAAATAATAGCCCTAGCCAGCCTACTAGCCTCAGCACCCAAGCACAAACCTCTTTACCTGCCCTGAGAAGGTCTTGTTACCCCAAAAAGGTATATGAACAACCCTTTTTAAGTGATTTAAACCCCAGTAATTTTTAAGTATCAATCCAGACCCCTTGCCCTCCTTGATAAAGTGCTTATTCAAGATAAATAAGTGACATGTGGCTATAATCTGATAGTATTTTTAATAATTCCGTCCCCAAAATTGATGCCGTGAAGAATATCAGCAAATAACCCCAATAATTTTCCTGAGACCATTTCAACCGTGAATCTTTGCAAGCTTCTTGGAGTAAGTACTTAAACTAGTAAGTTTTCTCCTCCTTGCACCCAGGCATAAGTGCTGTAAGACAGCCAGTCCACCCATCCCCTTGAGTTAGTCTTTTGTGAGCAATCATTAAAGAGCTCATTATACCAAGGTCTTTACACAGTTCAAAAGAGCCCCTTGAAGGGAGTTTGTTATCCAATAAAGATCCCCAGTTTGCAAAAACTGTGGCCACTCTTGAAAAAAATTTATTTAAACAAACTTAATCCAACCAAACCAACCAAACTTTGCACTTGCTTTTAAATCAATTATTTAAGCATTTTACTGTAATTTTCTTGGAATTATTATTCCAACACCAATATCACTTTCTGTAGCTAAAGGATGGGAAAGTTCCTGGCATCAGGAAGCTGACAACTGGGGTTCTGGCAGGGAAATATCCCTTAATAATTAATTTTTAATCAATTTATTTCTTTGGCCCAGATATTCTACGTAAAAATAAGTAAAAATACTTATTATCCTTACTTTTTGATTATTTTTTCTCCAGTGGACCTTAAAACCAACGGAGAATTAATCAATTATCATTTGAAACTTCTTAAACAACAAAAAGAAGAAAGAATACGTAATTTTGTGCCTGTTATCATAACTCCTGAGCAACAACAAGCTAGATTACTTCATTATAAGCAACAAGCTATTAAGGAAAAAGAATTGGATCTTGAAAGACTTATTGATTTTAATTCTTTACGCAGGCAACACACAGCCTGGAAGAAATATCAGAGGCAACTTTATTTTTTTAATAAGAACAAAGAAAGTGAGCTTAAAATATTTTTTTTTTTTAAAAAAAAAATATATAACAAAAATTTGAAAAAAATCAAAGTTTGATAAAAAATTAATAAAAATTATAATAAAACCAACAACTTATTAATTTTAATTTTTATCTTAAACTAGTGGAAAGAACCTTTTCCTTGGCAGACTTTATTGAGAAGGACCTGTTGGAGAACAGTTCCCACCACGGTTCTTTGGATTTAAGCCAAGACTTGATTGGTACCCACAAAGATCCCCCTGGAGTACCCCCCAAGGACTCTTTTAACCCCAGCCAAGCTTTAGTACCGTTTAATTTAAGCTTAAGTAAGCCTAAATTCATTTAAAAATAAATAAATTTTTTTTTTTTTTTTTTACCTTTTTCAAAGTCTTTTTGACAAAAACTTGCATCTTTTTTTTGAATTTTTTTGCAAAAAAGGCCCCACACCCGCGCAAAAGGACAAGCCCCGTCCTATGGACCTATTCCTGGAGGAATGCACACCTGTAAAAGTGCCCATAGCAAGCACAATGAGGGGGCTCAAACCCGCAATACAAGTGCCGCAAGAACTGCCAGCACCCGCGCCCTCCAACTCGACCAACAAATTGTTGGAGATGAGTCCCTCTCCCCCACAGTTGTCCCACGCAGTCACCCCTCCTCCTACGCCTCCCACTCTGGACCTAGTCAAAGAGTCCAGAATCAAATTGTTGTTGAAGGATCAGGTGAGTCATTGGGAGGCTTACAAGCTAGCACACGAACAGGAGGACTCAGCAGCTATGGGAAAGGCCATATCACAGGCCAAGTCCTCTCAAATAGCCCTGCAGAAATTAATCCCCAGGGCAGAGGTGGAGAAATACATGGAGAAATGGAACACCTGGGACCAATTAGCCAAATTAAAGGGAAAAGACCCCAAAAAGTTGAGGTCTTCACATCATCAAAAAATGAGAAACCCAAAAGATTGGGACAATATCATATCTCTAGCCCAGAAATGGAAGAAATTCTATCACAACTAGGATCCAATGTTATTACACCGTTGTTTAACAAATTTTTTGATGATGTCTTTTACAACTTGAAAATCTTGAGCAGAAACTTGGGTAATATTCATAAAAAATTTCATAAAGTCCTCCTGAATACTGAAATAATGATCCAAGGTCAAGCTGACCATATGAAAACTAATGAGTCTGAAAACAAGGTATCAAAAGACAACATTGAGTCACAAAAAGTCAGTATACTCAAACCATTGCACATCAATGAGTTAGAAAATAATAATTTAGAGGATATTATCAGTGCTGTGAAAATATCCTTGATCAAGCACATCAATACCAATTACTCCTCTGGACAAGAAAAGATCCTCTTTTCCATTGAGCAGCTCAAAGGAGAAGTGAAAAAAAACTGATACCCCTTCTGCTCATCTAGTTGATAAAATTGACCTATTGAGTAACAAGTTGGATCTGGAATTAGGTATGATCAAGAATGACTTAAGAGACCTCAAAGTCAATTCAACTGCTCCCCCTAGGATCCATTTGGAAGAGGTAAAGCCTACTTGGATAAGTAAAACTCCTAACACTCCTCTTAATGCTGGAGCAATAAGGAATGAATCTTACAGACCCACTCTGAAACCCTCTATTGGTAAAAGCTACACCACTGGCAAAACTTGTTATGCTGGAGGACTAATCCAAGGTTCTACCATGAAGTTACTCCTAGATAGTGGATCCTTCTGCTCCTGTGTTGGGTCAAGTTACTTAGAGAACCAAGTCCACAGCTGGAAAGAATACTGGCCACCAGTTTCACAAGCTAAGTTCAGCAGTTGCAACTCCTCCCTTGATGCTATTGGAGTATGGTCTGCAGATCTCATTTTGCCCCATCCCAAAGGTTCCCTGAGACTCCAGGTTTAGTTTGTGGTACTCCAGAAAGGAATTTGTGATTACTTCATTTTAGGAAATGACTCTCTTTGCCTGTATGGTATAGATGTATTCCAAATTGAATGAATATACTTTAATATAGGAGGCGATTGCAACAAAAAGTTTCAAATATGCCATGTTAATGCTCAAACCACTGAATCCACTGATCAGAAACACCTGCAAACCTTTAACCAGGAATACTTCTCCCAAGCTTCCCTGAATGACCAACTCAGTGAAGATCAAAAACGTGATATCCTTCAGGTCTGCTTTGAGAATCAGAATTCTTTCTGCAATAAGGACCACCCTATTGGTAACATCAAAGGAAATGATATGATCCTTACCTCAAATATCAAACCCCCTTACCCTCCTAATCTGAGAAGACCTGCTTATCCTTCCAGTCCAAAATCAAGAGCAGCCTTGGAAACTCACATCCAGGAGCTAACTGACTTACAAGTCCTGAGGAAAGTAGGACACAATGAGCAGGTAGATATCACTACTCCTGTGATCATAGCTTGGAACAATGATAAGTCAAGAATGGTAGGAGATTTCAGGATGCTGAAAAATTACACTAAAGAAGACTATTAACCCATTCCTAGGATTGACCATGCCCTTCATAATCTCTCACAAGCTAAGTTTATTACACCATGGACATGCTGAAAGGATCCCACCAGATCCCCATCAGCCCAGACAGTAGGAAGTTCATGAGGATCATATGTCACCTAGGTACCTATGAGTACTTGAGGATGCCCTTTGGAATCAAGAATGCTCCTTCCCACTTTCAGAGGATGATGGACACTGTAATAGGCCAGTTCATAAGGCAAGGATGGATGATGGTATATATTGATGATGTTATCATCTACACCAATGATTGTAGCTCCCATATGGATAAAGTAAGACTTGTCCTAAAAACCATCTCTGCTGACGGATTAAAGGTATCCATGACAAAGTGCAAATTTGGATATGGTGAACTCAAAGCATTAGGTCACATAGTATCTGGTCTAACTCTTACAGCTAACCAAAGCAAAATAGCAGCTGTTATGAACAGGCCAATGCCTCAGAACAAAACTGAACCCCTGTCCTTTTTCAGTTTCTGCATTTACTATAGGAAGTATCTACCCAAGTTTTCATTACTAACTAAGTGTTTGTATGAGATTTTCAACAACAATACCCTGTTTGAAATGACTCATGAAAGATTTAAGAACTATGAGGAACTCAAAGTGGCTGCAACTACTTCCCCTGTACTAATACAGCCTGATTACAGAAAACCCTTTATACTATATATTGATGCCAGCATGGAAGGGCTAGGCACTCCACTTCATCAAGAAGTCATAGAAAATGATAGAACAGCAGAAAAACCAATACTGTTCATCTCTAGGCAAGTGAAGGACACAGAGAAAAGATATGGTGCCAGTCAAATGGAATGCCTAGCTCTAGTATGGGCCTTAGAAAAGTTCCATTACTATCTGGAAGGTACTAAATTTGTGGTTATTACAGATTGCAATGCTGTTAGAACCCTGATGAACATGAAGACTTGCAGCAGGCACATGTTAAGATGGCAAATAGCTATCCAACAGTACAGAGGAAAAATGACAATAGTACATCAAGCTGGGAACAAACACCAGAATGCTGACAGTCTTAGTAGGAATGCTCTACCCAATTAACCAAGTAACTCTGCTTATGACCCAGAGGATAATGATATCTTCCCTATTGTTAACATTAACAGGTTGAAAATTGAAGCTTGTATAATGGGAATCCACATTTGTGAATTGGATGAATCCTTGTTCAACTCAATCAAAGAATCTTGCAATTCTGGCATGGAAAGTACTTCTCTCCCATCTGAATTGATAAATAGCCTACCTGAACCACTCTTGAAACCATACAAAGCCAGAAGGTTCATCATATGGGATGGTCTAGTATACTACAGGCATCAACATTCAAGTGTTATAGTCTTAACTAAGGATGACCATATCAAACACTTCCTGGCTGAATTCCATGATAACTGCTCATCTGGTCATTTATCTGCTGATAGAACCTTAGATAAGGTTAAACAAACTTCTTGGTGGATCAATTGGAGAGACTCCACTATACAGTATTTTACTAGTTTTGAAGCTTGTCAGAAGTCCAACAGGACCACTGGGAAAATGTTTGGTCTACTTCAAAAGATTGCTGAACCCAAGAAAATATGGGAGATAATCAACATGGACTTTGTAACTTGACTACCACCAGGCACCAGGAGGATCCTATTCCTACAACTCAGTCCTAGTCATTGTGGATAGGTTCTCCAAGAAAGCAAAGTTTCTACCTAATCACAAGGAAGACACTGCCATGGAAGTTGCCCTATTATTTTGGAACAGAGTCATATCTGATGTTGGAGTTCCCAAGATCATTATCAGTGACAGAGATCCTAAATTTACCTCTGAGTTCTGGAGAAATCTTCATGACATGCTGTGAACCACCTTAGCTTTATCTACGGCTTATCAACCTCAGATGGATGGCTTAGCTGAAAGAATGGTTAAGACCCCGGAAGACATGCTCAGGAGATTCTGCTTCTTTATTCTAGAATATAAGAATACTGATGATTACTGCCATGACTGGGTCAGCCTCTTGCCTGCTCTAGAAATGGCTTACAACAGCAGCAAACTTTCTACCACCAAGGAAGCCCCCTATGCACTGGAGAGAGGGTGAATTCCTGAAATATGCAAGGATCACCTGAATCAGCATCTAACAAATATCCACCCCACTTCACTTGACTTCAAGAATATGATAGATATAGCCAACAAAAACACTGCAAAATGCGTTCAAGAAGCTGTTGAGTACAACCAACAGAGATGGGACAAAACCCATAAAGAACCTGACTTCAAGATTGGTGATCAAGTCTTAGTTTCTACCACCAATTTCACTAACTTAGCAAAAAAAAGGAAACTTGGACCTGCATTTGTTGGACCATTCACCATTAAGAAACTCCATGGAAGAATGCTGTGGAAGTAATTCTCAGTGATAAACTTTCCAGAAAGCACCAAATCTTCCCAGTAAGCCTTGTCAAAAACTACCATCCTCAAAAAGGAGAACACCCTCTGTCACCTGCAATTCCCATTGGAGATGAAACTGAGATAGACAAAGGAAAAATAAGCAAAATTCTTAAAGACAAGAAAGAAAGGATAAATGGGAAAGATGTCAGACTATATCTAATCAGATACTATAGAGAATCTGCTGAAAAAGATGAATGGTTACCTGGAAACAACATTCCAGATGGAGCTATCCACTTAAGAAATTACAGAGCCAATAAAAGACATTGAGCCCCAAATTTTTTCAGATATAGACATATCTTGGAGTGCAGGAATCTCAGCTGCTACTAGGAAAGAGCAACCTGTCAAAGGAGATTTAAAAAAGAAATGAAATAATTAAATTAGAAGGAGTGAGAAATCTATGAATATTATTACAGAAATGGATTTTCCACCCAAAATTAAGTAGGGTCACTCACTGACCCCACCCTTGAATTCCAACTCCTTAAATATTTTAATAAGTATTAAACAGAATGACCAACAGACCACGACACCACCATGGCACCTTTTGGCCATTTTTAAATTTCACACATTATGCAATGTATAGGTTTCACACCTAAAACTCAGTCAGAATTGATGTGTTGTGTATATTTTAGGAGTTACAGGCAGATTTGTGTTGTGTCACAATTCCTGCGCGCACTCCCGCATTCATACAGTAAGGGTACACACGCCTGACACTCAATATGTAGGCGCATGTCAAAAGGCCAGCATGAAAAATGACTGACCAGCCTCAGGCAATAGATTCCCGCATGCAGCTGTCAAGCCTGCGCGTGTGAACAAAAATTGTACTAAGCCTGAGAGCCAGGTACCGCAGGAACAGGGTAAAACCTGCATGCATACATCATGTATATGTAAAACCTTGACTGCCAGACAGAGGGATTTCCAAAACCTAAGAATATTGAATAAAAAATATGAAAATCAAAATAGAAAGCAAATAAATTGTGGGAAACAATAATGAAGGTTGTCACGTAAATGAGATTGCCAAATCTTTATGAACCACAAAACACAACAAGGAATTGACGTAAAAATTATTAAAAATTCCCAAAATGTCCAGAAGATGTCTTAGAATCTACTAATACCCACTTCCACACATTTCACTCAAAAGAAATTAATACAAATTAAGGAAATGGGTCTGAATCATAAAAATAACAAATTAACATTTAAACACCTTCTCACAATTATTTCACAAAGAAATATGACAAGGACAAGGATAACAGATTTACCGCACCAGAACTACGTGCCAAACTAGCCCTGGCCAGCCTGCTAGCCTCAGCACCCAAGCACAACCCTCTTTACGTTCCCTGAGAAGGTCTTGTTACTCCAAAAAGTTATATAAACAACCCTTCTTAAGTTATTTAAACCCCAGTAATTTCTAAGTTAATCCAGACCCCTTTCCATCTGTGATCAAGTGTTTATGCAAGATGAACAAGTGATATATGGCTATAGTCTGATAGTATTATTAATAATTCTGGCCCCAACATTGATTCCGTGAAGAATATCAGCAAATAACCCCAATAATTTTCCTGAGACCCTTTCAACCATGAATCTCTGCAAGCTTCTTGGAGTAAGTACTTAAACTAGTAAGTTGTCTCCTCCTTGCACCCAGGCATAAGTGCTGTAAGAAAGCCAGTCCACCCATCCCCTTTAGTTAGTCTTTTGTTAGCAATCATTTAAGACCTCATTATACCAAGGTCTTTGCACAGTTCAAAAGAGCCCCTTGAAGAGAGGTTGTTATCCAATAAAGATCCCTAGTTTGCACAAACTGTGGTTCCTTTTGAAAAATATATATTTAAAAAAAACTTAATCCAACCAAACCAACCAAACTTTGCACTTGCTTTTAAATCAATTATTCAAGCATTTCACCGTAATTTTCTTGGAATTATTATTCCAACACCAATATCACTTTCTGTAGCTAAATGAAGGCAAAGTTCCTGGCATCAGGAAGCTGAAAGAGACTCAAAAGTCTGTCTGAAAAACCCCGCGGGGAGTACCAAAGAGGAACCCAAACCTCTAAGACAAACAACTACTCCTTATGCACCACCCTTACTAAGAATGCATAGGAATGAGACCTTCAGGCCTAGTCCTACTCCTGAAATGGAAAAAGCCCTCAAACCTTTACCCCCAATTTCTTAATGGCCTTGGTTCTCCAGTGAAGGAAAATAAAATCATATAAATTTCATTGAATTTATGGACTATACCATTAACTCTTATGACCTACAAGAAGCTATAGCTGTAGTCCCGTTTCCCAGAAAATTTGAAGGAGTATCTTTAGACTGGTTTATTAGTAAAAGAGAAGAATTGGGATCCTTCCCATGGAATTCTTGGAAAATTCTGATTAAAGATCAATTTGGTTCTAGAATGTGAAAAAGAATAATGATGGAAAATTTTAAAAATGCCTCATTTGATCCCTGAAAGGATAAGAGTCACAAAGGCTGCTTGGAACAGAAGAGAAGAAAACATTTCTTTTATCAAGAAGCTGATAAAGAGGAAGTAAATGAAATACTCCTCCACTTGTGTCCTGGAAATCTTAACCATAGTGTAAGATGGAGGATGAGCATGGATTCTGACTTACCAACTCTAATCAATGTGTTAGAAGAAGTCATAGACATTAATGGGTTAGAAAAGAAGGTTCCTTCTAGACCTAAAGAGAGCTTAAATATTAACAAAACCAGAGAACAACCCCCTCTGATAAATATCTCTGAAAATAAGAAACTTAATGAGAACAGGTATAAAGAGAGAATGCCTGGAACTTGTTGGAACTGTCACAAGAAAGGGCATATGAGACAAGAATGCCCATTTCCAAAAAAAAAGATAGAATTCTTGGAAGGAGAGCAGGAGGTTGAAGGGAATCAGAACTATGAAGATATAGCTGATACTGAAGGATCACTTTCTGAATGTGAATTGATCCTGACCAACCCTGTTAATTTTATAGAAGGAGATGTAGTCACTTCTTTAGATATCAATAAAATCCATGTTGACTCTAGTTTTCCCCTAACAATGGGACCCTACCATTATTCCTAGACATATCACGGATGTTAAACCATTAACAGTTAGACCTATGAGTGGTAAGAGTTATACTACTGGTCAAACTTTTTCTGAAACAGGATTTTATAAAGACAGACCTATAAGGTTATTACTGGATAGTGGGTTTTTCTTCTGATGTTTCTGTACTTAATTCTTAAACAAATGGGATTCCAATTGGAAAGAACACCTTTTGCCCGTCCCAAAAACCAAGTTTAGCTCTTGCAACTCTAACCAGAATTCTATTGTAGTATGGACTGCTCCTATAATATCACGCCATACTAAAGAATCTTTGAGAATAAAAATGAAATTTTTGGTATTTCTCAATGGATTATGTGACTACCTGATAACAGGAAATGATGCTTTATGTCTATATTTCATAGATGTGTTCCAGAGTAAAGGGAGGTACTTCACAGTGAGTGGTAATTGGGACAAAACTTTAAGATATGCAAAATCCAATCTCAATTCCCCTCTTCCACTTACCAAAAGCATTTAGAACAATTCAATCAAAAATAATTCTCTTGAGAAGCTCTTAATATGAAATATTAAACTTACTGAGGAACAGAAAAAAGATATATTGACATTCTGCTTTGAGAACCAAAATTCTTTCTGCACTAAAGATCACCCCATTGGTGATATCAAAGGACATGAAATGGTATTAACATTGACTAAAAAGCCTCCTTATCCTCCAAACCTAAGAAGACCAGCT
Organism: Puccinia polysora; assembly: GCA_025617555.3. NCBI lineage: Eukaryota > Fungi > Basidiomycota > Pucciniomycetes > Pucciniales > Pucciniaceae > Puccinia > Puccinia polysora. The sequence continues at coordinate 21,780,506 of CM062614.1, forward strand.
TATTCCTCTAGTTCTAAATCTCAAATAGATCATGAGGAACATATCCAAGAACCAATAAACTTACAAGTATTAAGGGAAGTAGGGCACAATGAACAAGTAGATGTTACCACACCTGTAATCATAGCTTGGAATAATGATAAGTCAAGGATGGTGGGATACTTCAGAATTCTCAATAATTACACTCAGGCAGATTATTATCCTATACCCCAGATTGATCATGCCCTAAAGAAATTGTCCAAAGCCAAATATATCACTACTATGGACATGCCTAAAGGTTTCCACATGATAACTGTAAGCCCTGAAAGCAGAAATTTCCTGAGGATAATCTGTCATTTGGGAATATATGAATATCTTAGGATGCCCTTTGGTATAAAGAATGCCCCATCACACTTCCAGAGAACAATGGATACAGTTCTAGTTAATTAAACCAGACAAGGGTGGATGATGGCATTTATAGATGTTTTCATCATATATTCTGATGATTGGGATACTCATATAAACCAAATAAGATTATTACTCCAAAATATCTCCAAAGCAGGATTAAAAGTATCCATGAAGAAATGCAACTTTGGATATGGAGAATTGAAATCCCTGGGGCATATAGTCTCTGGTCTAACTCTAGCTGCTGATGAAAATAAGAAAGCTGCTGTTATTGACAGAACCATGCCTCAGAATAAAACAGAGTTACTGTCATTAATTAGTTTTTTCAGTTACTACAGACATTACATCCCCAATTTTTGTATGTTAGCTAAAAATCTGTATGAAATATTCAACAGTTACACTCTCTTTGAAATGACACATGAGAGATTGAAAAACTAAGAGGAATGGAAAATAGCTATGACCTCCACTCCTATACTCATTCAACCACATTACTCCAAAGCTTTCAAAATTTAAATTGACTTGCTTATGGAAGGGTTAGGGGCTGCTCTACATCAAGGAAAAATAGAAGAAAAAAAACCAGTGGAGAAACCACTACTCTTCATATCTAGACAGATCAAAGACACAGAAAGGAGATATGGGGCCAGTCACATGGAATGCTTGGCTCTAGTATGGGCTTTAGAAAAGCTACACTATTGCTTAGACGGCACCACTTTACAAGTGAACACAGACTGTAATTCTGTAAGAACTTTCATGAACATGAAGACCCCCAGAAGACATATGCTCAGGTGGCAAATTGCTATAAAACAGTATAGATGCCAGCTGACTATAGTGCATAAAGATGGAGCTAAACACTAGAATTCTGATAGTCTAAGTAGGAATGCTTTTCCTCCTGACTGTAGAAATCCAGCATATGACCCTGAGGATTAAGATATCTTTCCTATCTTGAACATCAATTTTCTTGAATTAGATGCTCCAATTATGGGGATTTGCTTATATTAATTAGACACTGCTTTCTTCAATCTAGTGAGGTACCACTACTCCTCTGATATCAAGCTGCTGATTACCATTATGGAATTTGAATCCCTGGAAGAAGCTCTGATAAATATTTTACCTGCTTCATTACTTAAACCCTATAAAGCAGGCAGGTTTACTTTTTGGGATGGTCTCCTTTACTACAGAAACCAACATTCCAGTGTATTTGTACTAAGTTACAAAGAACATATACAACACATACTCCAGGAATGCCATGAAAACTGTTCATCAGGGCATCTATCCACTGAAAGAACCTTGGAGAAAGTAAAACAAACTTCTTGATGGATAGGCTGGAAATAAATCACTATTAAGTATCTTACTAGCTGTGAGACCTGCCAAAAATTTAATAAAAATACTGGAAAAAGGTTTGGAATCCTACAGAAGATCTCTGAACCCAAAGCTAGATGTGAAATAATTTATATGGATTTTGTCACTGGCCTTCCCCCTGGAGGTACTCATTCATGTAACTCTGTCCTGTTTATAGTTGACAGATACTCTAAGAAGGCACAATTCTTACCTAACAACAAAGAAGATAGTGCTATGGATGTAGCTCTACTATTTTGGAATGGGATTATTGCTGATGTTGGTATACCCAAGATTACAATAAGTGACAGAGACCCCAAATTCACTTCTGAATTTTGGACAAATCTACATGATATACTGGGTACTACTTTAGAATTTTCTGAAGCATACCATCCCCAGACTGATGGATTAGCTGAAAGAATGATACCAACCCTGGAAGATATGTTAAGAAGGTTCTGTAGCTTTGGTATTGAATAAAAAAAATCAGATGGTTATTGCCATGATTAGGTAATCCTGTTATAATAATGGCAAGCAATTAGCTTAGGAAAATGAGCAGTATTTAAATCAAAAGAAATTCTGGACACCTTGTTTCAATAATTGCTAATGGGCTCTCACAATGGGGCAATATTTCAGATAACATTGTTGATGAATTCAATTGGATTTTGAATGGATGATGGAAACCAGCAGGGAGAAGAGCTCCTTAAGTACAAAAGATTGGCCTCTTGTGAGCCTAGAAACCATCCCCTGGCCATAAAATGGCCAGGTTGGACCCAGGACACACCTGGGTCCGGTCTCAGGCACACATGGGGGGGGGTGTAACCGGCGGACATGTTGCCCCCCCCTTTCTCTCAAATCCCTGGAGGGGGTGGTCAAATCCCCCTACCAGGGGCCCTGGAAGTCAATACCCCCAGGACGTTGTCAAGGTAGGTGGGCTGGGAGGTGGTCAAATCCCCTCCAGCGCATTTCTTCTCCCCCTTGGTAAAGGGGGGGGGGGGAGCGCCCCTTTCAATGTTGGAGGGGTGTTCAATTCCCCCCCCCCCCCACCACCAGTTGCCTGGCTGCAATCAGCCCAGCCATCACATTTGGTGGGGGGGTGATGAGGTCCCCCCCAACCTGACTGGTTGCCTCTTGCAACTGGTGGCTGTCTGGTTCAACCCAGCCAGCCCTCCTCCTCCCCCTCGCCATGGCAAGCAAGGGGAGGGGGAGGAGCCAGGGCCATTTGCCCCAGATCCGCGGCTCTGAAAGCCGGCCACCACCCAGCGCAGCAGCCACAATCGGCTCAACAGCTGCAACAGGGGTGGGGGACCCCATTTTGAGTCCCTCTGCCCCCTACAACTTCCCCGCGCCGGTCATTGGGCCCCATAAAAGGGCCAAAAGCGAAAAAAGCGGCCCCAAGCGGGCTGCAACACGGGTGGAAGCCCAGGATGGGCCCCAACACAAGCGGCGTCCCCAATGGGCCTTCCCAAGCCCAAAAAGTGAGTTTAACATACTTTGGCGGGCCAGCCCTTCTGGCCAAGTATGTCCAAAATAAACCTTGGGCCCAATCATGCCCATACAAGCCCATCTGGCTGTATTTGCCCATATACCCCACCAGGCCCATGTACCAATAGGCCTGTTTCACACGTTTTGAGGCCAGTTTCCCCAAATCCGTGACATCCACACAGGCACGTATAGTCCGTGTGTGTTTCAAATGCGCCCCAGGGCCCACATGTGCATCCCATTTGGATTATACTCATATGTAGCACACGCGTAAGTGCATACATATTTTAACAAAGCCCACTCCCAGCTCTAGAAATGGCTTATAACAGTAGTAAGCATTCTACTAACAAAGAAGCCCCTTACATAATAGAATGAGGATGGATTCCAAAACTTCCTAGGAATAACTTAAACTATAACTTAGCCACCATCCATCCAAAATCTCTTGAATTCAAGAAAATAATAGACCTGGCAAATACTATTGCTCAAAATGTGTAGAAGAAGAAGTGGAATACAACAAAAAGAGATGGGACAAATCACACAGAGAACCTGAATTTAAAATAGTAGATCAGATCTTGATATCCACTTCCAACTTCAACAATTTAGCAGGTAACAGAAAGCTGAAACCAGCCTTTGTTTAACCATTTGTTATCAAAAAGAGGCATGGTAAAAATGCTGTAGAAGTAATCCTGAGTGAAGAAATATCAAGAAAACAGCCACTATTTCCTGTTAGCCTAGTAAAACAGTTTCAACCAAAAGAAGGTAGAAACCTCCCTCCAGCAATGATCCTAATAGAACCTGACCCTGTGAAAGAAAAAGGGAAAGTCAGAAGGATATTGAGAAACAAGAAAGAGAGAGTGCAAGGAAAAGATGTTGAACTATAATTAGTGAGATAAAAAGGGTAATATGCAGACAAAGATGAATTGTTACCAGAGAATAATATACCTGATGGAACAATACATCTTAGAAAATACAGAGCCAGAAAAAGGAACTGAAACACACATGGAATTAATTTCTTCCAAAAATGCTCCAGGTTTTTTCAGATATAGCCATATCTTGGAGTGGGGACATGTCAGCTTGCTACTATTGACCAGCAAGCTGCAGAAGTAACAAAATAAAATAAATAAAAATAATATTAAAATTAACCTAAGAAAAAGTAGGAAAACCATGAATATTATTGTAGAAATGGATTTTTCACCCAACATTAGGTAGGGTCACTCAGTGACCCCACTCTTTAATTCCAACTCCTTATATTTTTAGATAATTAAGAAAGGAAATACCAAAATACCACAGCACCATCATGGCACCTTCCTGGCCAATTAAGTATTTCACACGTATTGTCACGTATAGGTTTCACAGCTACAATTCAGTAAGAATTGAGGTGTTGTGTATATTTTATTAATTAAAGACAGAAATGTGTTCTGTCACAATTCCTGCACGCAGCCGCTGTAGCCAATACACCCGCGCGCGGATGAGATGCAGAACTGTCACCCTGTAAAAGATTTTTATTCAGCCCCAGGCCTCTGACAAGTACCCAGCCGCGGGACTACAAGTTGAAAAAGTGACTGTTGGCCTGAGAAACCTAGGTACCCCATAAACATGCTACAACCTACACAAGAACATTCTACATATTTAATAAATGTTCCTGTGGATTTTAGATACTCCAAAAATACATAAAAATATATAGAAATACCTAAATAACCTTTATATGTGTTTTTTATTAAATATAATTGAAAATACCAAGAATGTCAAAAATGAGATAATGACTATTTCTAAAAATATATTAAAATACTTTAATATGCAATTATGAAAACTAAAAGACATGACTTTTTTTTTGACATACTAAGGAAACCAATGATGTATAAATATTACATAAATACTCATGACTTATATTTTTAAATAATTTCTTTTAGTAAATAAACTAAAATTCGATAATAAGGAGTAAAATCAATGTCATGACTTTACTCCAATTATTTAATACATAATGAGAAATCACCTGACATAAGACTATCTGTAGTAATTTTTATAAAAATAATTATTAACTTACTGCAAAAATTTACTAAGGATAATTAATTAAATAATAAATAAAATGAACAGATCAGTGCTATTCACACGTCCAAACATAAATTATAAAGTAGAATAATTCCCATACCCTGTGGAATTAGATTTTACCCGTGCTACAGAACAAAGAACATGTGAAAGGCTGCCAATTTTTACCCTGATAGCCTCATTCTACCCCCGTTTGAGCCCCTGTACCCCTCAAAAGAACAATATTGGTACTCAAAAAGCTATAAATAATGAGCTCTTTTGAGGATATTGATATCCAGAGACCCAGTTATATTTACATCCAGACACAGTTCCCTGGTAATCAAATACTTATAAGAGATAATTAACTGATTTATGGCTTTAGTCTGATGAATAACATCCGTGCCCAACCCTTTTTATGAATTTAAAACTGCTGAACATCCTTATAACCCCAGTAACAGGTTTAACCCATCAGTTTACATCCCAAAAAGGTACCCAAAGGATTTAATAATATACCAGTGAGTATTATTATCCTTTCTCTGTTGTGGAATCTTGGTTACAAATCCCTTCCATTTCACTGTGTATTTTATATACATATTATCATTGCGCAATATATCCTTTAAAAATATAAATTAAAGGTTCCAATGTAACCAGGCCTACGTGTTTTCATACTGAATTCCCTGAAGAGAGGTTTTAAAGATTCCCAATATAATTGTGGCCCCTCTTTTAATTTATTTGATAATCAATTGATTAATATTGATTTTCAAAATTAAACCATATCCAAACCAATCAACCTTGCAATAAGCTTTATCCAAATATTTTACTTATTTTTACTTCATTTGTTGAATAATATATTTATAATTTATTCCATCACCTCTAGTAGCCAAAGGATAGCAAAGATCTTGGCATTCAAGAGCCTGACTGAATGCTTCATAAAAGGTGACCAATTTTCTTCTTAATGGTCACTGACCATTGCAAGTCTTTATGGATCGTGACAATTTCTTCTCACAGTGAACTGTTACCATTATAAGGCCTCATAAACAGTCACCAATGACATTCTCAATGGTCACCAACAATTTCAGTTCTTTATCAATGGTGAAAATTGATTCTCATGACCAACTGTGACCATTAGAATGACTCATAAATGGTGAGAAATTTTTTTCCTAATGGTTTCCAACCACTGCATTTCTGTATGGATGGTGAGAATTGATTTTCATTACTGACTGTGACCATTAGAATGGCTCATTCACAGCCAAAAATTTTCTTCTTAATGGTTGCCAACCATTGATTATCCTCCCAGAATTCAACCATTGGATGGCCTCATGGACAGCAACCAATTTTATTCTTAAAGTTTGCAGAACATTGAAATTCTTCATGGATGGCAGCCATTGGATTGCCCCAGGGACAGGGACCATTGTGCTTTAAAGTAGACAGTAACAATTTCCATTGTAGATGAATGGCAACCATTGACCCTCCTCTGGGGGGCATCCATTTTAATGGCTCTTGGAAGAAATTAAAAGAGTTCTATATGTTTGTAATCCATTGAAGTGCTTTGATCATTCAATTCAACCATGAACATCAGCCTATCAAAAAATCTACTGGAAGGAAACCATGAATATCTTTCATACATGAAGAAGGTTAAAGAAATTTGAGCATGTCTTCCATTGAAGTGGTTCAATATCTTCCAGCATAAGAGTGGAACACAAAATGCCATGCAGTGAACCATCTTATCTACACATATGGGAGTATTGGTTACAGGTGGTGGAAAGATGGGAATTATGTGAATTTTGAGTAAAAATTGACCCTGGAATATTAGAAAAAATGTACTTCTCAAGAATTTTGGCATCAGGATCCGTTGTGACAAATCTGACAGCAGGTACTTCTCAGAGAAGCAACAACTTAGTAAGGTTAACCTGGCATGTGTAATAAGGTTAAATATGCATTGCAAATGATCAAAAAACCTTCAAAAATTAATTAAAATATTATATAATCAATTTTTAAATTTTTCAAATAATAAATCAAGTATTGAAGGTTACTACAAACCAGACAGATCCTGATAATTCAATACCAGAAAACACTACAAGAAGTGTGTGAGAATTATTGTCCCACAATCTTATTCAAAGAGTAGTACTTAAATCAAAAGAAATGCTGAGACAATAATGTCTTATGATTGATCCTTAATATGAGGAAGAGGCAATGGCAAACTTGTGAATTTGAATGAATTGGTGAATGAATGGATTTAAAATATCAAGGAGAAGAGATCCTTAAATACAAAAGATGGTGCCCATGTGGAGCTCATTTAATGGCAAGGAAAAGGCATAAAATCCCCCCCAAATGGGCTCTACAGGCTCTAAAAGCCTTGTTAATTGGGTTGGGCTTACTCAGCCCACTTAGCACCAGTCCCTGAAGACTTATGACCAGCCTTTACTGGTTGGTTTTGTTCTTTCCACCGTTCCTGGGCGGAATCGGCTCTTTTTGCTGTTCAGACCCTGGCTGGTTTTCCCTTACAACCAGCCTGTTTTACCTCTGAAACCTCATTGGTCCTTATTACCAACTTGCATGGCTGGTTGCCTTCCACAACCAGACCCTCGCCCTCAGATTGGCCAGGGTGGACCTAGAAAAACTCTGGGTCCAGTCAAACTTACAGGGGGGGGTGAAGCCAGCAGACATGCATGTCCCTCCCTCTCTCTCTCTCTCAATCCCTGGAGGTAGCAATCAAATCCCCCCCAGGGAGCCCTGGATATAAATACCCCCAGGGCAACACAAACTATAAGTGGGCTGGGCGGTGGTCAAGCCCACCCAGCCTCAGGTCAGCTCCCCCTTGGTAACGGGGGGGAGATGGCCCCTTCAGCCTTTTTGTTGCTACACAAGAGGTGGGGGGTGGTCAAATCCAACCCCACCTTGCCCCTTGCCTTGTTGCGGCTGGCCCAATCAGTCCACACATAAGGCAGGGGGGTGATCAAGTCCCCTCCCACCATACTGGTTGCCTTGTTGCGGCAGGCCTGGCAGGTTAAGGACCAGCCAGCCTCCTCTCCCCCTTGAAATCCAGCAAGGGAAGGGAGGGAGGCAGGGGACGTTGGCCCCGCAGCTGCTACTAAACAAGCAATTAAAGCCACACAAGCGGGTGGGGGGACTCCAAAAAGAGCCCCCTACCCCATACAATGGCTCTGCATGGGCCTTTGGCCCTGCAACGGGCTTCATAGAGAAAAAAGAGGGCTTCAACATGGGCGGCGGCCCCAAAGGGCTGTAGAGGCCCAAAGACCATTTTCAGCTTGCTACTATTGCAGAGGAAGCTGCAAAAGTAACAAAAATAACATAAAATCAAAATAATTACATTTAAATTAGAAAGGAGTAAGAAAATTCATAAATATTATTTCAGAAAGACATTCTTCACCCAAAATTAGGTAGGGTTACTCACTGACCCCACCCTTGAAATCCAACTCCTTATATTTTTAACAATTAAAAATAGAAATAACCAAAATACCATGGCACCACCATGGGACTTTTTGGTAAATTAAATATTTCACACATATTGCCATGTATAGGTTTCACACCAAAAATTCAGTCAGAATTGAGGTGTTGTGTATATTTTAGGAGTTACACACGGAAATGTGTTGTGTCACAATTCCTGAAAGCAGCCGTGGAAACCAATAAACCCGCCCTTGGCTGAGCAGCAGCAATGCCACCCTGTCAGCGTAACCTGAAAAGCCATGTACGAAGCCCCAGGAATCTGAAAAGTACGCAGCTGCGGGACTATGGGCTGACAGAGTGACAGGAAAGCTGAGGAGCTCAGGTACCACTTAAACATACTACAAACTACACGGGAACATTCTAAATATGTAATAAATGTTCCCGTGGATAGCATATAATCTAATAATACATAAAAGTGTATAAAAATACCTAAATAACCTTTATACGTATTTTTTATCAATATAATTAAAAATACCACAAATGCCAAAAACAAGATAACTACTATTTTTAAAAATATATTAAAATACTTTAATATACAATTGTTAGAACTTTAAGGCATCAATATTTTTTTTAAATACTAAGAAAACTAATGGTTTAAAAATATTACATGAATTCTGATAAATTATATTTTAAAGTAATTATTTTGGGTAAATCAACTGAATTTTGAAAATAAGGAGTAAAATCAATTTCACAATTTTACTCCAAGCAATTAATAAATAATGAGAACCCACATGACATCAGATTACTTGTAGGAATGTCTATTAAAAAATTATTAACATAATGGGAACATTTACTAAGGATAATTAATTAAAAATGAACAATATGGACAGATTAGTGTTATTCACACGTCCAAAAACATCAATTGAAAGGTAGAATAATTCGCATACCTGTGGAATTAGATATTACCCATGCTATATCACCTAGGAAACGTGAAAGGCTACCACTAGCGACCCTGCTAGCCTTTTTTTCTGTCCCTTTGAGCCCCTTTATCCCTCATAAGGCCAATATTGGGACCCCAAGAGCTATAAATAAGGAGCTCTTTTGAGGATATTAAGACCCAGAGACCCAGTTATATTTACATCCAGAAACCATACCAAGATAATCAAATACTTATAAGAGATAATTAAGTGATTTATGGCTTTAGTCTGATTAATATTATCAGTACCCAACTCTTTTTATCAACTCAAACTGCTAAAAACCCTTTTTAACCCCAGTAATAAGTTTAACCCACCAGTACATGTCCCAAACAGGTACCCAAAGGATTTAATAATATACCATTAATTCTGATTATCCTTTTTCTGTCGCAGAAGCTTGGCTAAAAGGCCCTGTCACACCACTATATATTTTATATATATATTATCTTTGGGCAATATATCCTTTAAGAATAGAAATTCAAGGTTCCAAAGTAACCAGGTATACGTGTTTTCATGTGAATTCCCTGAAGAGAGGTGTTAAAGATCCCCAATATTTTTGTGCCCCCTCTATTAATTTATTTAATAATCAATTTATTAATATTGATTCATAATATTAAACCATAACTTTCAGCTCTCTGATACCAGGAACCTTGCAGTCCTTTAGCTGAAGACAGTGATAAAAATGCTGGAATGATAATAATAATTATTATTCCCATAATAAACACTTAGAATCTCAAATAAATGATTTAATAAGAGCAGATGCAAGGTTTAATTGGTTTGGTAGTAAATGGTTTTCAATATAAGATAAAAGAGGGGCCACAGTATTATACTACTGGGGATCTTTACAGAATAGCAACCTCTCTTCAAGGGGCCTCCTTAGGCAGTTTAAGAACCTTGGAATAAATATGGGTGCCTTAGAAAGGACTTATTCCACTAATGGCTGGGCTTAACAGCACAAATGGCCTAGACAGGAAGGGTAACACTCACTCTGAGCACTTCACCACGAAAATCCTGGAATAATTGGAAGGGTTTCAGAGCAGATGGGGTAGATTGCTTGACTAAACTTCAATGGTTGATTGCTTAATATAGGTAAATAATACTACTGCAGACTAATTCATAAATCACTTGCTTATTTTCATATAAGTACTTGATTAACAATGAAACGTTTTCTGATTGATAATAAATAATTCCTGGTAACTGATGATGGAATAATGGATCCAAAGAGGTCTGTATAAATACCTTTTTGGGGTGATTTTGGTCTTCTCAGGGCACGTAGAGAGGGTTCTGTTTGTGGGCTGAGGCTGGCAAGCCAGTCAGGAAAAGATTAGCACGTCCGCTTGGTGCTGTAAATCAGCTGTCCTTAGATCTGCTGGATTTCTGTATTATTTTAGTCACAGGATCTGTTAATCTGTTATGGCGTAAATTTGATCATTCTGTACTCATCCTTTATTTTTTCTATTGATATTGCTTTAAAGCGTGCAGATGTGGATTTTTACTGATTTCTCATTATCTTCTGATCATGTAGATCCTTTTTAATAATTTTTATGAACACTTCTTGTAGTTTTTTGTGGTCTTCAAAGATCAGGATCAGTGATTTACGTGGTAATCCTTGATCTCTTATTTATTATTAAGAAATGTTTCAAACTTAACTTTCATTCATTTTATTCAATTTTTGATCTTTTTAGATCATTAGTAATGCATATGTCCATTTATTACATATACTAGGCAACCCTAACTAGGTTGTAGCTCTTCTGAGCGGTACCTGGTTGTCAGATTAGTCACGACTGATCCAGACGCGGGGATCAGTTATTACAGATGCGCGCGGGGTAGGATCCGCTGCGTGCGTGGCAGAATCAGCTGCGCGCGGGTCTCTAGTACGCAGGAACCTGCTGCTACTAGTATGTAGGGATATGTAATGATGCCAGGCTGCGCGTGGGAATTTTGACATAACAAATTTCCGCGTGTAACTTCTAAAATATACACAACACCTCAATTCTGAGTGAATTTTAGGTTTAAACCCTATACGTGAAAATACGGGTGAATCATTAGAATTGCCAAAAAGTGCCATACTGGTGTCTTAATTTTTAGTACTTTTCTTTTTAATTATTTTAAAAATATAAGGACTTGGAATTGAAAGGTTGGTTAAGTGAGTGACCCTACCTAATTTTGGGTGAGGAATCCATTCCTGTAATAATATTTATGGATTTCTCACTCCTTATTATGTTAATTGAGGTATTCTTATTTTTCATAGTTTCTGTTACTATTTGAAAGTTTTGCTCTGTACATAGTAGCAAGCTGACAATAACCAAACCAATCAACGTTGCAAAAGCTTTTATCCAAATATTTCATGGAATTTTGCTGCATTTATTGAATAATATATTTATTCTTTATTCTATCACCTCTGGTAGCTAAAGGACAGCAAGGGTCTTGGAATCCAGGTTGCTGAAAACCATAAAACACATACTTTGGTGGGCCAGCCCGTCTGGCCAAGTATGTCCAAAACAAACCTTGGGCCCAGTTATGCCCAAATAAACTTATCTGACTTAGGTGGCCTATCCACCCTGGTGGGCCCATTAAGGCCCATGTCCCAAAATACCTGGAAAATGTGTTTTTGCACCCAAATGTCCAAAACTAATAAAATTCCCATAGGCCCATGTGGCCCAAGTGATGTCTAATGGGCCATAGAGGTCCATTTGTGCATCCCATTTGGATTACAGACTAAAATTCCCACAACATGAGTGGATCCTTATTTTAACACAGTGGCCATAAAAATTATCAAAAACTACCTAAGTGCTCATCAGATGATGGAAAATCAGTGGATATCAAAATCTGTCTACTTGAAACCAACATTAATAGTAAACATGAAGTATAAGTGCAGAATGATCAGATTTAAGCCATTAACAGATTAACAGATCCGGTGCCTAAAATAGTACAGAAATACAGCAGATATGAGGACAGCTGATTGACAGAACCAAGTAGACGTGCTCAATTTTCCCTGACTGGCCTACCAGCCTCAAGGGTGGCCTCCGTGAGTGACCTCAACCTTTTTTTGGTTTTGGAATCCATTTCTGCAATAAAAGTACCCACTTGTTCTTAATATTTTCTTTATTTTATTTTGGTTTTCTGTTTTTATTACTTTGATAGGTTGCTCTGTGCATATTAGAAATCTGACATGTGCAATGAGTTAATTAACATGAACTGAGCTTGTTTGACCCGTTTGATGAAGCCAATCAAGTACCTGTGACTGGGTTGTGGGCTGCCAATGGGGTGCCCATGTAGATCAAATGAATTTACACTAATTAAATTGCAAAATTCTAGAAATTATTGGGTGCTTAGCATGATGAATACAACGTTGTCTGATGTGATGTTGATTCCAACACCAGCCGCCTGAATGCAGGCAAGGAGCACATAAGTTGTGCTACTTTCCAGAGACTGATCAAGAATTGATTGTTCCTGTTTTTCTATCAGCCCTCCATCCAGTCAAAAGGAGGAGATTCTGTATTCATCTAATGGCATTCCAATCCATTGAATGGTGGGTGGAAATGAGCTGTTAATTGGGGTATGATTGGAAACATTAGAAAAAGATGGCAAGCTTGCAGAAAAAGGTAGCGGTTCCAATGCAATAAGACCAAAAATTTGCTTGCTCCGGATACCACCACCAATCCTGGATGAATAATCCTTACAAGCTGTTTGAATTTGGAGCTCTCAAGGCATGTTTCAATATCAATATGGTGAGTGATTTTTTCAACTCCCATTCAGTGATCCTTGGGACCCAACTCTTCTGTCATGATGAGTCATTGATTTTGGTCCATGATAACACTGAGGTCTGCAAAAACCAGAGGTTTAGATTCTCCAATGAGCTGGCCAAGATCCTTCAGGAGTGATGACTTCATTGGCTTGGATCCATCAGGGGCTGGCTGATTCTTAACTTTGGAAATAAATTGGTCCTGGACTTAAAAGTAGAAGTATTTGGCTGCAGGTGATGGTGGTGTCTTGATTTAGTTGTGAGTAATCCTGGGGAGATTGGAAAGCTCATAAACCATGGTCCTTCAAAGAGCTGTGTGTTGGAGGACCCTTTTTTTTGCAAAGTCCCCCACTTTTAGATGGGGCAAAAGGTGTTGAGCAGGTGAGGCTGAAAGTGCTCAAAGTTTCCTGAGGATGAGCAGAGATTAGGCAGAATGAAGGATAAGATTTCAGACAGAGTGACAACATGGAAAAGAAGAAAAGGTGAAGACAAAAGAAAACAGACTTACCCAAGGATACACAGAGGTGAGGCAGAAGGAAGGATGAGAGAGGAACCTTCAATATGAAATGACCTCTGTCCTCAGGTAGTAGTAGGCAGATGAGTGTCACAGAATTTGACATGATTCTTGAGAGTGGGTTGTGTGTAGTTTAAGCTTCAATAGAAGATTCATTTCAGCATGAGGTTGGATAGAAAGAACAATCATAACTAGCAGGATCACCTTCAATAGAAGACCCAGCACGACTATGGGCCTAGCAGTGATTTAGAGTGAAGTAAGCGGCAAGGAGGCTGAGTATGATGGAAAGAAAACAACAGCAGAGATGAGATGAGCACACAGCCTTGAAGGTAGTTGAGAAACAAGAGTTACTTACCGGTCTCAGAATCCCAAGATGTTGTACGCACGATTTAGAAATTGTACAAGGAGAACATCTCAGGACTTGAGCCGGCAAGCCATCTATTTAAGTCTTGTCCGCTTGGATTGTTTGCTTGGAATTAGAGTGCGGGCACCGGGCCTTCCGCGGTGTTTCAGATGTGGACTGTGCTGTAGACACCGCGGAGGTCCTCAGAGTAATGAGTTTTGTAACAAGCCAGTCTTACAATTTTGAAGAAAGAAAATAGCAGAATGAAGCCTATACCACAACAGGTTGTGACAGTGACTGAGACATGAATGGAAATGTGGAAATGAGGACATAGAAGGTGTAGGAAATATAGATGTGTGAGGGGAGAACAAGAAGTGCGGTGTTGTATACCAAACCTGTCCTATAGCCATCAGACTCATTTTATCTTATTTAATTATTATTAAAGTCAAGAAAATAATAAATAAATTCCAAACCCCTCATAAACTATACTCTAAACTCAAACCAACCTGAAAACCCAAATCAATCACCAGATAAACCCCCTCCAACCAAATCAACACCTGTCACAATAACAGCCCAACACCTGGCACAGACTGGATTATGTCACATGGATTAATGAAAATTCCTAATTGAATATATAATCAAAGGATTTTTGCTTAAAATAACCACACAACAAAACACCATACCCCATACCAGCAGGACTTAAACCATATCAGTACCAATGTCACACTACAACCAGTACTATAACAACTCAGTACACATGACTCTTCTGGAACTTTAACCACCAGATAAGCCCTCTGAAGCGTCCTTTCAAGCACTCTGATACTCATTTTTCCATCATTCCAACCATACAACACACATACATGCACCAACAGAAGTAGGGGCTCATGCAGCCAAGGATCTCTTAATTCTCACCCACCAGCAATAAAAACTCAGTACACAGGACTTTTCTGGAACTTTAACCACAAGATGAGCCCTCTGAAGCGTCCTCTCAAGCACTCTGATACTCAGTTTGCCACCATATCAACCATACAACACCTGCAAGCCACACTCTCAAGTTACCCAAGGGGACATGTGGTAAAACAGCATACCTCATATCTCCACAAATAATTACATTTAAACAGCATGCAGGTAGTTCCTGCAACATTTCAAACATGATAAGGGATCAGAAGCGTCCTAAGAAACACCCAGCACATGACTTTCCACCACCAAACCCATGCAGGTCACACCATTCAAGCTACCAAAGAGGGCTTGCAGCTGCCAAGCATGTTTCATGCTTTTCCCAACCAGCAAAATTAACTCAAGCTGCAGGCAACTTCTGCATCATTTTTTTATACAAGATAAGCACTCAGAAGCGTCCAGATCAAGCCATTTTTATCTGTTATCTCATATCTTAGCCTGACTCTCAAAGATTGACCTAAAAAATACAGTTATCTCTCAGCCTGATTTACACATTTTATCACCTGAATGATTTGTCTCATGTAACTGTACCCTCCTGTGCTTCAAAAGTGCAGAGAGAGGCTCAGAACCGCACTCAGGGGAGTCCTGAGCATCCCCTGAGGAAGTATTTTTCCATTTAAGGAGGGCTTTTTTGCCCTATCCAAGTTGTATGGCATGGCATCAGCCCCAGAGTATGTCATCAGCCCCCACCCATGATGTATGACTACTAAGATCTATGGCCTTTGCCTGATCAGTACCAGCTTGTTAGTGAAACAGACTCAAGGTGAAAGGAATCAAACACGAAATTATTGTTGCAAAATTTACCAAACTCCTGGTGTTTTTGAAGAAGGATTCTTGAGAAAAGGCCTGTTATTCAGCACCTATCTTTTAAGAGGGAAAAACCCCTTATTTTTTTGATCAGTAAATTCATAAAAGAGGAAGATCACAACAGAAGAACCAACCAAGCTTTTTTTCCGCCCAGCTCCCTGTGGGAAAGCCCATCTTTGGGTCCTCCTACTTGTTAAACAACTTTTATTCAACCCTTAAATCCTTTAATTGGAATTGGAAAAATAGTCAGAAAAAGTCGAAAATTCTTGATTATTAATTGGTGGAAGCTTTCCAATAAATCCAATCCAACCTGGAATATTCTGGCAATTCCTGAAAATCTCTATCAAAAATTAATCTAGATCTCATAAGAGACATATTTTAAGTCTCAAAGAAACCAGCCACTAATTGAAAAAATTATTGTGCAGACTTATTATAGTTCAGAAGGGCAGGCAATTCAAAACCACCTTAGCTTACCTCTATCTATTCAAGAGTATTATTAAACTAAATTCCCCTTCTAGTTAATTCCAGAAAGCTACTTTCTAAATAATCCCATAATCCCTTGGAGTCTTCTTGGAGATTGAAAATTGGAAAGCTTGGACACCACCAGAAGTCAATGTGAAGGAATCCCAGGTCCAATGGGGAATGAGGAAGTCCCAGAGATTGGCTGAAAAGCACCAAGGAAGTTCCAAACCAGTGAACCAAGACCACCCAGAGCCAGAGAATGAACCAGTCAAGGAGGTTGGATCCAGGAAGAGAAGAGTAAGTTATCCAGGAGCATGGGTTGAGGAGGATGGCCAGGACTCAGGTGAAGAAGAAGACCCCCCAGAAGAACCTGTGAAAAAACCTGAAATTGAACCTGTGGAAGTGAACAAGGAAAGGTCAGAACCAGTATATACTGAAGGAGGAACCAAGATTGAAGAAAGCCTGAAGAAGAAAATATTAAAACAAAGCTTTAACCTTCCCTTGGAGGAGCTCCTTTCAGTTGCACCAAACTTCTTCCAGAATCTAAAAGATATAACCCTTGAAGGAACCTTTGACTTGAAGAAAGCCTCTAAACCATCATCCAGAAAAAACAATAGGAGGATTAATGGATTTCAACACCATTTTGAAGACTATTCTGATGAAGAATACCCATGTTCCATTAGCAGCAACCTCACCTATGCTTGCCCATTGGGATTCATAGACATTTGGATAAAAGGAAAGAAGATAAAGGCCCTGGTGGATACTGGTGCTGAATTAAATGTCATAACTGAACAGGTGGCAATCCAGGCAGGCTTGGTGTCCAGGGAATTATTCATGAGGTTTACAGGAATTGGAGGCCACTCAACTCCACTTATTGGTTTGGCTGAAAGAAAAATAGTTGAAATAACTCCTGGGGAACCCAAATATGCTCACTTCTTCATAGCCAAAGGATCAATGCATACAGTTCTGGGAAGATCCTTCTTGGTGGGTCATAAAGTCAGGTTGGAGTTATCCAAATATAAAGGAGAAGTTATAAGCTATGAAATAGCAGAAGGGGAAAGGTTATGCATCCCAATCTGTTCACCAAATCAAGTTGGATGGCAGGTGACACCACCAAGAAGACCATTGGGGATGAATAACATCACAGCAAATCTGGAGGCCAAAAAATACCAGGAAGAAGATTGGACCAGTGGACAGGATATACCTGAAATGAACTTGGAAGGCTTACCAGATCCTTGGGAAAATAATGTTCTTACCCCATCAATCTATGCAGAAGAACCAATTGACAGGACTTGGAATGATCTCCTTGATAAAATGGAAGCTGAAGAGAACCATGAGAATTTCCAAAGATTATTTGGAGGGTTCAGGACCAACCTTGAAGACATGGAGGGAGAAAACTGGGAGGAGTTACCTGCTGCAGGCCTGGACAACTCTGAATTTATTGAATTACTCAACAACCAAGCCACAAATGCCTTTCTGATAGATGGTGATTGGCCATCCCATTATGGAAAAGTTCCTTGGGTCATCAGGTATAGTTTATACTATGGGGAAGAATGGGCCAAGGATTGGATGAAATGTTTGGTGGTAATGTACCAGGTAATACCAGACCATGTCAGGTGGTCAGGGTACCTGGAGGAGTAAGTCCCTCTCTCTACTTGATTCAATTGATGAAGAAGTAAGCCTCCAGTTTCCTTTGGTGAGCTGAGGGAACGGGTGGGCAGTACCACCACTGTAATATTTCATTGTAAGTTTTTTGAAGCTGACTTCATTTCCACAAGAAGAATAAATATCTATATACTAAAAAAAAAGAAAGAGGTATCAGTTATCCTTGTTACTCCTCTTTATTTCAAAGAAAAGAATATACTCACCACTCTTTTTAGGATCAAATCCTTCTCATCAACCACAGAAGAACCATCAAGATCATTGAAAAAAAGAAGCAGAAAAAAAAATCCAAAAAATCCTATTAAAAGAAAAAAGAGGTATCAGTGATGTTATTGGTACCCCCAACAAAAAAAATAAATAAAATAAAAATATACACTCACCACTTTTCTACAATCAGAATTCTTTCCCCTATGATCAAAAAAAAAAATAAAAACAAAGCAAAAAAACCGTATATACAACAAAAATCCTAAAAACAGGCAGCAAGAAATCAGGCATCAGTAATACCCCCCTCAAAAAATGAATAAATATCAAACTCACCCTCTTAAGTTTTTCTCTGATTCCTTACTACCCCTGGAAATGCGCAAAAAAAAAGCGTTATTAGTATCCCTTTTCTATAAGATTAAAAAAAAGTAATAATAATAATAAAAATATATAAAAGGGGGAAAGAGACGCACCATAGATTCAACCGCGTCGCTCCTCATCACTGTGGACCAAAAAAAAAAAAGAGAAAAGATATCAAAATAATATTATTAATAATATTTTTTTTTAAAAAAAAAAAAAAAAAAAAAGAGAGAGGCTCACCTCGGACCAAAAAGCGCAAGCACGCGCTTGGCGTCATACAGACAGGCATAAAGGTCTTCCAGTTCCGACCCTCTGGACCGCACGTTCCTGGCGCGGCATTGGAGGAAGATGGCGGTGGAGCAAGCTAGGTTGCGGAAAACCGCCAATGGCTCCCCTTCAAAGGGCAAGCCCGCCTGGTCATTGGAGGTTGGGCCAGGGCGCGACCGGGCTGGGAGGTTTGACCAGTCCGACGCGAACGATCAATAAAAAAAAAAAGAAAAGAAAAGAGCAATAAGTCAGTAAAAAAAAGCGAGAAGGGAGAAACAACCAAAAACGGACTAACTATTGGGGCTGGCCTCTTGGCCGTGGTTGTGGATAATGTTGGCCGGGATAGCCGTCTCGGCGGGACACCCGTTGGTTGGTCGGCCGGGCCACCCAAACGACCTTGACGGAAGCGCAGGAGGTTCCGAGTCAAGGCGAGGTTCCGGAATGGGGGCAGGAAGGCTTGGGAGTAGGGCCCCAGTGAGCTGCAAGTAAATAACTAGGTCGGGATGAGGGTTGGGAATTTTCCAAGCTTAGGACAACAATCAGGACGCGTTTTTTTTTAATTGTTCAATGAAGAAGGAGGGAGGGAAGCCAATTCCCCAACCCCCCCTCCTTTTAAAAAAAAAAAAAGAAGAAGAAGAAGAAAGACCTCAGCGAACCAAGGAAACGCCGCCCTGTCAATTGCCAGCGGCGGCGATTGGGGCATACAACGCTATTGGCCCCCAGGGGGCCTTCTCGACACCACTACCCTCCCCATTCAAGGCTTATCGGAGTCCGAATCGGACTTCGAGTACAGAACAAAGCCTTGAGGCAAGATCTGCCTCGGCTTCAATCGCTGAAGGGCTATACACAACCCCAAACCCGACCAACAACCCGGCCGCCGAGTCGGCATTGCGCCCGTATTGCTCCGCCACTACCACCAACCCAACCATCCGACCAGGCCGTTGGGGCCATGACCTATCTATGCCCGATTGGACCGCAATCTCACCCCCCCCCCCTTCTTCCTGCAACCGAGGCAATTGCGATTGCTGGTTTTTGCAAGGTTCCTATTGCCGCCAAGCGATTCCAAAAAAAAATGATAATGATAAAAAAAAAACAATGAAAAGAATAATGACTAAATAAAAGAAAGAGAAGAGAAAAAAAAGAAAAAATAAAGAAAAAATAAAAAAATGAGGGAGGAGCAATAAAGGGAATGGAGCCCGTATTGCCGCCGTCGCCAATACCGCCCACTCCCTCCTGCAACCCGGGAAAGGAGCAGTTGCGGCTGTTGCAAGAATCGCCACCGCAAGGATAGACAAAAAAGGACATCATAAGGGTCCCCTGCCAGACCTAAAACTGCAAGATTTACGCGACAAAACCCCCCCACCCCCTTATCTTGATCCGGCCAACGTGGTCCCCTGCATGACCTAAAACTGCAGATTAGATCTAAAAACTTTTTTTTTCCTTAAAACTAACAATTACCAGGGTCCCTGCAAGGCCTAAGACTACAGAAAATCCCAGACTTGTCTTAAAAAAAAAAAAAAAAGGAGAAGGGAGTGATAACCAAAAAAAGAGGTTTAGTGAATAATAACCAAAAATAATAAAATGGTAACAATAAATAACAATAATAAATAAGTGTTTAGAAAGAACAATTAAATATTAAATAAAAAACCTCTTAGAAAAACCGCAAACAGCCCACCATGGACCTCCAGGCCATGGCAGCCAAATACAAATCTGTAGAAAAGAAAGTTAGACCAGTCAACTAGCCCATCCCTCAAGATCTCAACCCCCCACTCCAAAGACCACCTCTTTCCAGGGACCCTTACCAAACACCCCTGATGCCATACCCCCCGGAATTTAAGCCAACACCTAGGATAACCCTGGAAAAATTGAAGATGATCAACCTAGGACCAGAAGGATGGCTCAAATCAGAAGAAATAAAACTTCTTCAACATGTAATGACCTTAAGAGAAAAGTCTATTGCCTTTACAGAAGAAGAAAGGGGACTTTTAAAACACTCTTATGGTCTCCCTTACAAAATACCCCTATACCTCATGAACCCTGGCAGAAGAGACATATCCCAATACCCCAAGCTCTCAGGAAAGCTTTTACAGAATTAGTAAGGAAAAGGATAAGCTCTGGCCTTTATGAACAATCCACCTCCAGCTACTCCAGCCCAGTCTTCCCTGTAGAAAAATCAAATGGAAAACTCAGGATAGTACATGACCTCCAACCATTGAACAAAGTTACCATCAAGGATGCTGATCTGCCACCAAAGATAGAAGAATTTGTAGAATCCTTCCCTGGGAGGGCCTGCTATGGCCTTGGAGATATCATGGGAGGATATGATGAAAGAGAACTAGACAAAACCTGAAGACCAATGACTACCTTTGAGACTACCTTGGGAAGATTACAGCTCACCAGACTACCTCAGGGGGGCACCAACTCAGTAGCAGTTTACCAAGCTCAAATGACCTGGATTCTCCAAGAATAAATACCAGAAGATGTTGGAATATTTGTAGATGATTGGGTGATCAAAGGCCCCAGATCAAGATATCAGGAAGAAACTCTAGAGGAAAACCCCAAGATAAGGAGGTTTATCTGGGAATATGCCATAACCCTGGAAAGGATACTATTTGGGATTGAGGAGGCTGGACTCACCATCTCAGGGGAGAAGTTTTCATGCTGTGTCCCTGCACCAAACATAGTGGGGCATGTTGTTAGAATTATGGCCAGCAATTAGCTTAGGCAAATGAGCAGTATTTAAAGCAAAAGAAATGCTGGACACTGGGTGTCAATATTGGCTAATGGGACTCTCACAATGGGGCAATATGTTGGATGAATTTGATTTGAATGATGAATGAATGGATGGAAAAAAGCAGGGAGAAGAGCTCCTTAATTACAAAAGATTGGCCTCTTGTGATCCCATGATACAACAAGCCAAAAGGCAAATTTTCCGCCCCAAAAGAGCTCTACAGGCTCTACTGGCCTTGTTACTTGGTTTGGACTACATCAGCCCACATGGCATCAGTCCCTGTACCCTTACAACCAGCCTATTCCGGTTATTTCTGGTGTTTACACCTCAATGGGGCTGAACCATCCCCTTAACTGTTCAATCCCCTTGGCTGGTTGTCCGTTACAACCAGCCATGATGACCTCATTACCTTTTTTACGGGCTGGTTGCCTCATGCAGCCAGCCCCTGGTCCCTCAAATGGGCCAGGTGGGACCCAGGGCACACCTGGGTCCGGTCTCAGACTCACATGGGGGGGGGGTGACCAGCAGACATGCTGTCCCCCCCCCCTCTTTCTCTCAAATCCCTGGTTTGGGCGTTCAAATCCCCTCACCAGAACCCTGGGGGTCAACACCCCCAGGGCTTTGTCAAGAAGGTTGGCCTGGGAGGTGATCAGGTCCCCCCAGGCCCATTGCTCCTCCCCCTTGGTAAAGGGGGGGGGAGAGCGCCCCTTTGATCGGTTGCCTCAACCGCTCAATGGTGGAGGGGTGATAAATTCCCCCCCACCTGCCCGTTGCTAAGCTTGCAATTGGCGCCGCTACCTCCTTGGACAAGGGGGTGGTCAGGTCCCCCCTGCCCTGACCAACCGCGCTGTTGTGGTTGGTTGCTGGCTGGTTCAACCCAGCCAGCTTGCCCCCATCCCCCTTGCAAAAGCAAGCGAGGGGAGGGAAAGCAAGCCGGGGCCGCAATCCCCAGCTCCGCGGTGCTGGTTGCCGGGCGCGACCAGCCGGGCCCGCGCAGCATACCACCGCGCGGGATCCCTCGGCCGCGCGACAGCCCCCCGCGGGCCATTGGGCCCCACGTGGGCCGTACCAAGGAACACAGGCCGCAACATGGGCGGCGGCCCCAATGGGCCGCCACAAGCCCAAATCATGAGAATTACATACTTTGGCTGGCCAGCCCATCTGGCCAAGTATGTCCATAATAAAGCTTGGGCCCTTTTATGCCCAAATAAGCACATCTGGCTTTGTTGGCCTATCCACCCTGGCGGGCCCGTGAGGGCCTTTGTTCCAAAAGACCATAATAACATGTTTTGGCGCCCAAATGCCCAAAAACAATAACACCCACATAGGTCCACGTGGCCCACGTGATGTCCAATGGGATGTGGAGGCCCATTTTTGCATCCCATATGGATTCTATGCACATTACCTGAGTGCATCGGCATTTTGACAAATGTGGTGTCTCAAGAAGGGAGGAAGGTAGCAGAAAAGAAAGTAAACAAGATTCAAAGCTGGCCTCAACCAAGGAGCAAGAAAGAAGCAAGAGGATTTGTGGGACTCTGTTCCTATGTCAGGATTTTCATCAAGAATCACTCTGCCCTATCAGCACCCATCAGGAAATTGACTTGGAAAGATGTGGAATTTAAGTTGGATGCCACTAGTGAGGAGGCCTTTGCCCTTCTCAAGAAAATAGTGGGAGAAGATATAGTGCTCAAAAGCATTGACTATGAATCAGGGGCTGGAAAAATTATATTAGCAGTAGACTCAAGCTACTTAGAAGCTGGGGCAGTACTAATGCAGGAAGATCAAGAAGGGAGGACAAGGCCAGTCTATTATGAATCAGTTGGATTCTCAAAAACAGAAAAAAAGTACTCCCAGTCCAAGCTGGAATTATGTGGCGTTTCCAAAATACTAAAGAAGCTCCAAACAACCTTATGGGGACAGCACTTTGAACTTCAAGTGGATGCCAAATCCCTCATAGAAATGATTAACACCCCTAGCCTACCCAGTGCCCCCATGACTAGGTGGGTTGCATTTATCCAGCTATTCTGCTTTTAATTGGTCCATAGACCAGGGAAGACTTTCACAATTCCTGACAGCCTATCTAGAAGACCAGAAGACCCGGAGGAGAGTCACAATGACTTTGATGAGGATGAAGAATGGATTACCCCACACCCAGGGCTAGGGATAAAGCAAGTAAAAATTATTGAAGGACAGAATTTAAATTTGCTCCAAAAGGGGTTCTGGAAAAACATGAATGAGTTTCTAGGGACTTTTAAAAGGCCTGAAGGGATCACTGACAAGGAATTCCAGAAAATAAAAAGAAGGTCACCAAACTTCTACCTGGAGGGAGGAAAACTGAATAGAAGAGGGATTTGGGGTCTCCAGCTTGTTGTCTCAACAGAAGAAGAAATAAAGAAGATACTAAAGAGCTTGCATGAAGACATGGGACACAGGGGAACTGGGGAAACATATAGGAGTGTCAAATTTAGATTCTGTTGGGAAGGAATGAAGAAAAGTGTCAGGAAATGGGTTCAAACATGTGAATCATGTCAAAAGAGAAGCAAGCTCCAGCAAAAAGAAGAGGGAAAGGCTTCCGTATCAAATACCCTGTTCCAAAGAGTGGTGATGGATGCAGTCCATGTGAAGGCAGGAAAGTGGAAATACTTGGTGGTAGCAAGAGATGACTTCTCAGGTTGGGAAGAAACTGCGGGACTTACCAGCTTGAATTCAAGGAGCATAGCTACTTGGTTTGTGTCTGAATGGATATACAGGTATGGGATCCCCAAGGAAGTAAAAGTGGATGGAGGGGGAGAATTCAAGCAGGAGCTGCAGTTGGCAATGAGGAAAGTTGGTACTAAGCTCAGGATAGTAACCCCATATTATCCAGAAGCTCAGGGAATGATAGAAAGAGGACACAAAGAAATTAAAGATGCACTAGTAAAAATGTGTGGGGAGAATGGCTCCAAGTGGAAAGAGTACCTCCCATTGGTAACTTTTGCTGACAGGATCTCCACTAAGAGGACAACGGGATTCTCCCTATTTGAACTACAATATGGCCAACCAGCAGTACTCCCTATTATTTTCAGAATATGTCTTTCAACAGATAAGATTCAAGAATATTCATTTCCCCCAGAGAATCATTTTCTAGATACAACAACCGCTTCTTTTATATCTTCAAGTATGTATTTATTGTTGTGTTTCTAGTATGTTCTATGTGATGTTCGCATGGATTGTTCTAGATTATGTTTACGCATGTAGAGTGTTTATGTATTTATTCAAAGTCTATCTTTATATTTCCCCCCACAAAAATAAACATATTTGAGTATGAAAGGAAATAAGAAGAAAGAGAAAAAGAAAAATGATAAAAAGGAAGAAGGACAAGAAGGAAAGAGTAGGAAAGGAAAAAATTTCACGGGCTGGATCCAAACAAACATCCGTTGAGTCTTGCCTGCTTATTTGCCCCCAGTGCCTTTGTGAATCCCTCAGCTAGTTGGTTGTTTCCGCTTATCCATTCCAGTTGTGCTTCATTTTTCCAAAGGTGCTTGTTTATGAAGTGGTATTCCCTGTCTATGTGTTGAGTTTGTTTCATGCTGGATTTATTATCTGCAATCTTGACAGCTGACTTATTATCCAACAGGATGAGTGGGATAAAATTGCTTTGGAAAGGGAGTATCAGATTGCATATCCATATTGATTCCATTGCCACCATGGAAAGGGAAATGTATTCTGCTTGACACGTAGAGCGAGCCACACAGGTTTCCCTCTTTGCATTCCATGATATGGGTGCCCCCCACAAAGTAGACAAGTACCCGTGGGTTGATCTGGCACCCTCACCACCCCATTTTGCATCAACTGAGGTTTTGAGTGGAGGGCCATGGTCCTCAGTTGGTTTGATCCTGAGTGAGTACTTTTCTGTTGTCTTGGCATAGGCAATAAGTTGGCAAAGGGCGCCCCAGTGATGTTTGTTGGGGTTAAGCAAGAAACGTGCAAGGTAGAGTACCGCGAAGCATATATCAGGGCGCAATCCCTGTGTTAGGTATAAGAGGACCCCAATCCTTCTGAGATAGCTTGTATCTGCTTCCTTTGATATTTTGTACAACAGTTTGGTGTCCACCAGTGGTGTTTTTGCGGTGAGGGTGGTTGGTTCAAGGTCATGGAGCTTTTGTATTAGTGCTTGCTGGTCTAGTTTAAAGCCCTTTGGTGTACGCTGAATGCGGATCCCCACGATTGATTCAATGCCGTTGTCCCACTTCAGCGTCAGACATTGATCAAGTGCCTCCTTCAACTTTTCCTTCAATTCAATCAAGCTGGCTGTTAGAAGGCCATCATCAGCGTGGACCCACAGGAAACCTTGACCGTCAGTACCATCATAAGAATACGTGCTTTGGTCCTCTGCATTCGCTATAAAGCCAACCTTTTCCAGAGAAATTTTGAGGTGAATCCACCAACATCTGCCAGCTTGCTTTGTACCATACAAGGACTTCTTCAACTTGAGTATTTTTCCCGGCGTTACCTTGTAGCCTGGAGGGTCCTTGATATAGAGTTCTTCATCAATTTCCGCATGTAAGAAGGCCGTTTTAACATTGAAAGTAATGGTTTGCCAGCCCTTCTTTGCCGCAAGCACAAGAGCGGTCCTCTGTGAAGCAAATGTTGGGGTTGGGGGAAAAGTCTCCTCATAGCTGACCCCATGGATTTGATGGAAAACCTGTGCAACCAACCTGCTTTTCTTTTGGATAAGATCCCCAGCTTGGTTCCGCTTGTTGACTAGAACCCACTTGACCCCCAGGACCTTTTCCTTTGGGACCAGTAAGTCCACCTCTTCAAACACTTCCATTTTCAGCAGATCCCCAATCTCATCGCCCATTGATTCCTTCCATCCTTCCGCTTCTTCCCCGTTCATGGCCTCATCGTAACTGGGATTGTCCGGGTTGCATATAGCAATAGCCATAATGTTAGAATCCAAAATGTAGTTGTGCACTATGGGATTTGAACCCATGACCTCAACATTCATGAGTGATGCTTTAACCACTAAGCTAAGTGCGCCATTGCCGGATGGGCCATTGTGCCTGTCCACTCAACAAGGGTTTGCTTGGGTTTAGCTGTAAAGACCTGATGTGTCGTTTGACAATGCTGTTCAGGCTTTCAGTACCAAGACTTAGAATCCTTGGATGGCAGTCTGCATAAGAGCAGATTTGACTCCAACACATAAGATGACCAATTAACTCATCTTTTTTTTCTAACTCATTTCCCAATGTGAAGTCACCCAATTCTTCTACATCGATTCTACTTAAATTTTTGGCAACAGGGTTCTCAGATCCTTCTTCAATAAATTGTGCCAACAGTGCTTTGATGACTTTACCAGAATCCTCATTATAGAAGAACCAGCCTTTTGAATCATGACAACTGCCAACATGTCTCATCTTCTTGCCGTAGTCATTGATTTTCTTAAGGTGGGTATGGTCATAGACATAGGCCACGCAGCCAAAAACTCGGAGCATGTCAACACTTGGTTTGAATTTCAGGGCAGCTTTGCAAGGTGTCATCTCTTTCCAGTCATGTATGAGTCTGTAAAGGATGAATGCTGATTGCCGGTATGCATATGACCACAAAGACTGGGGCAATCCTGAATCATGAATCATTGCCTTTGCCATTTCACTCAAGGTTCTATTTGTTCGCTCAATGTGCCCGTTCTGGTGATGCTTGTGAGGTATGATTGTCTCGTGTAGGATACCAAATTTTGCAAAGAATAGGATCAGATCCTTAGTGCGCCTGAACTCCAGGGCATTGTCGGTCCTGAATCTCTTTACTGAATGTCCCAAAATATTTGCAAATCGCAACACCCAATCCATTATCTGCTTTGGGGCCTCCGATCTCAGTTTGATTGGCCAGGTTGAGACAAGGCCCAAGGCAAGGTCCTGGATGTTGAGGACATACCTGCAGCCATCCAGCGATAGGGCATAAGGGCCAACCACATCGGCCACAACAACATCTCCCGGCTCATGGAACAATTCGCAAGAAACAAGCTCCGGAACATGGTGTTTACTCTTAACAAGGGCACACGTTTCACAGCTCGTTTTGGTTCCTGGGGGGGGGGGTGAAGGTGGAGGATTACTTAGACCAGAGAGATGGAGAGTGCGCTCAAAGAGTCGTCCAGACAGGTGCCCTATTCGCTTATGGAGGAGGGGGTAGCTGTTGCTGACAGATGACACAGCTGCATTGCACGGATTAAGTAGAGAGAGAAAACAACAATGGTTCACTTCTTGGGTTGGGAATCTAACTCCATCTTGCACAAAGGTATACGTCGCACCATTGTATTCAACTTTTCCGTCCTTCTTCCCAAACCTTCCAACCGAAATAAATTGTCTCATCAATTTCTGGGCAGAGAAGGGCGTCCGAGACCTTCAGGTTACTATAGGGTGTGGGCAGTAGCATGTCCCCACAGCGAGTCACCTCGAAAGTATCTGTGGAGGCAACCATCAATCAAAGGGAAATTGGTCTGAGATTAACGAATAGACCAACATTGTTAGAGACAGAGTTGGTGGCCCCAGAATCAGCGAGTGCAGCACCTTCCGCTACTGGCTGTGCTTGGACGGAAGCCACTTGCGGCCGAGAGGTTCCCTGGGTGAGAGCACGATGGCAGTGGCTTGACTTCAGAAGTTGAAACTGAGGATTGGTGAGTCGTGGATCCGGCCGGGGTGGTTTGTTCGCTTGCTTGTCGGGACAGTCAGCCAGCCAATGTCCCCATTCAAAACAATATAAGCATGGATTAGAGGGACTCAACCATTTCTGGGCCCATCAGTTTGGCTTGCCCATAATTGGGCAGTCCTGTGATGGGGCCGAGCCCCTTGTTTGCACCGTGTTTTGCCCATGCTTCTTAGTAGATTGAGCCGGCCCATTGGCCGAAAAGGCCAAGACGGAACCAGTCAGGTCCTGGTTAGGCTTGCTTGTCCTGTAGCGGCCCAAGAGTTCTAAGATGTCTTTTGAGCTGAAACGCAAACGGGGATTTACCGCGAGTCGTGCATCGAGCGCATTGGAGATTTTGTGGAATTGGTGTTGGGAGTTCTGGTGAAGTATGAAGGCTGCCAGGAGGTCAATCGTGATTGAACCAAGCCTCTTCTCAATATCCCTCAGCGTGGTGATGATCAAATTGTACGTGCGGTCGGGTTCGTGCGTCGAGTCCATGGAGGTCAATGCCATCCATCTAGACATGATGTAGGTCCAGGAGGTCTTGTCAAATCGATCCTTGAGAATCCTGAAAGCCTCATGACCTAGCTTGCCTCTGACTAACGGAACTAGATCTTGATGGATGCTGAACTGAAGGATGGTGGCAGTCGATGAGGCCCGTTCGGCAGACGCGTCAACGTTAGGGCTATCAAAATATTGGGAGTGGTCAAAAAGGGACGCCACTTCGACGGTCAGAGCTTCCGACCACTCAGAAAAGTTCGATCTGTCACTAAGCAGGTGAGGAGTAAGATTCATGCCAATCTTCTGGTACCAAAGCTTGATGTCCGCAACCAAAATAATCGACTTCTCGGATGGTGTAAACCGAGCCCTCGTGAGCATGTCTTGCACTTTGGCCGCCGTGTAGGTGCGACCTTCGTCAAGAATTGGCATGGCAGGTAGCTGGGCGCTTGGGTTTGAACTTGACATCCCGGTGCGTTTAGTTTGCTTTTCGTAGGTCGGGAGGTTCTTTTGGAACTCCGTTCCAGCACAAGTGCGACTACTGACTGGAGGGGAAGACACAATGATTGTTGCTCACAGACCGTGGCAGGTTGATCTTGCTGGGGCCCTTGATGGTGCAGCCGTCAAGCTAAAGCCACTTACTTATTGGGAGCTATCCTAAACGTACAAGTCTTCTCTGGTCCCTCGTCCGCGTGCATGAAGTATAGGCTCAACTAATGGCCTCGCGTGGTAGTATGCGTGAAGTGTAGGCTCAATGAATGCCTCGCGTGATGGTAATTGGTATATGCGTGTGGGAGGGAGTCAAGCGTAGCAGTATCGCAGGCTCATAACCTATTATTTTCAGAATATGTCTTTCAACAGATAAGATTCAAGAATATTCATTTCCCCCAGAGAATCATTTTCTAGATACAACAACCGCTTCTTTTATATCTTCAAGTATGTATTTATTGTTGTGTTTCTAGTATGTTCTATGTGATGTTTGCATGGATTGTTCTAGATTATGTTTATGCATGTAGAGTGTTTATGTATTTGTTCAAAGTCTATCTTTATACTCCCAATTGATTTAGAAATGGAAACCTACCTTGGAATTGACTGGGACCAAGTACAAACTACCTCAGATCTCTTAGAGGCAAGGGAAGAGCAACTGGCTGGGAAGGAGGAGGACACTTTAAAAGCTAAGGAAAAGCTTCAACAATCAAGGGAAATTTCAATCAAATACTGGGATAGAAGGCTAGCTCATAGAATAAGAGAACCTCTCAAGCAAGGAGACTTGGTATTGGTATACAAAAGGACTCTGGAATCCCAGTGGGGGTTACTCTTCAAGAATAGATGGAATGGACCCTACAGGGTAGTAAAACAAATTAATGAAGAACCCTACATACTGGAAGAACTGGATGGTACAAAACTCTCAAGAAAGTTTGCAGTAAGCCAGATGAAGAAATTCTACACCAGGGGAACTCCTATGGAAGAAGAAAAAGGCAATTTAAGTTCATCTGAGGAAGAAGGGGAAGAGGGTCAAGACAGTTAACTTGCATAAAAAAAATGATACTAGGAAATGAAATCTGATGATCAGGATCTTTTTACTCAAGCTCCTAGAAATGAGCTCAAAACAATTTATAATCCTTGTTGATGTAATCCTCAGGCCAAGGAATATGGTCCTTGGTAAGATCTTAAACTGCCTAAAATAATCTAAACAAAAGCTATATATATAAAATAAAAGAAGTTGTCCTTTACTAAGGATTTAATGCTCAGTACGCAAGTCTTGGGACCAAGGAATCAAGAAATAACATGAGGAAAGAAGGGCCTGAAGATATCAACAATATTTTAAATCCAAATTGGATCCAATTCAAGATTCAAGAGGGTTCAAGGTAGCAAGGAAAGATAGAAGAATCAGTCTTTGGCCAGAAAAATCAAGAATGAAGACATTATAGTAGGCATCTGAGGAAAAGGGTATCTATCAAGTTTGAATAGATGAAATCAGGGTAAATATACAGTGATGAATGATGATAAAAGTTAAATAATGAAGAAAGAAATATATTCTGCTCTTTACCCAGCCAGACCCATAAAAGAACATGGGGTAGGGATAAAAGATCAAGACAGAAAACCAGAAAATCAATTGAAGAAAATCATTGACCCATACACAAGCTATATAAAGAGAACTGTCTTTTCCCAAATGAAACCAACTTTAATCCAACAATCTAGGAGGAAGAAAGAAGATTAATTAGAAGTTTTGAATTGCTACAGGGATTACAACAAGATGAATGAAGAAGTTTTGACAGGGACAACTGGAGCACATAGGACCTTTTGGATATTTTGATCCCATTACTTTGACTATACCTGAAAAATTAATGAACTAGGAAAGAATAATGATAAAAATTATTAATCAAAATTATTAAGCCAAACATTAAAAGGAGGAACAAGGAGGAGGAGCCTGATGTCTATATGTGGAAATGCTGTGGACAGCATTAAGTCTGGAGGGGGATGTGGTAAACCAAACCTGTCCTATAGCCATCAGACTCATTTTATCTTATTAAATTTTTATCAAATTCAAGAAAATACTAAATAAATTACAAACCCCTCATAAACTATACTCTAAACTCAAACCAACCTGAAAACCCAAATCAATCACCAGATAAACCCCCTCCAACCAAATCAACACCTGTCACAAAAACAACCCAACACCTGGCACAGACTGTATTATGTCACATGGATTAATGAAAAGTCTTAATTTAATGTATAATCAAAGTATTTTTGCTTAAAATAACCACACAACAAAACAACATACCCCATACCAGCAGGACTTAAACCATATCAGTACCAATGTCACACTACAACAAGTACTATAACAAATCAGTACACATCACTCTTCTGGAACTTTCACCACCAGATAAGCCCTCTGAAGCGTCCTCTCAAGCACTCTGATACTCAGTTTTCCACCATTCCAACCATACAACACACATACATGCACCAACAGAAGTAGGGGCTCATGCAGCCAAGTATCTCTTAATTCTCACCCACCAGCAATAATAACTCAGTGCCCATGAATTTTCTGGAACTTTCACCACAAGATACGCCCTCTGAAGCGTTTTTTCAAGCACTCTGATACTCAGTTTTCCACCATTCCAACCATACAACACACACACATGCACCAACAGAAGTAGGGGCTCATGCAGCCAAGTATCTCTTAATTCTCACCAACAAGCAATGAAATCTCAGTACACATGACTTTTATGGAACTTTCACCACCAGATACGCCCTCTGAAGCGTCCTCTCAAGCACTCTGATACTCAGTTTGCCACCATATCAACCATACAACACCTGCAAGCCACACTCTCAAGTTACCCAAGGGGACATGCGGTAAAACAGCATACCTCATATCTCCACAACTAATTACATTTAAACAGCATGCAGGTAGTTGCTGCAAGATTTTATACATGATAAGAGATCAGAAGCGTCCCAAGAAAAACCCAGCGCATGACTTTCCACCACCAAACCCATGCAGGTCACACCATTCAAGCTACAAAAGAGGGCTTGCAGCTTCCAAGAATGTTTCATGCTTTTCCCAACCAGAAAAATTAACTCAAGCTGCAGGCAACTTCTGCATCATTTTTTTATACAAGATAAGCACTGAGAAGCGTCCAGATCACGTCATTCTCATCTGTTATCTCATATCTTAGCCTGACTCTCAAAGATTGAACTAAAAAATACAGTTATCTCTCAGCCTGATTTACACATTTTATCACCTGAATGATTTGTCTCATGTAACTGTAACCTCCTGTGCTTCAACAGTGCAGATAGAGGCTCAGAACCGCACTCAGGGGAGCCCTGAGCATCCCCTGAGGAAGTATTTGTCCATTTAAGGAGGGCTCTTTTGCCCTATCCAAGTTGTATGGCATGGCATCAGCCCCAGAGTATGTCATCAGCCCCCACCCATGATGTATGACCCCTAAGATCTATGGCCTTTGCCTGATCAGTACCAGCTTGTTAGTGAAACAGAATCAAGTTAAAAGGAATCAAACACAAAATTATTGTTGAAAAATTGACCAAACTCCTGGTGTTTTTGAAGAAGGATTCTTGAGAAAAGGCCTTTTATTCAGCACCTATCTTTTAATAGGGAAAAACCCCTTATTTTTTTTATCAGTAAATTCATAAAAGAGGAAGATCACAACAGAAGAACAAACCAAGCTTTTTTTCCGCCCAGCTCCCGGTGAAGAAGCCCATCTTTGGGTCCTCCTACTGGTTAAACAACTTTTAGTCAACCCTTAAATCCTTTAATTGGAATTGGAAAAATAGTCAGAAAAAGTCGAAAATTCTTGATTATTAATTGGTGGAAGCTTGCCAATAAATCAAATCCAACCTGGAATAGTCTGGCAATTCCTGAAAATCTCTATTAAAAATTAATCTAGGTCTGATAAGAGACCTATTTTTAGTCTCAAGGAAACCAGCCACTAATTAAAAAAAATTATTGTGCAGACTTCTTATAGTTCAGAAGGGCAGGCAATTCAAAACCACCTTAGCTTACCTCTATCTATTCAACAGTATTAGTAAACTAAATTCCCCTTCTAGTGATTGCCAGAAATCTATTTGCTATTTAATCCCATTATCCCTTGGAGTCTCTACAGCGGTAATAGTAGTTAACAAAGAATAAAGGAAGAAAGAATGAAAACATGGTCTGAAAAAAGGGGGGGAAAAAGATATTTGAAAATATTCAATAGGTTTTTTCCAAAAACCCCTTGCCAACCACAGCTGATGAGCCCAAAAAGTTGCTGATGAGATTGGTGATAAGATTGTGACGTGATTTATTAGAACTAAAAACCAGCAGACTGCAGACCAGAGTTAGAAAGTTAAACAATTGGAACAGAATAAGAGAGAAGAAGAAAGATGAAGAGACAAACAGCTTAGACGTTGTTTAGAGAGTAGATGAGAAGAGAACCCTGGCAGCACAGAAGTAGTAGAGGAAAGAAGACGAAGGAGAATGGCTGCAAGCCGCAGAACTAGGTTGTCAGATGCCTTGAGCAAGGGTGATCTTGAGGATCATGTTCTTACCAGGCACAGACTTTTAGATAGGGACTTGATCAAATGGAGACTTTGATGAGATCAAACCGGATTCAGGAGAATAGAGGGTCAAGAGGAAAAGATGAGCCAATGATGATTTGAGAGGAAGAGACAAGATACAGCAAGCAGACTGAAAAGAAAGAAAGCAAGAAGAAGTAAAAGGTATTCAAGAAAAAGAACGAGATTGCAAGGAAGAGAAAGAAAAGGGGTAATCAAGTCCACCCCCGCTAGCCAGGAGGAGCCCAGATCCCTTCTGAGGGCGGGGTCCGAGTCAGCTGAGGACCCAAGTTTCACAGGACAGATCATTGGGGGACCCTTCCAAGTTTGCGCAACATTGGAGACAGATTCATAATATTATAATATTTGACAAAATTTAACACCCCACATGACTGGTGAGGGGATGATCCAAGAGATCAGTTGTCTGGAGTGGCAAAGATTTTTTTTGGAGCAGTTCCAAGCAACTCATTGAAGAAGCTTTTGTGAGGGGATCAGCAACTGTTGAATGACTTTGAATTAGATTGAGAGTAAACTTCCCATCAGAAAAGTCCTTCACACAACCCTTTTTTTTTGATATCTATATTCCTGGACTTTGAGTGATATCCAAATTTTTTTATTTTGTCTTCCAAACCCTTGTTGTCAATGTGTAAGGTAGGCTTGGGTTTGAAAATTTGATATATCTCACCAATGAAGTGTTTGATTCATTTAAGCTCAAGGTAGAAATCCAGTTGTGCGTTTAATTCAGATTTGGTGGAGGAATAGGTGATATTTTGTTGTCAAGTGGAATTCCAGATGATTGGGCTTCCATAGTGAAGGATAATGTACCAGGTTTGTGACTTGCGGAAGGTCAGATTGTCTCCCCAGGTGGCATCGCTGAAACTTGAGAGAAGTCCTTGTTTGGGATCACAACTGATTACAAGCTTGAAATCCTTGGTTGTTTTGAGTTATTTCCACACCTTCTTGACCTCTCTCCAGTTAATCATCCCCCGCTTGGAATTGAATATGGCCAGGCTAGACACAGAGAATAAGATGTCAGGACGTGTGTACTGGGCTAGGTGATTAATTAGTCAAGTAGCAGATCTATAGTTGATGTTTAACTGGCAGAATTTGGCGTGATTGGTATCAGATGCAGGTTGAAGATTCAAATTTTGAGTCAGTGGAGCATGAATGTCCTTGAAGAATGATAGGCCCAGTTCTTGCAGGCTGCGAGAAATGTGATGGGTTGGCTCAGGAGAATCTTATTGCCCTTGAGTTCCATAAGCATTCCAAGGATGGTGTTGGGAGGATGGCAAGACAAATTCTTGAATTGTTCTAAGAAGTTGGATTTGAAGATGTGGGAGTTACCTACGTGAATCAGGTTGTGTATGTGAAAGTAGATGATTTCTTTTGTCTGAGGGTTGAGATAGAGGCAGGGATTGTTAGTTGACTCTTGATAGCCTTGAGATTTGATCCATGAATTCAGAGTCTTGTAGTAGTTTTTGGGGGATTTCTTCAAGCCGTAGAGGTATTTTTTTAGCTTTGGATAGGAGGACTTCCTGTTGGATCCTTCTGGATTTCTTATTATAACTGTTTCTTTGAGAGGAGCATGTAAAAATGCACCCTTCATGTCAAATTTAGTCAATACCATTTTCCTTTTTTGACTGTATGTGAGGGCAACTCGGAGTGAACCAAGTTTGTCAGTTGGTGCCAAAGTTTCATTATAATTGATTCCTAGAACTTGGTTGAATCCTTGGCGCAGAGTCGGGCTCTATAGTTGACAGGATTGCCGTGGCAGTTCTCCTTTACCTTGAAGACCCAAGTTGTATTTAGAATGTTGTCTGGGGTTCCGTAATATTCTTCCCAGACGTCCTGAAGCTCTATGGAGTTCAATTTGTTGTTGGCTGCCCTCTTCCAATTTGGCCATTCAGGACACTTTTGTGCGGCCTTGTAAGAGGGGGTTTTGTAGTAGTGATGGAAACCATATTGTTGAGGTTTTCTCATCTCGCACCTGGGCCTTTGAGAGATTGATTGAGTAGGAATTTCTAAAACTGAAGAAGGCAGAGAAGGATGATCAGGGGATGATGACGCTACCAATGCAATGTCTTCCCGATCCAATTCAGATTCTGAAAGGTTGTCCTGAGATTCTCGTATGGTGTATTGTTTTTCAGCTGAAGATAAGTCAGATTTGCTTGACTTGGTGTTTGTTTGAATGAAGAGATCCATCCCAGGTGATTTGAAGAAGGTAAAGTTGTAGAGAGAATCTTTGAGAAACTGAACGTGTTTGGTTTCAACAACAGCACCAGATGAGTTGAGAATGAGATAAGAGTGAAAAATGGGATTGAACCCAATCAAGACCCCTTCCAGTCCTTTCTCATCAAATTTTGTCCCCTTTTGTAGTCAATTTGCAAGGTAAATAGCAGGGGATCCTACAGGTTTCAAATAGCTAGCAGGTAGTTTCTTGTTGAACATAAGTTCCCAAGTTGATTGGTCATTACCTTCCCTAGGGACTTGGTTAAGCATGAAACAGCAACTTCTGACCACAAGGTGCCAGTAGCTCTTGTTCAATCTGGAAGAATAGAAGGTTTCACGTGCTGATTGAATGATTGTTTGATTGGCTTGTTCAGCTCAACCGTTATGTGGAGAGTGGTAGGGTTCAGACTTCAAGAGCTTAATTTGCTTGGTCTTGGAGAAGCTTTTCAAGGTATTTTTTGTGAATTCTATCCCCTTATCCAAAAATATTTCTGTTGGGTAGTAGTTGAGCTGTTTGTTTTCATTCTTGAGGATGCTGATGATAACGTCTGAAGTTTCTTCTTTGGACATAAGGGAGAAGGCCAAGAGGTAGCCCGTGCATTTGTCCACAAGAGTTAGGATATATCTGTGGCCAGCCTTTGATTGTGGAGTGATTGGTCCTATCAGATCTAGATAAATTATTTCCAGGGGCTTGGAGGATGGTTTTGAGTTAGCTGAGAATGAGCCCTTGTGATTTTGCTCCTCACGCAACCATCACACTGGAAGTTGCTTAATTCATCTTTAGAGTATAGAACTTTGAGGATAGTTTTGCGGGTGGAGATTGAGGCGTGCCCATACATCTTATGGAGGTTGGAGAGCAAATGAGTTTGGATTGACAGAGACGGTAAGGATTGATTTGAGAGATTGCCCAATAGGTTGTTTCCAGAAATTTTGGGCTTCTCAATGAAAAATAGGCTGTTGCGGATCAGACCTTTAAGTACGGTCTGGCCAGCTTGGGTGACACTGAATCAATCTTGTTCTTGTGAGAGATTACATTCCTTCTTCTCCAGGAGACTGGGTCTGATAAGGTTGACTAAAATTTTGGGTACGTACATACATTCTTTGAGAGTGACAATAGAGTCCTTGCACTCCAGTAAAACAGTGCCTGTTCCCCGTATCTTGAGATTGGCTTCTAGTTTGCCTGTTTTGATCTTTTCCAACGCTTCCTGCATCTTGATTGAGGTGAAGTACTTCAGATTTTTGAATATGTGTATATTGGCACCAGAATCTAGGAGAAGGTTAGGTGTGTTATCAGCGTTGATCCAGAGTGTGAGTAATGCATGGTAGTTGATAATGGGAGTCTTCTTGATTTGATTCTTCCATTTGTTCTGTTGCTCTCCACCATGCTGGAGCAATTTGAGGATGGAGATGACAGCAAAAGGATTTGGGATGTGGTGCATTAGGGTTGTGAAAGCCTTCTTTGCACCAAATGCGAGTCTTTCTGTCTCCCTGATCTGTCTTGCTCTTAGAAGTCACTAAAGTGAATTTGGAGGTAGAATTGCCTGCTTTAAGTTGTGCCTTGCGCTTGTTATTGTACTGGGTTAGATGGTTGAATACCGCCTCTACTTTCACCAACTTTTCTCCATTCATAATTTGTTGTTTTAGGTTCTCTAGATTAGGTGGAAATTTGAAAAGTATAAGGTACACCATAATATCCTTAGGTAGCTCTATTCCAATGTCAGCCATGCAAGCAAGAGCTTTTTGAATGTCCTTTATGAATCCCTCAATGGTGTGTTTGTTGAATGGAGCGTGGAGAAATTGGTTGAAGATACAAGCTCTATTGGCAGTCTCAGACAAGGAAAACCCTTGGGTAATCTTGGCCCAGAGTAGTTTAGATGACATTATGTTTGTGGCGTTGACAACATTGGCATGTGTTGTGCTATCCAGTTTAGATAGAATTATTGCTCTGATTTCTCAATCTTGTTCTACAGGTAATTGGCCCGAGTTTCTAGTTATGGCCTCCTTGATATCTTTGAGGTCAAATAGCATCATCATCTTGTCTCGCCAGATAGAGTAGTTATTGTCATTGAGAGGGGGAATAGCGTCAACAGAGGCCTTGGGTGCAACCTGATAGAAGTAGTTGTTTGCTCCAGCTGGTTCATTCATTATCAGTGGCGTAGAGTTGTCCTTTGGCTTTTAACCATGATAATATTGTTACGTGATTTATCAGAACTGAAAACCAGCAGACTGCAGACCAGAGTTAGAAAGTTAAACTACCAGAACAGAATGAGAGAGAAGAAGAAAGATGAAGAGACAAACAGCTTAGACATTGTTTAGAGAGTAGATGAGAAGAGAACCCTGGCAGCACAGAAGTAGCAGAGGAAAGAAGACGTAGGAGAATGGCTGCAAGCTGCGGAACTAGGTTTTCAGATGCGTCAAGCTAGGGTGATCTTGAGAATCATGTTCTTACCAGGCAGGGACTTGTAGATAGGGACTTGATTGAATGGAGAATTTGATGAGATCAAACCGGATTGAGGAGAATAGAGGGTCAAGAGGAAAAGATGGGCCAATGATGATTTGAGAGGGAGAGACAAGATATAGGAAGCAGACTGAAAAGAAAGAAAGAAAGAAGAATTAAAAGGTATTCAAGAAAAGAAAGAGATTTCAAGGAATAGAAAGAAGAAGGAGGAATCAAGTCCGCCCCTGCTAACCAGGAGGAGCCCAGATCCCTTCTGAGGGCAGGGTCCAAGTCAGCTGAGGACCCAAGTGTCATAGAAAAGATAATTGGGGGAACCCTCCACATTTGTGAGAACTTGGAGACAGATTCATAATATTATAATATTTGACAATATTTAACAGTTGGAGTAAGAAGCAAGACAGAGGCTTGGTTAGCATGTCAGCCAGCATATCTTTGGTACTGATATGTTTGATGGAGAAGACAGCACATTCAACGCACTGCTTGATGAGATGATTCCTGGAATCTATGTGCCCAATTCAAGGGTGGTGTTTGGAGTTCCTTGAAAGATCTTTGGGGCCTTCATTGTTGAAAAACAGGGGAACCGCAGAAGAATTGCGGACCTTGAGTTTGCACAGCACATTGCGGAGCCAGAGGCCCTCCTTGCAGCAGTCGGATAGAGCCTTTTACTAACCTTTGGTGCTAGAGAGCAAGAACTTTGGCTGTTTCTTGGATCTCCACAAGATGGCACCGCATCAAACGCAAATGGTGTAACCAAAAGTTGACTGGAAATCTCCTTTATCTTTGGCCCAATCCAAGTCCAAGAAACCCGTCAGCCAGAGATTGGATCCACCAATAGTGAGACAGAGGTTTCTGGTGGTTCAAATATATTGGAGGATCCAGATTTTGGCATTCCAGTGGGGAAGGGAGGGATCCTGTAGGAATTGGGATAGCCTGTTGACAGAGAAATCTATGTTGGGGCCTGTGCATTGCAAGATCCACAGGAGAGACCCAATGAGTTGGTTGTATCAAGGTGGGGACTTAAGTTTTTTTGGATTGCACTTAACAAGATCCTTGAAGCCAGAGTTTGTTGGGGATTTAACTGCGGGGAGACTGTCTGATAGAAAGAATTTTCAGGTTGAATGAATGTAGTGACGTTGCGCAATGGATACAGTACAATCCTGTGGGCTCCAATTGACTGAGATCAACAGGAATAATGAAAGTTCTTTGTTGGACCCCACTTTTAAGCGTTTACAAATGGAGGCAAAAAATGACCTGACAAAGGAAAACATCCCAACCACAGCCAGTTAATCCACCTTAGCAGTGATAGCTTCCACAAGGCACCCTTCATACAACAGGAAATAGAGGGAGGGATCATAGGAAGAGTGAGACAAACCCAGAGATAGGAGGGCTGAGTTGAGCTTGCAATTCCACTGGCATGGTGACTTCTCAAGCCTGTATATGGCCCTTTACACCTTGCAGACCCAACCAAGATTGAGAGGTTCCTCAAAACCAGGAGGCTGGCTCATGAAGACAGGCTCACCAAGATTCCCATTGTAAGACTCCAAAAGGTGCTAAGCCACAGGCAGTTCTGTGGAGGGGAAAGGTGCTGTTCAGGCTGCCCTCCTAAGAGTTACAATAATATTTAAATGTAACCAGAATAAAGGTCCAAGAACTTGTAAATAAGGAATCAAGTTAAGGGATGACTTTGAGAATAGTCAGTAGCAATGGAATCAACACTATCTGAGACAAGATGGTGGAGGAAATACTTGAAAAAAATAAGTCAAAGTTCTGTTCAGAGTTCAATGGAACAAGGAATTTGTAAGTAAAAAAAGCCCAAAATCTAATAACTCTGGTTTTCAGAGGAACATTAGTAAAGATCAACTCAATCCCAACCAACCTCCAGTTTCTCAATGAACCTGATCAACTCTGCGCAATCAAGCACTTGAAGGGTACCAGCTAACTGTGGGTGGCTGCAAAAAACAAAATAAATTTGTTTGTGAAGCTCTAGAAACACAGAAATAACAGATTTGAAAAAGGAATAACCCAACAATTTTCAAGGGACTCAAGAGTAGCATGGCGTAATTTAACTTTAAAGAATAAAGGGAGGTATAAAACTCCAGGTTTTAAGCTTAATAAGACCTCTCAGTCAAATGTGACTGGATCCAGAAAGGTGATCAGGGACAGATCATACCAGTATGGTCATGAAAAGGGGATCAAGAGTGGTATAACACACTCAAGAATTCCAGCAAACAGAATTCTCTTCAACCAGCAAGGCTATGGTTGGTGATAAGTTTCAGCCTCCTGGATGCCAAGACCATTGCTATCCTTTAGCTACCAGAGGTGATAGAATAAATAATAAATATACTATTTAATAAATGCAGCAAAAATCCATAAAATATTTGTATTAAGCTTATTGCAAGGTTAAGTGGTTTGGTTATAGTTTATTGTTTTAAATCAATATGAATAAATTGATTATTAAATATTTTTATAGAGGGGCCACAATTATATTGGGGATCTTTAACACCTCTCTTCAGGGATTTCAGTATGAAAACAAGTAGTCCTGGTTACTTTGGGCTCTTTAGTTTAAAGGATATTTTACACAAAGATAATATGTATATAAAATACACGGTGGAGTGGCAGGTCCTTGTAGCCAAGCTGCCACGACATATAAAGGATGATAAAACTCACTGGTATATTATTAAATCCTTTGGTTATCTGTTTGAGACGTGCACTGATGGGTTAAACCTGTATACTGGGGTTATAAAGTTGTTCAGCAGTTTTAATTGATAAAAAAAGAGGTTGAGGACAGATATTATTTATCAGACATAGCCATAAATCACTTACTTATCTCTTATAAGTACTTGAGTACCTTAGCACGGTTTCTGGATATAAATATAACTGGGTCTCTGCCCATCAATATCCTCAAAAGAGCTCTTTATTTATAGCTTTTGGAGTCCCAACATTGTCCTTCTGAGGGTTGCAGGTGCTCAAAGGTACGGACACTAATGCTAGCAGGATAACCAGGGGTAGCATGTCATGTGTTCTTGGTGCTATAGCACGGGTAGCATTTAATTCCTCAGGCTATGGGAATTATTCTAATTCATAATAGATATTAGGAAGTGTGAATAACACTAATCAATCCCATTTATGTATCATTTAATTAATTATCCTTAGTAAATGTTCCCAGTAATTTAATGATTATATAAATAGACATTTCTACGGACATCTTGATGTCAGGTAAGTTCTCATTATGTATTATATATCTGGAGTAAAATTCATGATATTGATTTTATTACTTATTTTTGAGTTCCAGTTGATTTACTAAGATAATTACTTAAAAATATAAGTCATGAGAATTCATGTAATATTTTTACATCATTAGTTTTCTTAGTATTTCACAAGAATATTGATGTCTATAAATTCTCATAAAAGTATATTAAATCATTTTAATATATTTTTAGAAGTTTTCATTGTCTTATTTTCGACTTTCTTGGTACTTTGAATTATATTAAATAAAAAATACGTATAAGGATTATTTAAGTATTTTTATATAATATTATGTATTTTTAGATTATCTACTATCAATGGGAACATTTATTACATATGTATAATGTTCCTGTGTGGGTTGTAGCATGTTTACGCGGTACCTGAGCCTCTCAGGCCGCCTGTCACTCTGTCAACCCATAGTCCCAGGGCTTCATACTTGTCAGAGACCCAGGGCTGCATACACGACCTTGATGGAGTGAAAGGGCTGTATCTCAGCCGCGCGCGGGTGCATTGGCTGCCGCGGCTGCTTGCGGGAATTGTGAAAAAACACATTTCCTCCTTTTACTCCTAAAATATACACAACACCTCAATTCTGACTGAATTTTAGTTGTGAAACCTATACGTGACAATGTGTGTGAAATATGTAATTGACCAAAAACTCAATAGTGGAGCCGTAGTATTTTGGTCTTTCTTTCCTTAATTATTTAAAAATATAAGGAGTTGGATTTCAAGGGTGGGGTCAGTGAGTGACCCTACCTAACTTTGGGTGGAAAATCCATTTCTGTAATGATATTTCTGTTTTTCCTACTCCTTCTTAGGTTAATTGTATTATTATTATTATTATGTTATTTTTGTTACTTTTGCAGCTTTCTCTGCAATAGTAGCAAGCTGACAATATGGAACAGGGTCACAGATGACTGGATCAAATATTTGAGTATGGGGGCTCAAAGGATCAAGGGGAAATCATGGATATACCACAAATGAGGATCAGGATCAAATTACTATGATAAGGGGGGGACATACGCACACACTCCCATGGATGATTTGATGATTCAGAATAAGCAGGGGAGAGCCCCTCCTTTTATAGACCAGAGGCCTGTAGACTATTTACAAGAGACGTTTACAAATGAGAGCGGATTTTTTTTTTGGTTGATGAAGAAGATTGGCAACAGAAACCACCTGACATGGGAGCAAGAGAAACAAAACAGAAAAAAAAGAAAAAAAGGAAAGCAAGTATGAAAAAGGGAAACTTTCCCGCATCAAGGAAGACAGTGGCAGTTGATGGCGGATTTGACTGGTTGCGGCTGCGGTCAGTCAAGGGAGGATCAAGGTAGGATCAAGGTCCCCAGCGCAATGAAGATGGTTGCTTGCAACCATTGGTGGCAGTGTAAAGGTTCCAACGGCTGTGAACAAAAATGTTGTTTTTCAGGCTTCAGAGAGAGGGATTGGGTACACAATTGGATGGGAGCAGACCTGGTTGGTCTGGAGGGGTGCTACAATGAGTAATTTGATTTTCATCAACAATGAAGGTTGGAGGTAATCAAAGTGAGGATGGGGGGTGAGATTTGTCATGGGAAAGACCAATTGGATCAGGTGATGCGGATTGTTCCCATGAACAATCTCCTGCAGTGAGCGGATGGATGATGAGATATGGTCATGAGGTCACCAACAACCTCAAGCAACGCTCCCAGTCCTTGGTAAATGGTGGGAAGGATGGTGGGAGCGGTGTTGGACGGTTTCTAATTCAGAGTCAACGGCAAATGAGATTTGGAGCCCCATGGAGGAGGGTGATGGGATGGTGGTGATGAGCGGAGAAGGGTTGGCTGCCTGCGCGCTGTAGAGACTCCTTTGGGATTATATAAATAAAAAGTAGCAAATAGCTTGCTGGAAGTCCTTGAAGGGGAATTTAGTATTACTAATAATATTTCAC
Organism: Puccinia polysora; assembly: GCA_025617555.3. NCBI lineage: Eukaryota > Fungi > Basidiomycota > Pucciniomycetes > Pucciniales > Pucciniaceae > Puccinia > Puccinia polysora. Next base: position 21,824,233 of record CM062614.1, read on the forward strand.
AGAAGAGACTGAGAACTAGAACCAACAAGCTAAATTTAAAGGTCAGACAAGGAAGTAATGAGGAGAGAAAAGATGAAAGAAATGGGAAACAGAACACCAACAGCTTAGACTGGAAGTCAAGAGTATTTGAGGATAGACAGGCCGTTAGACAAGAAGACAAGATTAGAGAGAAGAGACAGAGAGTTGTTTGAAGGTGCTAATAGGAGGTCAAACATGTGTTTTTAGATCATCTTGAGTCTTGAAATGAAAGTTGAGTTGTCTTACCAGGAAGAGATGATCATAGGAGCTTTGAACACGAGCCAGTTGAATCAAAGATGATGGTCGTGATTGGAGATGGAGGTAAGGAGAGATAGATGATGGGAGAACGGAAAGAATAAAGGAAGAAGAGAAGAATTGAAGATTAAAGAAAGAAAGGATAGAAGGTTGTCAGAAGAAAAGAGGTTCACATCAAGGAGCCAGAAGAGGAGTCAGAACCAAAGTCAAAGAAAGAGGAATCGTGATAGGAAGGTCACCGGGGCCTAGAGGTAATTTGGGGGGCTTGAGCAGGGGAGAGTATCTGGACCCCCGGGCGGGAACTTGCGGCAGCGTATGTGAGAGGGCCTACTTCCAGGGGTAGTCTAGAGGGGCTTGGAGTATAGAGACGTGTTAGCCAGGAGGGTTAGTTGAGGAAAGCAATTGAGGGTAGATCTATATCTTAACAATTACCTAGACTCCTTTGGAGTATTAGGATATACTAAGAGTGGTTTTGAATTTCCTGCCCTTCTAGTACTATAGTAAGTCTGCACAATAATTATTTACATTAATGGCTGGTTTCTTTGAGACTTAAAATAGGTCTCAGATCAGACCTATATTAGTTATTAACTGTGGTATTGGTAGGATTTGTTGAAGAATAGACCAGATGTATTGGATTATTGGTTAATTATTGATCAGATATATATGATCTTAACCAGTATCCCAATATTAAAGGGTTCAAGGGTTTATCAAAATGATGGTTCAGGAGAGGACCCAAGGATTGGTTTTACCCACAGGGGGCTTGGCAGAGGAAAGGTTGGTAGTTTCTTTTTGTTGTGCTCTCTTTCTTTGTAAGGGTTATTTATTAACTAATGGGTGGGGTTTCTTTAATATGGTGCTGAATATCCAGGTCACAGAAGAACCCTTATTCAAACACCTATTGGGTGGTTTCATTGGCTAAAGATGGGTAATAACTTGGTTTCTGATTTCTTGTTTCCTTTTATAACTGATTCACTACTAGTATTTTATCTGGGTAGGTACCACAGATGAATGGGTTGATGGGGTGAGTAGGGGATGGGTGATGAGATGGATGATACAACTTGGATAGGGCAGAGAGGCCCTCCTTAAATAGAAAATCCTGCCCCCAGGGGTGCTCAAGGCTGCCCCTGAGGGTTCTCCCTGTTCTGGTGAGGAACAGTGAGCTAAAATTTCATGAGACATTTTAGCTGTTTGGAAAAGGCTTGTAAAGTTACATGAGGCATTTCTGCTGGTTGGGAAAAGCTGGTACAGGGGTTTCATGCATGCACAGAACTGAATAAACTGCTGTGAAGTGCAGATAAAATGTATTCCTGTGCATTACTGATGGTTGGTCAGGTGCTACTTGATTCTCCCTACATGTGCTGCTGTTCATTCACTGGTGATTTGTTTGGTGCTGCATGGTCTTGACTGCCTGCATATATTTCTGTGTATTTTTGTGGGGTTTTTTTTATTGGTGGTTTGTTTGGAATCACATGCTTAGGACTACATAAATTGCTGTGTGGTGCTGTGGTGGGTTGATACTGCATGGTTCTGGTAGTTTGTTTGGTATCACATGCTTCTGAATGAATAAATTGCTGTGTGGTGCTGAGGTTGTTTGGTACTGCATGGTTCTGGTAGTTTGTTTGGTATCACATGCTTCTGGCTGCATATACTTCTGTGTGGTGCTGAGGGTTGTTGGTACTGTTAATTTGTTTGTATTGCATGCTTCTGGCTGCATAGATTGCTGTGTGGTGCTGAGGGTTGTTGGTACTGGTACTTTGTTTGTATCACATGCTAATGGCTGGATAAATTGCTGTGTGGTGCTGAGGTTGTTTGGTACTGCATGAGTCTGGTTGAGCCTGTTTCCACTTCCTCCTGCATGTATTGCTCCTGTATACTTCTGCACAGCCTTCTGTATGTATGTTTGTTTATTTGTTTGGTCCTGGTTGAGACTGGTTCCACTTCCTCCTGCCTGCACTGTTCCTGTACACTACTGCACAGCCTCCTGTATGTATATTTACTTGCTTTCTGGGTGAGGTTATAGGAGCTGAACTAGCTGTACTGCCTCCTGTATCTGTATTGCTGTATTCTGGTTGGGGTGACAGGGTTGGTGTATGGTCCTGGTATTGAGGGTAGGCTGTTACTGGCATGTATTTGAGAGTTTACAAGGTATGTCTCGTGTCTTCTACAGAGATGTGACACCTGGTTGGGTATGAGTTTGCCACAGTTGGAGGTTTGTTGGACTGTATCTTCCAATCCATGAGATATGGTGGGGTACTTTGGCTGAGTGACTATGGGCTATTTTTCATGTAGAATCCAATTCTGTGGCTAATTTGAGGGTTTGAGCTGTTGTTACACTAGAAAAGTGATTCTGATGGCTATAGGACAGGTTTGGCCTACCACATCCCCCCCAGACTTAATGCTGTCCACAGCATTCCTGTCCATAGAAATCAGACTCCACATCCTATCCTTCTTCTTCTTCTTGGTATTGATCATGAGAGGCATAAAAGACTAATAATCACATGTAGAATAAAGCAAAGGTCCAGAGAATCCTAGTGATCCAGTTGGCCCTGTTGAAGTCTTGATTGCTTTATCTTGAAATCTTCTCCTCTTAATTCTTTCTTGATTGTGCCCATGTAGCAAGTGAAAGTACAATTAAATCCTTTACTTTTTTCTTGATTGTTAAATTATACTAGGGTTCTTCTGGATAAAGACAGGTTTTGGAATTTTCCTTTTGATTCCTTGGATTTAACTGATTTTCCTGAATTTAAATCTTCTTTCCCCTTCTTCATAGACTTTGGTACTTCATGGCCAAAGACAGATTATTTTCCTTAAAATCTTTCCTCTAAATCATTTTGTTTAATTTCAAGCCTTGAAACCCTGTTTGCATCTATTCAAACCTGATAGATAACTTTGTCCTTTGAAACCTACTATAATGTCTTCTTTCAGACAGTTCTAGCTGAAGATTAATTGATTCCTTTTCCCTTGATACCTTGACACATCTTGAAATCTTCAATTGGGTCCAATTTTAAGTTAAGCCAGTCTTGATGTCTTCAGGTACTTCCTTCTTCCCAGTGTTCCATGTTCTCTTTGGGTTGAAATCTTGTTTAAATTAATAATAATATTCTGGATAAAAGTCATATTTTCATTCATTCATTCTCTCTCTCTCCCTTTTTTTTTTTTTTTTTTTTTTTTTTTTTTTTTTTTTTTTTTTTTTTTTTTTTTTTTTTTTTTTTTTTTTTTTTGGTGTAACATTTATTCTAGTTTATCAGCAGTTTAGAATCTTGCTCAGGAGTCTCTTTCTTCCCCCTCCCCTTCTTCCTCCTCTTGTTCTGGTCCTTCCTCTTCTTCCTCTAGTGGGTCTCCCTTGTTGTAGAACTTCTTGATATGGCTTGCTTCAAACCTTCTCCCAAGTACTTTTCCATCCAACTCTTCTAGGATATAGGGTCCCTTGTTTATCTGTTTGACCACTCTATAAGGCCCATTCCATCTGTTTTTGAAGAGTAGTCCCCATTGAGATTCCAGGTTTCTATTTTAGACTAATGCCAGGTCCCCCTTCTTGAGTGGTTCCCTTATCCTATGGGCTAATCTCCTG